>JAQQZY010000007.1:17209997-17251969 GCA_030068375.1 Ostorhinchus rueppellii | reverse complement strand
GCGCACCCAGAGAAACGACCTGTGTAGATGTCGCTATTCAGGATTACATTATAAATACAGGTTAGTGACTATTGTGGTAATAACTGATTTAATTGTTACTGTTGTATGAAAAGTGAAAAATAATTCCTTGTAACAAAAAAGGAAAGGATGAAAGAAAGAAAAAGGCTAACTGTCACATTTCAAAAATACATGTTGACAAATGACTTGAACGTGCAAACATATAACATATCATTAGAGTCGTGGCTTTAAGTTTTTCCTATTGACAAATCGATTAACCTACAGATTTTTACAGAATGAGTGCTATTAATATTTCAGACCCTATGTGTGTGATGAGTGTAAGGGTTGAAGACAATAAGAAGAAAATATTGATAATTAGCTGTATCTTTCAATCACACAATGCAACAAAGAGAGTGTGTGTATTGGGCTATGGGGATTAAACCCATAACATGTCTATAATTTGAGTTAGAAAACACCTCCCTCCATTTATCAGACAAATGAAGATGATATTTAAGTTGACAAAATTTAGAATATTAATTAGGGATGCAAAACACATGCTAGTCAACTAGCCGTAGGAGCTAATATGTTGCTAGTTGCCGGCTAACAAGAGATGTTAGCCGACATCTTCTTTTTGAACAGCAGCACACGGCAACGATTTATATGAAATTATTTCAAACTAAAATACCTTGAACATACTTCTATCTTCTGTAATATGTGACTGATAAATGTACTTTAAAGTTACAACACTTACGTAGCTGTTCCCACGCAACAAAAGGAAACGAAGAAGAAGACTCAGGATAACAAAATACGTTACTTCCGGTAGAAACTGCAACGTTCAGGAACAAACGGAAACGAGAAAACAATATTATGTTTACGTTTATTTGACTTTATTCACCCAGATCAAATCAAACACAAATAATATTCCACTGTAATCATGAACGTGGCACTAATCACGACAAGAGTAAGCTAAAATTTCTGAATTTAGTCGAGAACACCCACTGAAAACAAACATAAAAAGATTTATAGGTCATAACTACTGCAATGCCGCGTTAGAGAGTGTAGGGGGCGGATGGTTTCTGAAGTTGCACCAGAATTCAACCTGTCTTTATCATTACCGAATCACCCCTCAGTAAAGAGCAGACCTCACAGCTCCAGTGAGTCATATTTAGCTCAGAGTCTTAGATTATACAGGGGAAGGTTTTCATAACTCCAGGTGATTATAGTTTTATTTATAAAGGATCAATGGAATTTTGGTCTAACGCTGTTTATATTTTATTTAGGAGGAGTATAGTCACGAAAGTCCTCATAGTGCGTTAAGTCCAATCAAATATGAAAATACGGTTAAATTATCATTAACATTGAGATGCACTATATCAAACAACATGCAAAGCTTTAAAAGCCTGGATAAAGTATTAAAAAATAAAACCCTTTTGTAAAATGTTGTAAAATATTCTCATACTGCTCTGCAGTCAAACTATTATTGGCTTACAAAAGAGGGACATTTCAGGGTTGACAGAAGAGTATTATTTTCTTTTCATCGCCCTCTTAAAAATAGTGGTCTAATGTCATAATTTTCAAGTTTAAGAAGTAAACAAATAAAAAAGTTTATATAGTCTATATTTGATTCAGTTTTGGTTTTTTTGTTTTTTTTTACCCCTCGGTGAACTTGTGGCCGAAGGGGTATTGTAATCACTTTGTCGTCTGTCTGTCCATTCAATGACATAATTGCATTATCTGAAGAATGCATTGAGATACCTGGACCAAATTTATACTGTGGATGCATTTTGGCATAGAGCAATAGCCTATTGAAAATAGTTGACCTTGACCTTCAAGGCCTCAAGGCCTTGTGCCTTGTGCAGTTATAATGTCTGAGTGCTTTCAAATATAAATATGTATGTAATAAGTTTTACACAAAGACAATCTCATCTAAATTATGGGGCAATAACTTTCAACAAAATCTTACACTATATATAGGTGGATTGAAAGTGTGTGGCACGTTATGTTTTTCTTTTCTTTTTTTCAGCCTTGAATATTATAACTTAGGGTGGGTGACCTTTTGGAACTTGTTCCCACTCTTAAAAAGCAAAACAAACAAACAAAAAAAAAAACACATCTCTTTCTCTGTTTGCTTTTGTGACTTTTGTGTGCACAGTTTGCATTTCAAAGACACAAGAACAAGGTAATTTAAAATACTCTCTTGTCACTTTGTCATGAAGACACGTACACTGAAATATGTTTGTTCACATTCCACCATGTCGTAAAAAGGTTTACATGAACATTAATCATGCTAATGTCAGTTTCATGACAAATACCATGCAGAAGAGGCAGAAGGAATTTATTCTTAGGATGTCGGCTTTGAGTTAGGGGGAGCAAAGTGACAAAGGAGGTTTTACTGGATTCCACACGTCATTCTAAAATGTACAGCATGTATCTAAAAAGTCCTGCCTGACTTGAGAAGTCAGCATAACAAAGGAGGAAAAAAAAAATTAGGTTTTTTACTAATAATGGAAGTGTCTAGAGACTCTCCCACTGGCAAATGTGACCTCAAGGTTTAGCATATTCATAGTAATTACATCTATATGTGTGTGTGTGTGTGTGTGTGTGTGTGTGTGTGTGTGTGTGTGTGTGTGTGTGTGTGTGTGTGTGTGTGTGTGAATGAAAGAGGAAAGGTGTATAAGGTTTTATTTTTCTGTCTCCCTCAAATTACTGCAGAATAAAATGGATTATTGTAAATAAAGCAAATCTCACTTCTCAAGAGAAGCTGGTAGGTTTGATTTTATTCAGCTAGGTTTTGAGATGTCCGCCTCTTTAGTTTTCACTTCAATCTTGTTAAAAAAAAAAAACAAAACAAAAAAAAAGGCGCTGAATGACAGGTTATGTATTGTTTGTGCTAATCACAGCCATAGACTGCATAATAAGCAGCAGTGAGAGATTACATTTAAAACAGTGATTACATCTTGATATAGAAAACTACAGGAAACTATTCAGCAATGCAGACATTTCTTAGTGTTAATTAAATGATTGATTATTGGTGAATCACACAAAAAGCAGAATGTAAAATGACTTAAAATGAGTATGAGGTGTAGTTTGCAGGATGGACTATTTTCCTTTTACTGAAGAGGATGGATTTACTGCTTGAATGCTTTTCAATCTGAATGATATTGAAAGGAGTTTATAAAGTGATTGATTGAATTCCAGTTGTCAAATCTGGTCTTTCTTGATTCTTTGTCTGCATCCAGCAGGAACAGCAAGTGTTCAAATCTTTTATCTTTCTTTGAAAATAGAATAGAAATAACACAAATACATTTTTTAAGAAATGCTATCAAACAACAGAGGCAGGTAGTTTTTTCTTTCAAAACATGCAAATGCAAAATCCCAGGATAGTGGAGAACGAAAAGCACACTGAGAACTAAATTGCGGGGTTGGTTTAACTGGTGTGAGGTTGGCAGTGAATCGAGGAAAGAAGGAAGAATGATTTATGTAAAAAAAATTCATTTGGTTCACAGGAAAGAGGTTTTGGCTGGCACACCAACTCAAGAATGTGTCATTTCACACTTATGGAAACATGAAACTATGTAACAGTGGCACCTGTCTGCCCACTCCATCTTTCTTGCGAAATGAAAAACCCATCCGCCCACTCAATGAACCTGCATAACAACGTCCAGGTGAGGAACTTCAGACTAACAGCAGGTAAAATCTGACATGAGTGGGGGTGGGGGTTCTGGTTAAAGCCTCTCTGCCTGGATTCAGTGTGAGCTGTCTGTGTGAGGCAACGGCACAGAGACGACCTGACACTGTGACAGCACTAAAACGGCTGACTAGAACAGGTAAGGACTTCACACTGGCTATGATTTCATGTTCATCCTCTATGCAGGCTGTGGGCTCATTATAAAGGTGGAATTGCTTTCATTTTATAAGCATAATGGATTTGACCTGGTTAATTGGTGCTTGCAAATCTCAGAAAGTGATTAATAATACAAGATTAATATGCTAAGTGCAGGTCAAAATGTTAACCAGAGTTCAAAGAGAAGACAGACAAGATGCACAGTGTGAAAGATCAGAAAACTGTAAACACAGGGAGGGTTCATACTCATAGCTATTATAATCATTACAACAATTATTTATATACACTGTTTGTAGGATTTTCCTTAGGTTTTTGGGGGCAATATAGGCCATTTGTAGGGTTGAAAATGTAATGCAATTCTGCCAGGAACAGCAATTTCATAAAATTAAAGACCATTGTAAAATACTCAACAGGATTGTACTTTTTCATATTATACCCCCAAACCAAAAAATATGCTCACTGAGTGAAGTCAGCACAATGCACTGAAGTAATCCTCACCATAAGAGTCTTTTTATGTGAGTTAATGCATGGAAAACACTTAACTCCTGTTAGGTGTTATAAGGGAGGAAACACCCTGCTTTTAGGTATTTCTTTAAAAATAATAGGTGTAAAATATTAATGATGATCTGTAATGCAACTTTTCCTTCAAGTGGAAATAATTATCTTAATGATTACTCAGACTGTTTTCCAGTTTGTTTTAAGTTGCTGAATGTGCTGCAGAATGCTTTCAGGGTATGTAGCTTATTAAATGCTTCTCATAAAACTAATATAAAATCACTGGTGTCAGGATAAAATGAGAATGTAAGGTGCAACACAAGCAGGAAGTACACTTTGAAAATAAAGTCAGGATTTGCTGTGCACACACCGCTTTTACCAAAGATTATTGTTAATTTTCTATTCCATTTATATCAAATTACTCTAGACTAAATGTAAATTTTGTTTTTTTTTTTAAATATTCCCAAAAGGTTTTGAAAAGAAAAGCACGATGTCACAAGGTATGAAAATATGGAGTCACGATTTCTTACTTATGTCAAAATAAAGTTGCCCATACTGACACACAGATGTGCATGTAGACATTGACAGAGACCGGGTGTTTGAAACCACCAGGGTCCGAACTTTGCTGAAGAAAGACTCCAGCTGGATCCACAGTTCAGATCGGACAGGAAAGGGCAGAGAGAGGTACTTTGAGACATGACTCTTTGTAATGAAAATCTGATTCGGACGCTGCATCCAGTTTTCCTGCATCTGACACGCTTTCACACCACCCACATTCACAACTTCCTCTGTCTTACAGTACGGAGTGTCCTGTGGAGGCCAAACCTACTGTAACCAGACAGCGCTCATACGTCTCATCCACAGCCCAGAAATTTGAGTAAGTGCTACTTAAATGAGACAAAGAAATTATTTAAAAAAAAAAAAAGTGTTAGTTTTAGGGCTTTAACAATGAGTCTGTTAGTCATCAGCTCTTGAATTAACCAAAAAGCATTTCAATAATGGTCTAGACTCATTGAGAAAACTCTGAATTCTCTGGTTGCAGCTTCTAAAATCTGAATATTTTCTAGGTTCTTTCCTCTAAGGCAGCAAACTGAGGAGCTTTTGAAGTGTGGACTAAACAAGACATTGGAGGGCATTACATTGGGCTTTGCAAAACATTTTTTCTGACATTCTGATCTCTGTTATTTTCATGCACTTTCACGCAGTGGAGTGGGGGTTGCCATTATTTATATAAAAAAGAAAAAAGAAAAAAGAAAAAAATCTGCATGTCTTACATAGCACTTTCACATCATTTTAATATCTTGGTCATGCAGTAAATGTTAATCACCCAGTTGCAATTTTAGCAATTTACTCATTACCCCACCCCCCAAAGGGAAGGCAAGGGGTGCTGTTTTAGTTCAGTTTGTTTGTTAACACTCTAGTGACAAAACTATTGGTTGAAATCATATCAAATTGAGTTTATAGATTGCCAGTGACCCAGAATGGATCTAATTACATTTTGGGAAAAGTAGGTCAAAGTTCAAATTTTTCATTTTTTTTTTTTTAGTGATTTAAAAAAAAATCCCTCCCATTTACTTATTATGAGCGAAATTTCATTTCTGTAGCAGCAGAACTACTGGTTGAATTCATACCAAATTAGGTTTATAGATTGCCAGTGACCCAGAATAGATCTGATTACAGTTTGGGAAAAGTAGGTCAAAGTTCATATTTTTAATGAGTTTTTAATTTTTCTTCTCCCATTTACTTAAAATGGGGGAAATTTCAAATGCCTATAAATACATCAGTTTTGTTTCAATTTACTACAAACTTGGTACATATATAGACACAATTGATATGCTGACATCAGCACACGCATAGACATGATGACATCAGCTGGATCAATGCCAAAATAAGGTACAATATGTGTGAGGGGAGGGTTTGTTATGCCTGGTACCACTTGTTTATAATTGGTTTTTAGGTCAAAGTTTGACAAAATTCTCATTTTAGGTGATTTTAATTTCCATGTTTGCTGCCCTTCACTGCCTTTCATTGCTGATTTGACAGATTCTTTTAACCTCTCTCAGAGAGTAAAAGAACCCACTCATATCAGAGGTCATACTCTTGACTTGGTTTTATTCAGCAGCCTCAGCCTAGACAATGTTATGATTAAGGATATCTGTGTGTCATACCACAAAGGGGTTTTATTCAGTGTGTTTTTCGCAGGTTTTAATTGGATGTCTGCTAACTGATCTAGCATTGCTTCTTTAACACTTCATTTTACTACAGTACAGTTAGTCCCTCTCTGTTGTCCCTCATACAGACAAAATGGTAAGTGGACTGCACATATCCTACACCTTCATGGTGCCCAAAGTGCTTTACAAAGCCTCACCCAGTCACACACACACTCATACACCAGGAGGCGGCTGCTGCCACGCCAGGTGCTGCCAGACCCGACTGGAACCCGAGGAATTTAGGGTTCAGTGTCTTGCTCAAGGACACTTTGACATGCAGACATTCGGAGCCAGGATTTGAACCACCAACCCCGGTCACTGGACAACCCGTTCGACCAACTGAGTCACAGCCGCCTGAAAAAAAAAGCCTAATACAACATCTTAACCCTGGCTTAAGTCCACCCAAGAGTCAAGAAGAGATTTCAGAAGAAAGGAGCAGAAATGGAAAAAGATGGCAGCCGACAGAGGGAACAGTGCAATTTTAATTCTTTTAGACTTAAGTTCAGCCTTTGACACAACTGACCTTCCCATTTTAATTGAACGTCTTGAAACCTGAGTTGGTTTTATTCATATCTTTCAGACATAACCTTTGCAATCTATGTCTCTATGGCAACTCACATTACTTATGGCGTGCAACAAGGTTCTATTTTCGGTCTGATTTTATTTTCTATTTATATGCTCTCACTCGGCCACATTATTCAACAGCATAATGTTGCTATTCAGAGGACACACTAATATACATTCAGCCTGGCTATTGTTTATAACCGTCTAAATCAGGGGTGCCAAACATGCGGCCTTTGGGCCAAATCCGGCCCACCAAAGGGTCCAGTGCAGCCCTTGTGATGAATGTGTGAAATACAAAAATTAAACTACGATTTTAACAATCACTTTAGATCCGGGGCAACATACAGACCAGTTCGATTTCAAGTGGGTCAAATCGGTAAAATACTACCATAATACCCAATAAACACTCGTAACTTTGTAAACATTTTTATGTATTTACACCAAAACAAAGTATAATTTTACAAAATGTGAATAATCTGAGGAAATATAAACAACTTGGAATGTCTTAAGAGAAGTTCAATTTTAACAATATTATCTGTTATTGAATGTTTGTGTGTTTGTAGATCCACTGTGATCTATAAGTTATAATGTATCTGTGTAGATGATAAACTGAAGCAGAATATTGTTAAAATTACACTTATCTTTTTTCAGTTCGTCCATATTATTCACATTGTTTTAAAGCATAGTTTGTAGATGTAAATGTTTTCATAACATAATTTTATTTTTGTCATTCTAAAACATAGAGAAATGTTTAGAGTTGACATTAGTTATATATTATTATGCTATTATTTCACTGGTCCGGCCCACTTCAGATCAAATTTGGTTGAATGTGGCCCCTGAACTAAACTGAGTTTGACACCCCTGGTCTAAATTGTATCCACTGTTACATGTCATCAAATTGTCTCCAGCTTGACACCTCAAAATCAAGGTTATGGTCTGTGGTTCAAAAACCCTCATCAGTCACAGTCCAACATAAAGTCATCAGTGAGAAATCTCTGATATCTCGGATGCCAATCTTTCATTCGACCAACACATTTAAAAAAAAAAAAAAAAGTCCAGTCCTGTTTTCTTCACCTAAGACCATTTTCAAAATAAAGTTCATGACACTAAATTCTTACCTGGAAAGAGTCATGCATTCTCATCTTTTGGAGATTCGACGACTGTAACTTGTTCTTCTCTTTCCTCCAATTGGCTCAAGATGAAACGGCCAGGGATTCAGACAACAATCCATCACCCCTTTACCAGCGTCTCTGCATTGGCGTCTGGCTTGTTTTAGAATTGATTTTAAGATTTTGCTGATCATTTTTAAACCTTATCTGCATCTGGCTCCTGATTACATAACAGAGCTGGAACGATCTGCAATGAGGAGATAAGACGTACAGACCCAGTGACCTCTCTGAAATCACTTTTTAAGACCTATTACTGTAGGCTTGCCTTTATGCAATTTTAGTTTTTATACTTTAGTTTCATTGATTTATCTTTAGTATTTCATATTCCTTTTATATAAATTTATTTTACTTGTCACTGTTTTTGCCATCCTTGTTTTTATTACTTTTTATTTTGCTCCATCTTTTTATAGTTTTTATGGCTGTAATCTGTTCCTACTTTCACTATTTTTATGACAAAATGTTTCTTTTATTACACATTTATTAGGGTTGGGTATTGATCAGATTTTTTTGTTTTTGCTCTTTACTTTTTAAGTGAATTATTTCTACTGTAATTGTATATTTGAGTGTATTATTTATCTTCTGGGACAGTTCTTTCCCAGTATGTAATCTGAGCTTTATTCATTACTGTCAGTTGGTGATGCTGTTTTACTTATTATTTCTGAACATCCTGTTTGCTTTGACTGTGAAAACACTTTATAATAAATCTGCAATATAAATAAAGATCATTATATTATTATTATTATTACTTTGCAAGTCAAACAAGTCACAAATAACCAATACTCAGAGCCCATCCAGGTTTGTCAAGACATTCAAGTTGATGAGCTACATGTATAGATATTTATAAAACATACTTATTTCTTCAGTTTTGCCCAAGCTAAGATTATACTTTGTGATTTTAAGAAAATGGGATAAAATGGGCTTAATTACTCACTAATCTTAACTCATGCTCATTATTGTATTGATATGATTACCAACTAGTGGGTTATAAAATATCTAAATCCCACGATCATTTTTCATACAATCTGGAGCTTATGTTTATATAGTAGCAGTTCTGCAAGTCAAACTGAAATTTAGTGTTGACTCTTTGGTGTCAGTGAATAATTACTAAAAAATGCATAAAGCCCTCAGGCACAAATTACCATCTGTGATAGCGCCATACATAAACATTAACTTAACTGTAGGGCAGCTCTACTGCATTCTTAAAGACCTTAAATACGCTGCGGGCTGACCTGTGATTTAACCGATCCAGCAGTGTCTGAATACAAACCTTATTCGAGTTTTACCCTCGAGCCACAGAAACATAAATCTGCCATTTCAAACATCTGCATATGTGCTCTCCTCTCAACTCTTTAATCAATTTTTAGTGATAGTAAAACTCATAGAGTCATCTTTGCTAAATGACAAATTATAGATCTATTGAGTGCTTTAATATTTCTTTGAAAAAAATCAGTTGCACCTCCTAATAGTTTTATCTATGCGATACATACGTATTCCCATCCTGGGTATTGTTGCACTGATATTACATCACTTGACTCACACACTTACATGAAACAAACACAGAGGCAATAAAATCCCTTTGGTAAATTATTAAGATTATAGACACATTTGTGCAGCAGAATAGTGACAATCTATTGATAATTTGCAGCTGCATTCTTTCCCTGAGATCCAACTTAAGGATACCTGCTACACAAACAGGAAATATTTCACATTTCTCAAAAGCCTTTAGGCATTTTAAACAATGCATTCGTTTCAAAACTATTTATGGCAGGCGCATGACAGGAATAATACTCACAAAAGCAGCTAAAGCTGAACGCTTCCTTCTGATCTCCTAAGAAAAATATCTCCAATTTTTTTTCTGTATAACTGACTCAACTTGACAAAAAAGCAAACACCTTTTAACTGGTTTTAAAGGGAGGAAACCTCCAAAGTCGGGTTAAAAAGACATTGTCAAAATCAGCATCTTCACACATTTCATAATGTGCTAATCCTACATTTCTTATGCAGCAAAGACAAAACTTTGAATCTGTTCAGCAATATTTGTCAGCATGATTAGGGTAATAATGTGAATCTGTTTCCTATTTCAGTGTGTTAAAAGATTAATAGTGTACAGCCTTTTAGAGAATCTAAAAATTAAACCTTGTCTTGGAACCAGCCACTGAAAAAACCAGAACAACAACAGAGAAAGTTTCAGTTTTATTGATGTGCATGTTGTTTCCAACCTTTTTGGTTCATGAACCCCCCCCCCCAAAAAAAAACAAAAAAACGCTTCCAACCATCTTATTATCTTTATGTTTTCCAGAAGAAAAAAGCTACGGTTAAGATAGAAAAAAATGTAATCTTGCTCTTACTTCTCTTTAATCCGGGTTAATCATTCTCCTATTTATTTTACCATCCTTTGCGGGTCCCTGTTGTACAGCATTCAGATTAGATATACAGCCTTGTTTACAATAACAAAGCAGTGTTGGCAAGTAATTAATATTAACACACTGCCTCTTTCTGGCCAGCTGACAAACAGAACGCTGCGGGGAGTTTGGGAGAGGTGGCACAACATACACAAACAGGAGTGTAAACCCATTCAGTATTTCAATGAAATCTGTTCCTATTCATTCAGATATTCAGATCAGGTTTTCTTAAAGGGAGGCTCATACTTTTAAGCAGTAATGAGCTAGGAGGAGGGTCCAACCTCTGTCAAGTCTCCTACAGTGGATCCAGCTGATGGATCCATGCTGTGTGATGGCATTAAGTGGGTCTCACTGACTGCAAAGTGGTTTAATGGGTAAATACCACAGTTCCTAAAGCCGTCCTTCACAATCCTGACACCCTCCTCTTCCTTCGCGACCTGATATGCACCCTTAAACACTCCTGAGAACTCCTTTTTGCTAACTGCAAAGTGAGTACCACTGGTACAACCATCCCCTATCAGTGCTGCAAAATGCTGCTTCAGGAGCACGAACAGTCCCACATCAAGTGGCTGCAGAATGTGCGAGCAATGAGGCGGAAGACACAACAGTATGATGTCCTCCTTGCGGGCGGCTTCCACCACCTCCAGATTCACAGGCGACTTGTGTCCGTCGAAAATCAGCAGCAGTGGACGTTCCTTAGGTGCGTGAACAAGAAAGTGCTTGAGAAACCACTTCTTGAAGAGTTCAGAGTTGACACAACCTGAGTCTGACCACCCATAGAGAGCGCCGGGTAGCCCCTGGGTCTTATAGCACACACCCCCTGGATAGGCCTTCGAGTAGATAATGAATGGCGGAACATCTTCTCCAGCTGCACTAAAACACATCAGAACAGAGATGTGGTCCCTGCAGCCCGTAGCTGGCTTGTATCCCAGATTGACAAGTTTGGGGAGAGTCAACCTCTTCCTGCCGAGCTGAAAGCTCGTCTCACTCCAGTTGAAGATTTGATGTGGTTTGTCCCTGAGCCCATGTGTGTTCATGACAGTGTTCAATAAATGAAAAAACTGATCCACTGCTTCTTTCCTCACACACACTGTCCTCCCACGGACAACACTCTCCGCTGGCTGAATTGTAATGTTCTTTTCTTGCCGCTTTCTAAAATTGAGCCACCAGGTCTGGCCTAATTTGGAGAAGGCCACCCTCCGGTGCTGCCGCTTATAAATTGATGAAGCAAAAGACACCAGCTGTTGCTTTGTAAGTGGGAATCCATGCCTGGACATGTATAAGGAGAACTCCACCAGCAGCTCCTCGTCTGTAGATGTTATGAGTTGAGCCGGGCCGCTGCGACTCCCAGGTGTCACCCGCCCACTCACCCTGTCGCCCAGTGAAGATTTAGGGACTCCAAACTCCTTGGCAGCCTGCCGCACTGTGCAGCGTCCTGACTTCACCTCGGTCAGTGCACGTTCCATGGCTTCCTCTGTCCATTTCTTTTTCTGCCTCCTCCCAATTTTATCCAGATGGCTTCTTGATGGCATTTCCTGTGGTATGACACAGGACATGCATGAGTCATAACAATACCAAATATCACTATTACATAACACAAGTACAGGTAAACACTGACAAGACAAACAAATATCACATCACAAAGCAGTAACTCTTCCCAGAGAAACTTCAGAATCATTATGCGCTATTCAAAGGCCTGTTTTTTGAAAAACAATTTCCTCTTGCCAACAATAAATAACAGACAGAAAACACCTCGTTTTCCTGACTGGTGGAAAGATTTCATCACATCCTCATTCAGATCTAATATCTGTTTGACAAGATGGCTTTTCTATTTGTTGTTGTTTTTATGTATACTACCAGACTCAGTAGCTGGAGGAAATTTAAACGACACATTAAAAACACTGGATTTTTGTAGCAGATCCTGCTTTATTGCTAAAGACTTTTTCAAATCTCCCTTTTTATGCAAACATTAAACCTTAATCATATCTGTAAGGTTGTTGTTGTTTTTTTTGCTGCTATTTATGGTCAAACCTGAACTTAATTGCTATTAGATATATTTCAGTGTACATTTTCATCCAGCTAAAAGTCTAATACAGGTTTGTTGCCTCTTTTTTCCCTTTAACCTGTGATTCAGAAGCTAAATCCTTTACAAACCATTTAATTCAATAAAACATTTAGTATAAGGTTATTGTACCTGTAGATCCTACTCTAAACCAGCTGACTTACTCTCTGTGGGAGGTCGTCCTAGTGTTCAGTGGACTCAGTCGACTACTCCACTGTCCGGCGTCAGTTGTTACTGTGAACCCACGCGTGGGGCTGCATTTAATCAACTACGATGTCGTTACTGTGTAAACACTACACTTAAACACATCAGGAAACCATTTGCTGTGTGCTGTGGAAATTCCACGGTTACATTTTTTAGAGGACTGTTAATTTCCTCCACTAGCATGACGCTAAAGACACGAGACAGCGGAACAAACACGGAAGTTCAGCCGATGGCTTTTCAAAGTAAAAGTTTATTTTGGAATTAAATATTTTTAAAAAAGCATAATTATAACTGGGAAATTCATATTTTAACATTTTTAAACAAATAAAAGCTATGTATTTTATATTAAAATTAAGCAGGGCATGTGTAAAATAGGATTAAACGAATCATAATATTTTACTTAATTTAAGTTTATATTATTTGCACATAATATTCAACACAAAATAAGAATAATTATAAAATAAATGCACAGGAAGCATTACAAACATTACAAAATGGCTTAAGCAAATACCTCCCCTTAAAAAAATAAAACAACACAAAACAACATAGAATAAAACTTAAACGCAGATTTGCAGTGCAGTAACTGACAGTGAATATAACTGATAAATATCAGCCTCTTCAGCTCATTTTTATTTGTTTGGTGATATTTACATGCTCAATTGGGTTTGCTGACACTGCTCCATAAATCAATAAAGCTTTTCTCTTTTTGCATTCTATGTAACTGTGTGAAATATAGTTTGACTGTATGCTTTAATTTATTTTGATGTATGTTTTGATCAAGCATAAACATATCATCACCTTCCTAAAAAATAATCATAATTCTTTTGACAGAAATGACTTGCCTAAGTCATCAGTGCAATTCATTTATTCAGTTTCTATGTAAGTTATGTGTTTCCTGAGAAATCAGAAAAAATGACTTGACAATATGTAAATGAAGTTACTATACTCTGGATCTACCATCAGGCATCTCTTCATGTTCATTCAGCAATAAATAAATATATTAATTCTAAATTGTTATAACTTATAAATGCTGGAAAAAAGTTTGTTCAAGGTGTATTTCTTACCCCATAGATCAATAACTCTTCCACTGAGCCCACCTTCCCAAAAGACCCGGTTTAAACCATCTGAAGGGTATGTGTAAATGTGGTATGCCCTGAAGCAAATCGATATGTATTTGGTAAAATTTAGGGGAAAAAAATCCATATCTTAACTACATATTAATTGTTTACTGGTGTATACATTCTGTAAATGTATTATTGTTCTTTGTTTTAGTGTCTCAGGTTATCATGCAAAGACTGATGTTATTCCATCTCCAAAAGATGCTCAGCCTGAGGCGTCAACAGTGGAGGCCGCAGACAAAATCAAGTTAGTGTCTGAGGAAATCTTTCTCTATTTAATGTAATGCCAAAATGAAATTTAAAAACTCTGAATGCAATAGTTTTTCCATCAAAGGTTTTTTTTCTATATGATTGGGAGTAAAATTCTTCCTCTGTTACAGGCCCCATGTCACTACTGAGGAACTACTGACAAACGGTAATGCCAAAGTTTCTTTAACAAATGAAAAATCGAAGGCAGTGTCTCTAGTTCGGCAAAATGATCAACCAAAGTCCAACTCAACTAAGGAGGGGCTTACAGAAGTCTCTGCAGATGTTTGTGTGAAAGATCTAGTGATGGAAACATCAGCTGAGGCAGGAACAGGGCAGAATAATGATGCTTCTAAAGGCTCTGTTGTGCCCACAGGGGAACAGAAACCTGAAGAAAGACATTCAGCTGAAACCGATCCAGCAAATGTGACAAGCTTGCAAAACACAAGAGAGGAATCAGCTATGCAAACTGCAAAGGGGGCTTGTGCAAGAAATGCTCCAAGAGAAGATTCAGAAACTGTTGCTGCCGAAGCTTCAGATGACACAGTGGTGGAGTCAGTGCCTGAGACCATTAATGTGACTAACACAGCACCAGAAGACGAGGCTGTTCAGCAAATCAGTGCAGAACAGGTCCCTGATTTATTGGCAGATGCTGTATCAAAACCTCCTTCTCAAGCTGCTGACCAAACATCTGCACAGGGGAGTAGTGAGGAACATCCAACAGCAGCAGGAGAAGCAGCTAAAGATGAAGTGAAAGGTATGGTGACATCTGCAAATGAGATCAGTACTGTGACCAGTCCAACTAGAAAGAATGGTGTTCCTCAAACAGACTCAGAAGAACCCATATCTGAATCTCCTGAATCTGCCCAGGGGGGTAGTGAAGGATGTCCTACGGGGCAGCTTGGAGCAGAATCAGCTGAAACTGAAACAGATGTTGTAGTAGAGTCATCAACTGACATCCCTGTAGTGAATGATGTTGGACATGAAGTGGCAGCTTCTTGTTCAGACAGTGAGAAACCAACTTCTGACTTACAAGAAAATTCTGCATCAGAGTCTCCTACTCCTGCTCCTACTGAGAGCAATTTTGAGCAATGTTTTGTGGTTGTAGCTGAACCTGTCGAAGCTGTAGATGATGTCGAGGTGGAGTCTTCACCTGAGATCCCTGCTGTGACTGATGTTGCACTAGAACCTGTAGTTCTCCAAGATAATGTAGACCCAGGCCCTAACTTATTATCGCCTTGTGTATCAGCACCTCCTGCGCAATTTGCAGATGAAACTGTGACAGAAACAGTTGAGGCTGAAGCTGAGGTGCAGTTCTCACCCCAGACACCAATTGTGAATAACACAGCTCCAGAGAAAGATACAAGTCCTCTTTCATTAGCAGACGATGTATCCCACTCATCAGTCGAACCTTCTGCTGAGTTCAATGGTGTGACAAATCCTTCAGAAGTGTCTGCTGAAGAAGCTGAAGTAGTAACTGAGGCTGTAATAGAGTCACCTACTAAAGAGACATCTTGTTTGGATACAGACTCCCAGGCCAGTACACATCCTCTCAGTGAAAACTGTGAGAAATGTCCTGAACCCACTGAAGCTGCTGTTGAAGTTGAGGTTCAATCTGAAGCTCTCCAAGGCTGTGTGGAACCAGGCCCTGAATCATTAGCAGAGGCATGTCATTCAACACAGGTTGCTGGAGAAAGTGCTGAAGTAGCCACTGCAGTTGCGGCTGTGGTGGAATCCTCACCTGACATGCCTGCTGTGACTGATGTAGCACCACAAGATGTCAGTTCCAAGTGCAGAGTCGAACCAGAACCTGACTCAGCAGAACCTGTATCTGAATCCCATACTGAATCATCTGCCCAAGACAGTAATGAGGGATGTTCAGCAGCACACGATGGAGCAGAGTCTGATGTTGCGATCTCTGCTGTGACTGATGTTGCACAGACACAGGAGGCCTTTGGTGAGACAGACATTGTGAAAACAGCCCCTAACTTACAGCCAAACACTGAAGAATCAGAGTCTCCTACTCAACCTGCCTCTGTAGTTGAAGTTGTTGAGGCTCTCGCTGAGGCTCTGGTGCCATCTCTACCTATGACACCTGAGAATAATACAGTGCCAGGAGAAGAAGGAAGCGTCCAAAACAGGGTGGAACCAGGTCCTGACCCGCTACCAGAACCTGTCGAACCTGCTGCTGAGATGAGCAAGGAAGACTGTCCTTCAGGAGAGGTTTCAATAGAATCTGTCAAAGCTTCAGCTGAGGGAGTGGCAGAGTCCTCTCTTGAAACATCAATGGTGACTGATGCAGCACAGCAGGATGCCTCAGACATACAAACTGAGGATGCTCTCGAACCTAAAGTGACATCAGATTCTGTGAAGAGCAAATTAGCTGAAAGAGCCATTGAACTGACAGATGCATTAGATGAGACACCCACAACTGAAGCCCAATGTGTAAAAGATTCAAAACAATCCAGCAAAGGGGACTCAAAAGTGGAACAAGGGCCTAATGCCACCGATATGTAAGTAAGCTTTTATTCACTTTTATTCATTTATTATTCACATTCATGCACTATTACTCTCCGCAGGTAAAGTGCATCTGATGTGTTTGCTGATGTTATTTTCTTTGTAGCACTAAAACGCTTGAAAAGCCTGAGGAGAATCAAGGACCTGCAGAAACTCAGACCAGGTTTGTTGGAATTTTTAGACAGCACAGTTTGGAAGTTAAAACATTATGCTAATGAAAAAATACATTTCATAACACCCAGCAATCCACAAAAGTTTCAAAGAAATATCTCTGTGCTTCAGGGATGATGAAGTTTGTTCACTCTGTAACCAAACATTTGGAATCATCCGAATCAGAATTAATCATCCCCCACTGATTCTCCACCCTGACTGTTTCAAGGTTTGATCTTTTATTCCCATTGCAAAATAATAAGTTAGAACATCCACTGTGGATCTTTCCCCCTGCCATTAATCCTGAGGGTTTTTGTTTGCTTTTCTACATTTACAGTGTGGTGTGTGTGGAAAGGACCTTGGAGATCTGCTGACTCCCATCCACCTGCTTAAAGAAGTGATCCACTGTGAAGCCTGCCTTGCATAACCTTCTAATTATATGTCTGCAGTGTGTATTGTTACACATTTTTTGGGGTTGTTTGCTATCATTTACACTATGAAACTTGACACTGTTGCCTTACTTATCATATGCTTTGCTTTTTTAATCAATTTCTCCTCAACTTTATTTTTAGCACATACAGCAGTGAGTCATGATTACAAATGTGTTAAAATAAAATCCCAATTGAATGCCGTGAAATTAAATGTTTTATTCAGCCTTAATTAAATGGGCTCACACAACACAACCCAGCTCATTAAATAGCGGGGTTTACACAATAAACATGAGTCATCCAGAAGCAAGTTACTATTAGAAGAATTAACAAGTCAGCAGCACAACGCAGCTTATTTTTAGAAGTAACAGAAACACTTCCAGGAAAATGGATACAAATCTTTGTTTTCCCTCCACACAGTGGTATTTAAACAAAGCAAAATGCAGCATGAGTAAATGCACAACATACTAGAGTAAAATCATTGTAAGTAAAACAGTAATTACTCCAAACTCTTGCAGAAAACTTTGGTACATTCAGCTTCACTTCCTTTAGTTCACAAAATGTTGATACACAAGATGGTGATAATGAGGCAGCACCATAATCACATTGAGAACCAATATATGCATCAGTAAACACTGAACAGAATGCATGCAGTTATAATTTGCAAGGCGTGCTGTCATGGCTCTTAATTATTCATGAAATGTCATACATCGCAGTCTGAGAACAAAATCAGCGTTGAAGAAGCTTCACAAGGATGATAAAATGAGAGATACAACCTACAGGAGGAAAGTGAACAACAGCACTAAGAGAATCATCTGAGAGGAGGCTTTGACCAGAGGCCGGAGTTTGATGCTGGAATTAAATTACCTTCATCTCTCTCTGTTGTTCATACAAAACAGTTATGAGACACCTTTGTCTGTTATTGGGCATATTTAAAGGAATATAGCGGGTGACCCATGTTTGGAAAGGGTTTTGTCACAGAGGATGAATGGAAATCAGTGTTGCATGTGCTGACTGTCCATCATAGCCAGATGTTGGGGTTGGCGATGTAGTTAACGAATTCCTTTCCTGCCCAGAAACCGCAAGACTGCGTAGTTGTAGGTGGTGGCAATCAGATACAGAAACTGCAGAGGGAGACATTGAAATGGAAGGACACATTTTTCACATACACTAAGACAAAAAGAAATATGGCACCGAATCTGACTTCTGAAATAAAAAAGAATGTTTAACCCTTTCATGCACAGTGGTCACTCCATTGGACAGCTATTCTACAGCTGTTCTCTTATATATTCATGGATTTTTGTTGTTTTAGTTTCATATCAGCCAACACATATGCATCATCCCAAACACTGCAATGAATAACATTACTGTAAATTTGCCGTTCTTGATAAACCCGATTTAACTTGTTTGAGTGTAAAGTAGTTGCTAGTTATTGTTATAAGACCGAAATTAACAACAAACATTTATTTATTTATTTATTTGCATATTATCTCCATGAATTAACTACTGACTCATATCAGAGTATGATAAAATGTAAGACAACATCAGATTAGTGGGATTAAAATGTTTTTATTTTATAGTTTTCACACAGTATATCTAGTAAATACATGTTTCTTTGCTTCAAAAAGGTTCTCATAATTTATGCATGAAAGGTTTAATGCAACAAATTTGTCAAAACTTGGTGTTAAAAACCACATCTATTTGCATTATTACACATGGTAGAACTATGTAAGAGATACATATATATTTTTTTGTGTGTGCTGTCCTGTTTTATCCAACATTTTTCAAGTCAAGTTATAAAAAATATGACTGCTCACCAGTGCTAGAAGAGTGATCCCAGCTCCAGCAAATGCAGCTATGTACAAGTCATAGGTGACATAGAACTAAAAAAACCACAAATGCAGTTGCATTATTATTTGTTGGTTACCAAATATTTCAAAGAAACACATTTACATACAAACAATATTGCATAAACAATACAGAGGAATGTCTTTCATGTACATACGTATATAATTTTTACTATGTACATATATGTGTTATGTCATGCAGTGTTAATGTTAATTGCTGTCATTGCTCACTAATAAAAACTGTATATTATACAGTTCAAGATTAAAAGATTCAGAGATTATTTATTGTCAATTTCACCAGATGCATAGAACATACAGAGAAGTGAGATACCATTTCTCTTTGCTACTTGAAGCCATGCAATTAAAAACAGAGCTAAAAATAGATTATGAATAAATAAGTGGTATGAACGCTGAACTGTAATAGAATATAAAAGACACAAATCAAATCTCTTTGCAATAACGGTGGTAGTGCAATACAGTAATGGTTATGAATATGACTGTTGTGTGTATTAAAAGTACTCCCATTACATATTCAATACCTGCAACAGTCAGGTTCGATTTTACACCGATACTGTTCACTGACTTCAGTGTGAGGATGATGGCAAGGAATACTGAATGCAACTTTGTCTTAATTGACTTACTTCACTGGTTTTGCAAATAGATGCCAAGGTCATTCCACATGATTTGCCCGGCATTGCATTCCAAGGAAGCAGACCTTAAATGAAGACATGACGTAAGTGATTAACGCTGCTGAATCACGATGACTTATTGCGACCATTTCCAAGTTATTTCCCTGTTTTTGCTCATCCAGTCCATCAGACAAACAGCAGGTAAGAATGTAAGATAAAAGGTATGAGTGTCATCAGCATTTCATAACTAATTTAAGCCTCACATTTGCATCCCCTCCCCTATGATTAATTCATTGACTTCAGCTGCACATTAGTATTTTCAGCAGGTGGACACACGACCAGTCATTATAGGAACAACGTACCATACTGCCTGGCGTCCATGCAAATCCAGCCATGCTGATTAATGCTGGGTGTCGTTTCAGCCAGGATGTTGATGGTGTGACAGGTCTGTTCCATGTTGAACAAGAAGTAGACTGGGATAGCAGTAAAGGCAAACACTGCCAGCCAGATAAAGGCCAATATGTATGTCACAATGACAAACTGTTGAAAGAAACAGAGGTCACATTCTGGAGATGCTCATGTTTGTGTTTGATAAATATGATGTCAACTATCAACTATCATGATTCTGCATAAAACAAGCTGAAACAAAGTGTTTCCTTGAGCTTGGACCCCAAAACAGGCCTGCATTCAACATCTTAACTATGATTTGACGTCATATTTCCCCTCCCTCTCTCCTCCCCCCTTCACCCTCAATGTTCTCACCGTTAGGCTGAGGCAGCGGCCACACTGGGTGCTCCTGAATTCACCAAAAGTCTGTTTAACTGCGCTGGTGGCGTAGAAGCCCTCAGCAAGAAGCAGAATGCCATAGAGGAAGAAAAATGAAGCCAGGCCATAGATAACATACTGGAAGTACTTGATACTGGAAAGTCACAGGGAGAAGTATGTCAGATACAAACATAAAAAAAAATAGATAAACCCCCCCCCCCTCAAATCTCACAGTTGAAGAGAATTTATCAGAGGATCACTCACAATGAGGCCATGACCACATAGTCCTGAACATTGCGGGCGAAGTAAGTCTCGACGAGGACTTCAGTATTGGCCAGTGCCTCGTGCCCACAGCCACAAAACAATGCCATGCCAGCATAGCACAGCAAGGTGGCCACCAAGGATGGATAGGGCACTGCCCCAATGCACCGGATACAGCAATCATAACAACCTGAGGGGGCATAATAAATCAGCACACAGGCGGCACACACCGCACATATGACTACACAACACATCTAAACCAGGGTGGGGAACTGCTTCACCCAGTTGGGGAGCTGTGGAAAAGGCCTTTTTCTGTCTGTAAATCCATCAGCAAACACCAAATTCCGACCAACAGGCAAGAAAGCAACAGAAAAAAAATTAGACAGCACAGACAAACAAGAGTTCAAGCAGTGATTTCCAATAAAGCGTCCAAACAAAAGCCTTTCCGACAAAATCATGCATGTCTTTCAGTGTAAGCTGTGCTGTTGAAGCAGCTAGCAAATATCCACAGTGTTAATAAATGCATTGGCAGAAATGGGATAGAGGAAAAGCACCTAAGGCTTTGCAAAGCCAAGGCTGCCTGACCGGAAACATTTGCTGCTTCTGATCCTGTTCTCCACAACAAGAAAGATCCCAGTGCCAACCAGTGATGTGCAGTGCTGCCTACACGGTATTCCTACTGTAAAATATCCCTCTCTGCGCTGATTTCATCTGTATGAGAAAGCTTCACAGCTCGAACCAACACCCCACAGCCCAGCCCCTACTAACTCTAGGCCAACCCTCTTTCTCCGGCAGTCACAGGCGTCACCGGGCAAATGAGTGATGGTGGTGAAATATTGGCTCCAGCGGCCTGAGGAAAGAACTTGTCATTGTGGGAGCAGATACAATGTCTATTGTCTTTGCAGTGGAGGAACAAAGGGCAGCGATGTCAAACAAACAAAGACAATAGTGCCACGATTCACAGAGTAGTAGTGGTAGCTGAGGGGTCACCAGGACAGTCTCGACACCGCCGCAAATGTCACTACTCAGGCCATCCGCCATCCACAGCTGGCTGAGACTGGTACCCTGGTACTGAGTGTCTATGCTGGCGGGGGCTGGGTTGAACTGGTCAGAGTGGGTGGAAGCATAATGAACGAGTAGTAATTTGAATATATTGACAACAACAAAAATAATAACAGCAACAATCTCACTCCAAATTTCTAGAAGATGCTTCAAGTGCCTAAAATATCTGAGAGAGAAAATGTCCGGATAATTTTACAAGTCAGATTCCAGTTGAAAAAAGAGAAGGTGTGAGTGAACAAACTGCTACTCAAGTATAAATAGTAACAGCAGGAAGAGTGTTAGAGTTCCGAAAATGTTAGTGCCTACAGACGCCCACGCTTCAGCTGTGTCCTGCTGTGGTTAGCAGTGGTTGCAGCGTTACACCTTCAGTTAGAATTGGCAAAATGTGCATTTCGAGTAGATGTCATCACTAATCAATCAATATGTCAACAGTGTTTTAGAAATGTGTGCAAGTTGATGGAAAAGTTGTTTCTGAGTGAGGATAAAATATGCATCACATGTTGTTTGAGTCCACAGTTCCCATGGAAAGAGTTTAATTTATTCCTCTGACACATGTGGGAGTATCTGACCTCTTTCACATGAGTGACCTCGCATGGCCCTGGCATGATGAGGGCTACTGTCCATCTTTGTCGGCCAACTCTGATTCCAGGCTTGTTTATGGCCAAAGCAGGTTACATCAGAATCAGGTTTATTTGAAACCTGATACATGTGTGTTTATTTCGAAATAGATAACCCTGGCTGAGTTAATGTGATGTTTTCTGAAATCATCATAATATGTTTAGATCAAATCATACATTATGAGCCAGGGCAAAAAGGTAACCCATCAGAAGTCAGGTAAATATCAAACACACAAAGGCATCACCGTGACAATTTTTGATTGATCAAAATACAGGAAAAAAATTGCATCAGGTGTACACCATATCTTGCCCACAGTGAACGAGCGCAACATAATGTCTAAGGACAAGAAAGGACATATTAAAGACTGCATTAGTAGTTATTGAAATTCACATTTTCAAATCACATTAATAATAGATGATAAGAGTTATTATTAAAAATTCTGTGCACTCACCCATGTCCAGAAAGAAGTGCGGGGTTATTGGAGTTTTGCTGGGTGGCTTTGTGACTGTGATATGAGGATATGAGAAGTTATTCCCCGCCACCCCTATATGAATCTGACTCGCGCTTTTGTCTCATCAACAATAGATAGACCACATCTCCCCGAGTCACATCTTAAAGTCACAAAGTCCCATTTCAGCTGCCACTCATTATTTATGGAGCAGTGGGTTTAGGACTGTGAACAGAGAGTAGGTCACTTATCCCAATATTAACTTTATTTCTGCTGTTTGGTGGTATTTACTATGTTTTATTGGTTCTGCTTTTCAGTTTCTAAAATACATAATCAGTATACAGATGTTTTCCTGCAGGAATATTTGATAATTAGCTGCCAAACATAGTATGCACATGAAACCCATTTCAAGATAATTTACACCATTCTCAGATAACTTTTATATATATACTTTTATCAGATAACAATTTATATAGATACTTAGATAACTTACATGCTTTAATACCTTTAGATTTGTTAGATTATGTGGAAAAATTCATGTAGTTTGATGCATGGCTTTATATTCATTTTCAACACATCAGATGATCTGTGCATATGTCTACTGTCTGCACACACCACATGTTACATGTCAAACATGATACATATAATTAGCTTGCCAGAGAGTCCTCAGAGGAGCATCTTCAGATACACACAAAGAGATAAGAAGTGTGCACTGACAAAGGAGTGAAATAAATCGAAACACCAGTGACTGACATTGATGAAGTTGACTAACAAGGGTGACATTGACGGTCGGGTCCAGCTGCTGCCCTCCTTCCCTCCCTCCCTCATGTTTGACCCAGTTGATGTCAAAGCTGGGTTCAGTACAAAGAACCTAGTGTGGAGCAGGAGAAAACACCACGCTATGTTTTTTTTTTTTTTTATTTGGAGGAGCCCCTCATCCTATTTTGTGTTGGAGATCTTAATACAAACAAGTGAAAATAATTAAATGTTTTCAGGTACATTAATAAAAATGTCACAATGATGCATTAGGTGATTTATATCACAAGTCTGAAATTTACCTTTGCAAACACTGAGTTTAATTTGAGCACACAAAGGGGGGTACAGGCACTCTGCCATCTTCCCAAATGTGTGATATTATCATCTTGTCGTAATGTACCGATCTCATGTCGGCTTCAGAATATTTGAGAAAATGATCTGTTGTAAAGCAACAATATCTCTTTGGATTTTGAAACGTTTGGTTTGAATTTTCTGTCCAAATGCCTTTTGTCTGCTGAAAACCTTGAGCCATAACAGATCAAGTAATTAGTATGTAGAAAGGATTAATGGATCAGCTTTGTTAAGCTTTAAGGGAAGAGTGGGGAGGAGTGATGTCTTTGAAATCTGGGAAAAAACATGAGAGGGAGAGGAAAAAAGATGAGGAACATTAATTAACCCAAAGTCCTGTGTGTGTGAGTGTGTACAATGCTTGTCAGCTTTACTTGGGAGATGTGAATAAGCAATAATTTTGACAATCAAAGGATGGGATTAGGTAGGAGGACAAGTTTTAGAGGCTCACTCGCTTGTGTGACATTAAGAGAGAAATTCATCCATTTATGAATAAACCATATTCCACAAAAGCGGCTACAGGCAGGTGGTCAAGGATGTTAGCGCCTCAGATGATGAATTGTTGGGTGACATTTAATAAGACTATCGTGCATTCCTTAGTTGATGCATGAACTGGTTTTAAACAAACACATTAGTCACTAAGCTTTTAAGTGCCGTTAAGTCACATATATCACGGTACATTTTGTATAATCAGTTTGAAAGTTACTCCTACATATCATGAACAGGACCGTGGACAGCAGTAGATATGTATCAGTGCATCTTGTCTGCTGTATAGCATGATTATATACTGTAGAATAATCTGTGATATAGTACAGTGATCCGTCTGAGAGTCATTTTTGTAGCTGTTTGCAGTATGACAGATATACTCTCCAATATTTACACACTGAATGTGGTAATATGCATGTGTTTATACAGGGCAGGAGGGAGCCCAATAAAAATATTTGCACCACCTTCTATGCCTGTTATGGTAATGTGTGTTATTTTATCTTCTGACAAAATGAACAAACAGCCATCAAACAAACAAACAAGCACACAGCAAAAAAAAAAAAAAAACCCACGTCAAGCTCAGTCAGGAGTGCATTCAATGGCAATGACCTCCTGCGGTGAATGCGTAAATTATTTGTTTTACCGCATGATAAATCAAGAGGGGGACTGCGAACTATTCTCCAACTGGGTGTTTTATTTACTTGCGTGTTTGATTGTCTTTCATGATAATCTCAGACTCAGCTGGCAGCTTGATTGAAGCCTGGGGAACTAAAACCTGCCACTATGTCCAAATATTTTCAAAGACAGATCCTAAAAAAGAAGCGTGACACAGTATCACCGTGGAAAGATGGGAAAAGGTTGAATTATCCAGTAGTGAAAGTCTGTAAAGTATCAGTGAAGTTTATAAATAAAGCGGTAGCATTTTTAATTTGCTGCTAGCTTCCCAAATGTGATTAACAGTTCTACTTGGATTATCCATATAGGTGTGATCAAATCCACACAAGTGTTGAAAATGTCTCAAACTGAAAAACACCTGTTTAAGTGTTAACGTCCCCCCCCCCTAAAAAAAAACCCCTGAAAAACAAATGTGGATTCATCAACATGTTTAGTTCCAAAAATCTTTTAATAGTCGGCTCATTTAGATTAAACAACATTATGATAGGTTCAAAGAAATCAAATCTCAAAGCTTGATGTCCATCATGTCCATTCAGTAAAGAGTGACCCCTGGATATATCTTCATACGAACAGGGTCCAAACCACATGGAGAAGGAGCGATTATCTGTAAGTTTAATAAAACTCCTTTTTAAATGTGAATAACTGAGTTGGAATACATACAATTACAATGTAGTTACAGTAATCTTTCTGAAGACCTTACATTATTCATAAACAAACAACAAATAAAACGCTGGTCTAAGTTTATTCTGTACAAACAAGCCAAGCCAAAAGAACCATGAGTTAGAGTTGAAAAACACATTTATAAGCAATTCTCTTTTATAGTGAAGCAGAAGTTATAGTCCTATAATGTCTTGAACAAAATTATAGACACGCAAAACAAAAATATAGCAAGGATACTCAAATAGACTACAATAGATTACACAACACTAAAACTGAATGGTTAATTTTAAACAATGCCTAATTTACATTTTTGTAGCGCACTTCTTAGTACACACACCCACACAGACACACACACTCTCACACGCGGGGGTGTCATATTTTGCATCACCAGATAGAAATATTTTTGATAAATCGGATATTTTTACCACATGAGTAACCAGCATTTGAGTAAAATTTCAATCCAATGTTGTCATGATTCCACAGTAAATCCTTACATGAGCGAGTTACAAGGCATTTGAAAGTAATTACAGTAAAAATTCAATTTAATAATAAGCAATGTACCATGAGAAATATGTATAAAATAGCTTGATGATAATAATAGTAATCATAATAATACTGCTTTTCAGCTTTTCCCACATCTCTGTCCACCATGAGTTGTAATGTCACTTTGTTCCACATACTGCAGGGGATCAAAATAGATATCACAGAGTAAGAAAAAGCTTCCCATACAAATCCAACTGTATAAACATTATACTAAGTTCTTGCTAGGTAAAGTTCCAAAAAAGCCAAAGTGGAAAATGAAATGCACTTTTTCTTTTTGACTGCCTTTGAACATGATTATTATAAAATGACTGCAGTTAGACTTCCTATCATGAGAGAGCAAAGGCAGAATGTTGGAGGTTGTACACCTTTGGAAAAGACAGAACAGATAAACTATTTTACCTACACATCCTAAATACAGCTTTACATTTCCATGTTTTAAGTACGCCACAGTTCTCTACATCTACCTGTCACCTGCCAGGTTATACCCGTGTGGTAGAGTGGGTGCTGGGCAGGCCTGCTGAGCTGTAACCAGCGGGGAAGGTGCTGTAGGGGCTCATGTTGGAGAGGCCCATCAGGGAGTTGGGAATCATAGTGATGTTGTTGGGTGTCATCAGAGGGATGTCGTCAGGAGAGCGCCGCTGGTTGAGTGGGTAGTCCAAGCTAGGAGACACGTGAAGCGGGTTGTGAAGGGCTTCGCACTGGTTCCGTTGCTGGGATGACAAGGTCTCGTCTACACTGGCGATGTGGCTCACATTGTTGCCTTTGCTGTCACGCTGGGGACTGGGCTGCTGGGACGTGTCCTGCCGACTGCGCTTGTCCTTGCGGTAGTAGAGAGCAGCGAATGCCAGGACATTGAGGAAAAGCAATGACGCCCCTACAGCTATAGTGACGCTGAGCTCTGTGGAGTAATCTCTGGGGTTTGGCATGATCAGTGGGCCCATCTCCCTCCCTCCTTCACCCCCGCTGTGGGCAGTAGACACAGGAGGCCGCCCAGTGCTACCAGACCTCTTACCGTTGGACTGTGTGGGGTCCAGTGGGGTGACCTTAGTGGTGGTAGAAGAATAATGGAACATGTCGTGGAGGTTGTAGAGATGTGGTACCAGGTGTTTCCAAAAGGCCACTTTGGTGGCGCGGTAGTGATCCCGGATACGAGGCTTCAACCCAATGTGCAGGTATAACTGATCATAGGGGTCGTACTTAGACCATGCCACTTCCTCAAAGCGGTTGGCCTTGGTGTGGATGAACTTGGTGTCCTGTGGAACCGGCTTGTTTGGATCCCTACAAACACATCATAAAAAGAAAACACAGGTCATACATAAAAAAATACAAGTGCTTTCATTTAAATAAGAGCAAAATGCAGCTCTATAACTAATACTGCCAGCAAAATGATTGCAAGTCTAAATAATAATAAGACAGAAATGAGGGGTAAAAAGAGAAGTTAGGAATTCCAGAGAGCAACTAAACACCAAAATAATCTTGAGCTGAGAATGGGATCAAAACAATGTAACATCAGCGTCTCTCCTCAAGGGCTCAGTATTCCCTCATTCTTTCACTTTACTGACCCTTGACAGTGACCTTTGCTCTGTCTCTGCTCCCTGTCTCACCTAAGTTCACCACTGAAATTAACTCACAGCAGCTCCTCATTCAACAGGAAACCCAACAATAGCCCAAACCAAAACACAGTACAACATCCCTGCGTGCGCGATGTAGTGTTTGTACTCATTAACATGCTGTTTTGCACAGCAGAAACGAGTTATTAGATTAGTTTATTACAAAAAAATGAATCCTTTTTTTTTTTCTGGCACCAGCTCCTCAGATGTGTGAATTTACTCTTTTTTTTGGTTTGTTTTAAATAATTATTAACAATCAATTTGAAGGTTATTTGTTCATTTCAAGAAACAATAACATTCCTAGCAGACAGATTAAAACATGAATATTTTGTTGTAGTCAAAACATATTTCTGTGTTTATAATTTGTCCTATAACTCAGGGTAAAGGAGGTTGAGTTTTATGGAAGAGCAGCTTTAAATTTCCTCTTCACCATAACCTTTTGTTCAGTGTAGTGAGGAACCACTTTAAATTTTTATGTGAATTATGGTAAACTGTAAATTTTAAGATCAATCACCTTTAGGAGACCTGCCCACGAGTGATGAAACTTTGTTATACGCATTAAAACAGGCACTACAAAAGTCTTAGCACTGTCTGCTGGCTCTCTAAAAAGTGAAAACTTGGCACTTAACGGGATGAACTTAACACAGATAGTGTAGTTTGTAGTGCAGTTTATATTCATGTAATGTTGGCAGTATTACGATAAATATCCCTTTTTTTAGTATGCAAAAATATCCATCATATGCAAATTTTCATCCTTAAACCTGTGCAAAATTAAGCTGTTCTTTGTGGGTGGTGAAGCCAAATCATTTAGAGACAGGGGCAGCACAACTACAAGAAGAACTGTTTGTGCATTAATAATAAAAACCAATTTCTAGACTTTATGTTGAAGAACTTTCTCATAAAAAGGACTAATTATTAAAACCTAAAGTACTGCTTCTCATGTGAGTTTTTGTGAACTAAAGAAAAAAGGGGTGATAAGGCTAAAAGTAATGGCAGTGTGAGTTGAGCCTGCACTTAATTAGGGGCATTACTTTAGGGTGAGTCCTTTAGTCTTTTAATCAGGGTAATAAAAGGAGGGTAAATGTAGCAGAAGTTAGAGGTTGAATAGATCAACACAAAAAGGCAGCACCAGTCATGTCAGATGTTCTTACCTTAATTATCTTAATAATGCAGCCATTTTGGAAACACAATTCAATGTAATATGACACACTCATGTTAGAATGAACTTTTTTTCGAAGGACTATGTAGCATTGGAGCGTGACTGTTGGAGACTGTGTTGAGCAGAGTCGATTGTTTGTTGACAGTAAAGAGGCACTCTGGAGTAAGAGCAAGAATCTATTTCAACCTGAGGCCTCTTCATAGAGGAACAGACATTATTGTGGATGTCATACCTGACAGAATCAGGTATGAGCTCTCTCTCTCTCTCTCTCTCTCTCTCTCTCTCTCTCTCTCTCTCTGCCTCTCTTTTAAGTTTGTTCACACATTAGATTAAAAAAACAACCTATAAATCTCTGTAAATTTCATTTAAGCTCACACTCAAGCCTGGAGACACATGTAGAAGACATGCTCATATCGGTGCTAAATTCTAGCCCCATGCATCACCTGCCTCAAGTCTTCTATACATATAATAGTTGTGATAATAAATGTACTGGCTTCTTTGAAAGCATGTGCATAACAGAACAATGTATAAATAAGTCAGAGAGATGAAGATAAAAATGTGTGGGTGTAAGAATGAAAATATATGTGTGAAAACAACATGCATTTGTGGAGGCCAGAGTCAAATATGTGTCGTACTGAACTGCTCATTATGTGGCCCATTATTCTGTGTGAAAATGTCAGAGCTATTCATCACCAGAAACATCACCTACTGAACCATTAAAGGGACAGGTCGGTCTGTGTCTTTCCACTACTCACCCACTTTTGGCGAAGTTGGTCCAATACGTCATAACCACAGCACTGAGCATAATGTCATTCCTGGAGAAGTTGCAGGGGAACAGGTCAGTGGGGCCCACCATTGGGATGCCGAACACATAAGGCACCTCATCTCCGTGCGCTGAGTCTGACCATACAGGCTTCATGAGGCTCTGGCAGTGGTGGTAGAAGGCGTAGAAGTAGGTGGGTGAGCCATAACGGGCGTGAAGGTCAGCTGTCACCACAGATGGCTCCACCCATTGGTGGTCTGTGAACAAAGCCACCAGAGTCTTCCTCCTGGTCTCCGGGTTGTCCTTGTCAGCCCAGTCTGTGTACATGAATTTAATAGTCTCCCTCAGTGTGTCCTTCCCTTCTGGATAACCATACAAACTGTCCACAAAGTCTGACACAGCAAAGTCAAAGTCACTGCCAGACACACCGTCCTCCAAGTCCATCACGTTCTCCACAAAGCGCAGTCCCTCTCCTTGATTAACACCCAGCAGTATATCATAATTAAGAAACTCTCCCTGCTCCATCAGGATCTCCGGGTCGTCTGGGATGACGTCTCCGTCTATGACAGGGCCGAAAGCCACACGGTATCTGGCAGGTTGGATATCTTGCTCCACCAGTTCCTTAGCGCTCTTTTTCTGCAGGCAGGAGACCATGTCCACAGTGTCCAGGACGTTGCAGCCAACTCTCTCAGCCAGCATGCGAGTGTACTTGACCGGTTGGTAGTTGACAGCCCAGCTGGACAGGGCTGAGCCGCTTTGAATGATGGCTCTGTGAAACAAACCTTGGGACACAATTCAGAACAAAAAGGACAGACACAGCACGTAAGCCCGTAGAAAGAATAGAGGTTAGTGATCATTATTAATTCACTCCCTTGCCTCTAAATGCCCAGGGCAGAAACCGTATGATCAGCCTGATCTGCCTCAAGGAAGTACATGCACTCACCAGACCACAGGTTGTACACTAATTGATATTTCACACACTTTGTTGCAAACAAATTTAAGCGAACAACTTGTGGATTTTATTATACTCTAGGAAGTGAAAAACCCTGAAAAGGCTAGTCTGGTCTTGCTGAAGCAAAGCTGTTCAGCGATGCAACTGTGTGAAGAAAATGTACTGGTAATGGGATGTTGGCCTCATCTTTTTTTTTTTTTTATCCTATCCATAAAAAATGACAAAAGCACTTGTTGTTGATCGTCTTATTGGATTCAAATGTTGTTACTTGTCAGTACTGAGCCATTATATAGTACACAGAAACATGTACATATGCAGATAATGGTGAATATGTATCACTTTGCATTATGGTTACACTGAGGTGGTGTCAAGTTCCCCTGCCTACACCCGATATTCACAGACTAACTGTAATTGTAGAATCATTATTTTTTTTGTGTCTAACAAGCTGTGTAGCGTACACATAGACTGCTGATACCAACTGTGCAGTGGAGGGTCTGTGCAGGGAGCTGAATATGCAGTAACCCTGATCCTTCAATGTTGATACAGTAAACACACTGCTCAGTTGAATTGTTTATATGCAATGCGTCACCTCTGTCTCCGGGGATTTTGTATTTACCACCTAAAAATGACAAGTGATTGTATCAACTCAAAAAATACTCTGCTGAGGTTAAGGCATATCAGTCGTAGGGAAAAAGAGTGCAGCGACGGTGTCACTTTCTCCCTTCTTTCCTGTCATTTACTTCAAATTTTTAGGGCAGCAGCTAGCTAGTCTACTTCAAAGACAGCCCGAGGTCTTTGTGCATTCGCTGCAGCCGAGCTAGGGCATCAAATACGAACCCCACAAAGGACAGTTGCCGCAGCCTCACTGGCATTGATAAAACACACTATTTCTGCCCTTCTTGTGATTCTGTCCTGTATCAACCAGAAGACCAGGGCAATAATCCAGCAAAGATAAGACACTGCCCAATTCCCAGAGGGCCACCTATTCTAAAATATTCTTCTTTGATCTTTGCAAGGAGCTTGGTGTTTGCATGGTTAATGTTAACTCTTTATGCATGTGATTCAAATTTAATTTATGTGGCTTACACGTACATGTCTAAAATAAATACAACAGCAGTTAATAAAAAGAAAAAAGTTATCAAACATGGATAAGATATTAGCTTTTGGTCTGGTATTGCCTCATCCTCATCTGCTTCCTAGTAAACAGTACCTTCAGGTTTGGCAGTTACAGAATATCAACACGCACAAACTGATTTTGAGGAACTTTGAAGAACCATATCCTGGTAGATAAACAGACATAAAAAAAACACTCCAGGTGAACATGATGACATGTTGAAAACTTTATAATGCCAGTAGGTTTCTTTAAGAGCTTCACATTTTAAGAGGCAAAGCTTTTAGGCTGATTAGACTGAGTAGAGGGGAACAAAAGCAATCACTTACTTAACAAATACCCCCTTTACCCTACTCCCATATCATAACACTTCATCTTCCTGACAGACCATTTATGGCTGCACTAGATTAGAAACAAAATTCCAACATCATATTGAAATATTAATTGTTCCAGAAATAACATCTTTAAGAGAGGAAATGAATTTGGTTGGGAGAAAACACATTGTAGAATTCACTCTGCAATAATTTGTGTTATATTTCTTGTATTGTACATTCAGTTTTGTTGTGTAGACTCCAGGAGGAGTAGCTAATCCAAATAAACAATAAAGAATAATGGCCCCTATGACTTTAAGTTCTAATAAAGCAAACTGGTACAATCACAAGTCAAAGATGCTAATGGTTTGGTCTTACCCTCTGAGTGGTGTGATAGTGTTAGCAGGCTGACGCAAGAAGCACCAATTCCAGATCCAAACACTGTGATGCGGCCCGGGTCTCCTCCAAAGTAACCGATGTTCTTGCTTATCCAACGCAGAGCTTGAATCTGGTCTAGGAGTCCATAATTTCCTTTAGCTGCCTGGTCACCAGTACTGAGAAAGCCTGTTGTACACACACACACACACACACACACACACACACACACACACACACACACACACACACACACAACAGAGAGTGCTGAAGTAGAGATCTGCAGTATATGTCACAGCTTTGATCTAAAGTTGTAGCTCAGCGGGGCATCTGAATTTACTGACACCGTTTTCCCTCAGGTACAAATATGCCTTTACTCTCTCCACAGTGGCTTGACAACTTTAGTCAACTCCTTGTAATAGTTTCCAAGAAGCAGTGCCCCTGAGGGAGAGATGTGGTCCCTACTCATGAAATCTGAATGCTCTCCTCACCATACTGACTTTATAACATCCCCGGTGCATAAATAAATTAATCTTTACTTGTGCCTGATACCTTAAATGAATTTCATCAAAACAACAGAGGTCACGGGTGCTCTTACATCGGGTCGTATTACTTATTCCCTTGTCTACTCTCATCTTAACAAGGTACTGTTTTTGAATGTTAAACTCAGAAACAAAATACACTTGACCTTGCCTTCTGAAAGCTGCATCCCTTCCATAGTATATTTGACTTTTTTTTTTTTCTAGAATGGCAAAAGCTGATACTGTATAGATTAGATAAATCCGTCTAAAGGAAGATAAATTGTGTTTTCAGGATGGGTGTAAAACAGCTTGTTTCAAACAAGGACAGAGTGTGATAAGTATTTGCATCACTTTTCCTCTGAGGACAACATTTGTATGCAAATCAAGCTATGCCATGCTACAATGATCTCAGTTACCTATATTTTTCATCCTTTTTCTTTCATGTATCCTCTTTTCATTGGCTATTGAGAAAGCAACTGGCAATTAATGGCTGTTATTACATTTTATTCCTTTATATTGAACTGACTAAATACTCCATTTGAAACACCATTAAATGTTACCACGCAGAGACAAAAGCATCACCTAATATTCCAATTCTGTAGTTGAGCGTGACAACAACAACATTCCCATAACTGGCGAGCACGCTGCCATCCATCATGTTCCCGGTGCCCTCCATATAGGAGCCTCCATGGATGTAGACCATCACCGGTCGAGCTTCGGAGTCCCTTATATCTGCAACGTCAACACACACATGCTGAGCAAACAACTGCAGAGGTATCAGAAATGAAATGGAGAATTAATGGAGCACAGTTACTAAAACTTTATATCCCAACTGTTCCGTATGAGGTATGGGTAAAGGCTGCTTTACAAAGGTGCTTAAAAGCAAGCTAGGGTGGTAGGCCTGTGGATTGGAAGCTGTAATGACATTCAAAAATGCATGGTAAGTACACTCTGACAAGTATGTGTATGAATAAATGGTCAAATATATTTCACAGCCATTTTTACAGAGCATGTAAGAGAACAAACAAGCTTAAATACAGTGGTGGAGGTTGATGTGTTCTGTGTCATATCTGGAGACTGCTGTTCTTAATAAGCCTCTGGATTAGAGATACAAGCACAATAAATCTATTTGGTTTGTTTGATCTCAACCAAGATTAAGACTGTACTGAAGATGTCTAAGACACTTGGCAGTTTAATTTAATACTTGCATGCATAAGCATTAGAAAACGTTTGCCTGTGTTTACGTGTGAAAACAGAGCTGATTCTGACTCGAACTGTGGAACAACACACCAAGTTAAAATAGAAGCAGCGAGCATCAAGCTCAAGAGGTTCAACGTGACATGTATTTGTTATATAGATTTCTACAGTGTCTTATATCTGTCTATAAGACAGAGTAGAAGACATAGCATTAATGAATACAATCTCAAGATTAATATCCATTGCAGCTGAGATGCAGCACCTACGATAGGGATTTCAACAGTACTTATATCAAGACAAGAGGGCAACAGCCGTGTTCTGTAATCATAAAACCAGATAACAATTTTTTTAATATATTCCACTCACAATAAAAAAAAACACATCAATGATATATAGCAGTAGAAAACCAAGAGTTGAAAAACCGTCACCCAAATTAAACTTAAAGAAACCATGCATTAAGACCTTGAGCTCTTAAAAATACCTTCAGATATATGAGTCTCTGCATGTGAGAAAGTCGCCCCCTTTTTCTTGTGTTGACTCCCTGGGATTCACATGAAGAAAAAAAGAAGTAGAGAATTCAAAAAAAGAGTGGTTGACTGTGTTGTATACCTAATGTATCATCCAAGTAAAATAACAAAAGGGAGAAAAATATATATGGAGTTTACAAAATTGTACTATTTTATCTGATTGCTGTCTAACAAAATGTAGATGATATTATCTAAAAAAAGCTGCAGAGGCATAATGCACATAATTGTGAATAAGAGCTTCTCCAAAAGAAAAATCATTATCTGTTAGGCACTGGTTTGGTCTGTCACAGTGTGTATATATGTGCGCATATAAGTGCACATACACCCACACAGTGCTACTTTTAAAAGGTTTATTATCTGTATTGTTATATTGATCCAGCTGTCTTTCCTTTGACTTGAGTAATACATCTTTCTTAGTTCATTTTATCTCCTTGTAGGATGAGATATTTACCCACAAACAATCATGTCAATTCCTCTGGCAAAACACTTAAATAGTTGCAGTTAGTGGAAATATGAGGTATATGGTGTGATAATGAATTATTAATAAACAAAGCAAAGACCTGCTCTGACTTGTGTGGTGCATTAAAGCACAGACATAAATATTGAATAACTGAAACTGCAAAAACACAATCTTTTGGAATGGGAAAAGATTACTTTGATTTAAGAAAGTAAAAAGGAACACAGCAACTGTTGTACATAAGTGAAACAAATAATGAAGTCACGGGATGCCCAAGGTACATCTTAAATAAACAATGATATTATAAAAAATCAAAATGTATAGAACCAATGGCTTATAGTTTCTTTAAAAATTTAAATAGGAATGCAAATGTGAAATGTAATTAACCTGTTTGTGCGCTTGATGAGGAGGCCTTTAAGCAGTACTCAGACTAGGAGCATTATAAAATGTGGGCTGCACCATTTTGGACTGCTACCTCTCAAGCAGGCTGTTTATCTGTTGTTGCTACGTTACCATAGAAAAGCCATTCAAAGAGTGGTGTGTTACATACAGAATCTGAACACGGTTCAACTTTGAATGCTGAGTGTTTTTCTTATTATACGACCCTGAATATTTCTGAGGAATGGAATGCATCCTCAGACACGATGTTTAATTGGTGCATTGAACTAACCTGAATTAGACAAATGTTTGTCAACACACAAAATGAGAGAAGATAGGGCATTACTGCATTGTACTGCTAATCTCGGCAGACACACAAAACGTTCTCCTGCTGTTTCAGTTCACTATTAGATACAGGAAAATAATAAGGATTCAGCAAGTCCTTCCTCTCTCTCTTTCTCTCCCTGCCTTTGTTTCTTTCTCTTCTCCAGTGTCTGCCATTAAATAAAGGTTCAAAATGGCCAAAAACATATATTAATAAAAAAGAAAATAAGCAGGATTCAGCAAGCGATAGACAGGATTTGACTCCTGCTCCTCGCTAATTGGCCCCCAACAGACACAGTGTCTTGAGTTCTCTGTAGTGCACTTTTAGTAAATGTGAAGAAACTGTAATTTAGGATTTGTAACAAACATGAGAAGTGGGCACTTCTAGCTTTACTAGCTTTCCTAACCGAGTAATTCTTCGTAATTACCTTTGATACAAAGTAGTGACACCCAAATATGCTAGTCTCATCATTTTGAAAGCACTAAATTATTGCTTAGATTTTCATGGACCAATAGTTGAACAACACCTTACCTCAGCGATATTCTCTTTATGTCTCCTAGAGGAACTGAGCACTTGGCCAAGTGTTCTATCTTTACTTATGTTTCCCTGTGTGTTTTATACATGAGACTTTTTCAGTGGGAACATCATTAGACTACACACTATTGATAATCATTTATGAGAGAGAACTAGATTGAAATATTTGTCAGTGTAATAGGAATGCAACATATGAGACAATGATGACATTGCTTTGGATGGTAAATCAGCCCTGTGGCAGCAATGACACAAGCAGCAGAGATGCATGCTTTATGACGATCACAGGACGACATCAGGGCCACGACCACGGTGATCAATGGACATGGATAGTCATTGCTGTCCATTTTACCACACCAACTCACCATCCTCTGTTGGAGCGTAGATGTTTAGATATAAACAGTCCTCGCTCTGATCCTGAATGTATGTGGCTACTATGTCCAGGTTATAGGTGAACCATATGGGCATCATGATCTCTGGCACGGTGTTGTGGATGTTCTGAGGGCACACAGGCATGAAGTGTGTGGCATTCTTGATACCCGACCAAGAGGAGGGCTGCTCTGGGGGCATGAAACGTTTCTCACCCACTGGTGGGGCAGCATAGGGGACACCCAGATACTGATCAACGGGCCTGAGCACCTCTGTGGCCACGGGAACCCTGAGGCCTCGCAGTTTTCCAAACTGGGTGGTCACTGTTGGGTAGAATTTCTGGCTTGTAGCCTTGGTGAATGACCAGCAGGAACATAATATCCACCAGAGAAGAGCACAGTGGGTGATGGTTACAGTCCCTTGCTGATGTAGCAGGTGTGCAGGCAACAGATGGTCTCTAAAGGTAGCCAGCCACATGGTCTGGGCAGTATGGTGCCCTTGGACAAAACAAATGCACACTGTAGTGTCCACTCAGTCCCTCTGCACTGACCCTGTCAAACACACATCACTCACTGTGCCTTTGACGCCAACGGTTATCAAATCCAAATTCACCTCAGTCTGGTATGGTCCACCCAGTCTTCCACTGTTCATTGCAGTACATCCAGATCTGAAAGCAAGACCAGCAGAAACATAAGATAAGTTCATCAAGATCATGTGCAAATCAGCTAAGATAGCTGAAGAACTAACTTACTTTATTATAGATGTAGGGACTTTTTTTTTTTTTATCAAATATTGGTGCTCTAAATACATTTTTATGTGGTCTCAATATCAGTATGCAACATCTTGTATTTCACTTCAGGGCTAATAACCTTTTGGGACAAATTGCTGTCTTAAAAGCGCAAATTTATGTGTATACATGTACAATTCACTGAATACTAATCTGCACGCATCAGTGGAATAAGCAAGGGGAAGAATTTGAAAAACCAATCTGCTGTGATGTTGGAGCTGTGAAGGAATCTCAAGATAAAAGGTGTTAAGCACCCTTTTTCTTCTGTAAAAGCAGCGGAGTGAACAGCACCAGAAAGACAAATGTTTAATATGTATAAGACAGAGATAAAAGGGACCTCCCCAGAAAAGAAGTCTCTGACTCAAAACTCAATATATTTCACGAGCAAATATCTCAAATAATAAATAAGGACTGTTTGTATGTTCTGATGTCTAAAAGGCTGTCGACTCCTGATTAAAGGCGGCATAATGAACATGAACATGCTCATCTGATGGGACCACGCTTGCATCAAACTGTCCTCATTAGGTAAGGTAATTGCAGGTTAACTGAAAGACTGGAGGAAAGCTTACAGTCAGCAAAAGACCATGAGTTCAATATCTGAAGAGGAGTATTTCTTTTTTTAAATTTGTTTTCTCTGCTATCCATTTGCCACATGTTTTTCTTCATCCAAAAAACACAAATAGGTGCTCATCAAAGGAAAAATGCAATGTGAGAATTTCTAGTCAGCTTTTATTTTGTTAATTTAACTGTCCTTGCATACTTTAACACTATACAGGCATCACCTCAGTATTGAGAAAACTGCATCAACACACAAACCTCCCAGATTTACATAAAGCCTCAGAATCCTTCAGTCATATAGAACTTAATTCTGTATTTACATGTAAAATCTTGATGTTGTATTTGCTACTGTAGTGACTTCAAGTAGCATACTTCAGGTGCCCTACGCAAACATCATGTCCATGCATATTCTATGTATGTGCAGTGCATGCATAATCGGATTTCTGTTCCAAGCACAATCCCAGAGCTTCTGTCGACATCACCACCACCTGTTTACACTTTTTCACCCTAAATGTCTTTACTGGTTCATTAAGTATCTTTGCTTCAGTAAATAGAAGATATTTCATCCCTAATCACATGCTGAGTTAACCGTATTTCAAATAAAGTATCAAATGTAAGCTCAGCCATGGAGAACTGACAGCCAACTGTGCTGCATTTCTTCCAATTAACTATAGTGTAAAACAAAAATGCATTTTGTTGTAGTCTCAGAAAGTGGCAAACAGATACTGCTTGTTGACAACGGGGTCTCATTGGCTCATCAATGAACAAAGCAAAAACAAGCTTGTTAACCCAATCAAATTTATTGATGAGTACTACCTCGAGGCTTGCAGAAGAATGCCTCTGAACAGCTCTGTTTCATTCGCACCTACCTGTCCTTAATATGAGGGTCTAACTAACAAAAAATATGGTGCATTGGCTTTTCTTTTGCCCTGCAACATTTTGTTTACACTAGCAGGGACATAAACACAAACAGCCTCATTCTCTCTTTCATACTGTGGGTGCACGACAGTGACTGTCTGAACTCCATTACAGTTCATTTTCAAAGAACCAGATAAATCAGATACCTTTTATTCTCTGAGTATTATTACAAAAGTTCATTTGAGAAATACTGTATCCCTCTGCCCTCGGCCAGATTTGTCTGTATTAATTAACACTTATGAATTCCCCATTAGCCAAAAAAGGACACTCCTTCCATCGCCTAGCTGTTATGTGACAATGATGTACAGCTCCCAAGACATTAAAATGGAGAAGAAAGAGAACCTGATTTTTCTGTAGATCAGGGCACATCCACTGGTTTGAAACTGACACTGACAATAAATCATCTGGATCCCATTCAGAGGTACAAGGAAAAAAAATACTGTTCACAAAATCTGCTGTGAAATTGTTACAATTATCGAATTAGCAGACACAGACTGTGTAGTGGGCATTACCGATCAGATCTGGTTAGTTGTGTCTGGCTTAACAAGTAGCCCTGGCAGTAAAAAATAAAAAATAAAAAAAAAACTGCCAAGGCTGCTGAGGATCAAAGGGCTGATATGAATCCCTAAAATAAGCAGCATTTTGTCTTTTAACTGCACATTTATTAGCTAAACTATTTGCTTCAACATGACTCCATTTATTAAACATTAACTTTAATTAAAATCTAAATGACTTCAATAAAGCTGATAATCCATTTAATGGGTATACTTTTGATTTGTTTACTAATGCAGGCCATCATACCTCAATCAGGACCTGACTATTAAGTGAGTGCCACTGTATCTTGCCTCTGACAGGATTCAGAAGTAGCTTTTTCCCCCTTCTTATAGTCTGCAGTGGGACAGATGTGGATAAAAGCTTTATGGCTTACACCAAATGGGCCACATAATAAAAGTGAGCCATCCTTCAGTCAAGTTTGACACACAAGGTTTTGGGGCAATTTAGGATGGCAATCGGCCCAGCAGTGACAGAAGAGTGAAAGTGGAGAAAATTTTTGCCAATTAATGTGCACAATGCACATAAATAAATCAGCATCTGGTGACATGTTCAAAATCAAAATGAGTTAGGTGGTTTAATATTTCATTTTAATGCAGTACACTTGTGGTTTGAGCCAAAAGACCTGGATCCCATGGGCTTCATTCCTTAAATACTAATCGACTTGTTTAGTTCCTATGTGGACCTGATGCCTCTTAAATGTGCATTACAGTGATTGTTATCATCATGTTTTACTCCCCACCATTACTATATACACACACCTACTACATTGACAATCACACAATTCACCACTAATTCACTACTAATAAAAAATCTCTGGGACAACATCTCATCGATTAGGTTCTGGTTGCCTGGGGGGCCCTTAACATGAAAGCATTTGAGAGGGAGCCTCATATGTCAGACCACAGTCCTGGGCTCCCAATGCCCTTGTAATTCGACTGGTGTGGATCAAAACCGTGTTAGTGGATTCCCCAAATCCCCCTAATTTAGCAGTGCAATAAAGACGAGAGGGGATTGTTGCAGAGAGGACTGTAACAAAAGAAAATCTGCAGGTAGCACACGCGATAGTCATCAGTGCTTTACAATTTAATGCAAAGATCCAGCCCCAATGGAGAAAAGCAAGCCACAGCCCAGATAGCATCGACAAACTGCTGTAGTGGATGCGCTGCCTCACGTTGTGACTGGGAAGCTTGTTTAATTCAGGTCTAGGACGGTGGAATATTGGGGGAAAATGGGAAAAATCGGCGAAACAACGCATCCTCAAACCCAGTGCGGTATCTTACGGCATTAGTTGGGAGTGAGACAATTAGCGCAGATAGCGGAGATCAATGTGAACAGAGATGCGTCCCACAGAAAAAACAAAACCATTAGGTTAACTCACCTGCTTTTACAGAAGCTGAAACGCGCTCCATGTCGAGATTTCCTCCATACCATGCCCGTCAGTTTCGATGCAGGACAATGGGATGCGTGTGTAAAATATCCCCGCGATTTCAGTATCAAATAGATCTTTACTCTTATCTCCTGCTTTGCACAGTCTGTGTGCTTTGCGCATTCACGACGCCAAGGTCAGGAGCGCCAACGGTTTTAATGGAGCGCCCACCATAGAGATCTCTACGGCGCCCACTGCCAGCGCGTTACTAGGCAACCACCGGGATACGCCAGTGCATTAAATTCACCCTCCAACAACCGACAAAATCCCAATTTAGAAACCATTAACTAACCACCTTAACCTCCGACAACACTCACGTACTCACACGCTTTGTGCTCGAGCGAAATCCATCTGCCTGTGACCAACCAGACAAACAAGTGGGTCTATTCATGAAGTGTGCGGGCCTGCACGGGGAGAAAATGTGCGGGGCGTTATTTGCTCAATTATAGCAATGCATTTAGAATATATTATGTTTCATGAGGCATGAGCATTTTAGCAAATGTGAGCAACCTCTGCAAAAAAAATTAAAATAAAATAAAATTTAAAGAGAGAGAGAGAGAGAGAGATTGAGAGAGAGAGAGAGAGAGAGAGAGAGAGAGAGAGAGAGAGAGAGAGAGAGGGGGGGGGGGGGGGGGGGG
>JAQQZY010000007.1:17185796-17209115 GCA_030068375.1 Ostorhinchus rueppellii | reverse complement strand
TCTCTCTCTCTCTCTCTCTCTCTCTCTCTCTCTCTCTCTCTCTCTCTCTCTCTCTCTCTCTCTCTCTCTCTTTTTTTCATATCATGCCTACTGGCCATAGCTGTGATTTCGCATGTATGCAATGTCTCTAGAGTCTAAGAGAGATACTACCAATTGATGCCTGGTTTAAGTATCCAAAGAAAGGCTTTTCAAAAGAGAAAATGACCTGAATTTTGGTTGATTTTTATGGAGGGCACAGTCTTTTACCACAGTACTAAGAAGAGGTAAACACGAGTCTTTAAATTCAGTACTGTTTGCTGTGCAGTTTATAGGTTACAAGCTGTGTTGCAGGTTACGATGCAAAAATCATAAACCTTAGTTCTACAGTATCAAGTTGTTTTTGTTGAATAATGCAGCCGAAGGGCATGTCATTTTAATTGTGTTTCACATATTAGATCATCTACAGACTCAAAAGTTTCTGCACTGTATACTGGACTTATTATCCTTATCCCCATGGTATAATGAGAAGTCCAACAAATGCATTTTGAAAGGAAGACATTTTAATTAAAAGGAAAAAAAAGTCCTACTTCAGCTGTTTGCAGCCATGGACAGTTTCTCCAGACCGACCCTACAGTATGTGTGAGCTGAATCAGCTTGATTAGGGAGAAAGATAAAGCAGCTTCCGTGGCCATGGGTGTGTCACTGCATTTTGTTTATATTATATTCCTGCTATCAATTAATTATTTTTGGTGCTCTATTTGATAACATACAACAGGCAGGTGACAGGAAACAATGGTAAAGAAAAAAGGGGATGACATCAGCACTGGTCTGCGAACTGAGAGTTGAACTATTCTAGCCGCCATGCTATGCATGTATTTTGTCCCTTTTGATTGCTACATGTATTGGTTGTTAAGGATGCTTAAAGTGCTCAACTGCTATGATCAAGGACACTTCTGCAGCGATGCGTAATACACAGGTGTTCAAAATGAAGCTGTCTTTGTGGTGGTAAGAGCAAACACTGGCATCCCAATTCCACCACAGACTGGCTTGAAGTAGAACCTTTCCCCATACAGTACATACCATACAACACCCTAGTTGAAAATGATGAAGAATATGGCACTAAATATGTTTTACAGAAAATACATAGCCATAAATGTAATTTGTCATGGAAAATTCCTCAAAATGAACAGTTTATTTTAAGTAGATTACTTCAACATTGGGCTGTATTATTATTATTATTATTATTATTACATGTAGCAAGTTCATTTTATACTTAATGCATGCTTATTTTTTTTTTTTTTTTTTTTTTTTTTTTTTTTTTTTTAGACAAGCTAATGATTAAGGTAAAGGGACATCTCCTATCATTACCTTGTCTGAAAAAAAAGAAACAACAGAGTACATGAGGCAGTGTGAATGAATGTGACAGAAAAGTAAAGCAGTGTGATGGTGTGTCTTGAAAAAAGGACCAATTCTCCAAAGCATCAAGTAAAAATAAAACCTAAAAGATAAAAAAATTAAGCTATGTGAATTCACAGTGTTATAGCAGAATATTTTGATGTTGCTTGGTGTGTGAAATGCATTTTGTTGCCTTGCAGTTTATCCTCTTAAAATAACAAAGGTACAAAAACAGACATTTTTACCATGTCTTTTGCAACAGCATGAAATGGATAAAAAAAAAAGTAGAGCCTAAATAGCATCAGTTAGGGTTGATTCCAATGTGTAACTTGTTCCATCATTACAACTGCATTCTTTTGTGTTGTGTGTGAACAGGTGAGACATATAGTGTGCATAGCCTACTATGGTACAGACATGCTTTTGTGTTATGTTTTAAATCAGTGGCTTATGGGGAATTGGTAAGTAAATAATGTAACTATGTTCTGATTACCACTTTTTAAATTATATTTTGACTAAATACAGTTACAGATTTTGTGTTCTACATACATGTAAAGGACTCTACAGGACACTGTATGGACTCAGTAAATGCCATTTGGCCTGGGACACTTCAGGATAAAACAGGAAGACTTGAGAAGACATAACATCTGGACTAAATTGATTTGCCTGCTGTCACTGCTGCCAAAAGTCAAACAGGCACTGGAAAACTGATGAATAGTTAAATGTCTCCCATTTAGCCCTTTACTTTTTTTTTTGACCCATTTCACAGACCTGCCTCAGTCTCTCCCCGCCTTTTTACAAAACTTATAAAATGCCCTCTTTAGCTAATTTCTGCATTTCAGCACTATGTCCACCTTGATTAGCTTTTTAAATCCCCCTCAGGAAACAGGGCTGCATTTTTAATTTTACCCTCTTTTTAATAAGGGTCAGTATTGTCTTTGTTTTGCGGATTCCCGGTGGCCCCTTCCGATCCCTCTTTTCCTCTGCTTTGTTCTTCGGGACCTACTGCAGTGTCTGCCAAGTGCTGAGAGGGTACAGAAAAAGCATGCTCAAATAACACACAGCGCTCACACTGTTCTCCTCAAACAACCATTTCACTACATTATCAATATGACACAAGGGTCACGGCTTTTTATGAGGTATTGGCACCTGATTTTGGCAATACACTCACTCCCATGTGGTTAATGAATTTATGCAGCAGTTTCCTTAATCAGTCTAAATATTTTATGTTATTGTATTTTCAGGATGTATATACGCTGTGTGATTACTGATGTAAATGAATCAAACTGTGTCTCTGTTCCTTGAATACACCATAAATAGATTAGTTTAGGTTTTATGAAACTTTAATGAACCCCAGGGGGAAAGTGGGTCAAGGCAGCTGAAGAAGATATACTGCAGGTAAGTCTCAAGCAAACAGAAATGGTTGCTGAAGATAACACAGGAAAATAATATGAAAGGGCATACAAAAATAGGGCAGCTGTAGTGGATATACTGAAGCTTGCAATTATGTAGTAACCAAATAAACAGATGTAGACCTTTATTGAATAGGACTGCCAGTTTGCAGATTTTAGACCTACAGCATAAATGCTGTTTTTGCAAAATGGTGCTGATGCCGGTACTGACTGAGAAATGGAGACAAAATCTGTACAAAAAAAAAAATGCAATTGAGAAATTTCACTTATCTTAATAATTTTACATTTGGGGATATTGCATATAACTCACAATCATGCTGTCATCATAATGCATCGACATGAAACTATTATCTATTGCATTTCATATCTGTACTTGTTCGGAAATTGTCCTTTTTCAGAACGAATAATGTAATGCAAAAATCATCTGGTTGTCTGTCAGGCCTCTCTGTATTTCATCATTCATTTTAAACCTCACAGTTTTCCTATAGGCAGCTGTTTCTCACAAACAGGGTTTTAAGGGAAGTTCTGTCTCTATGATTGCATTTAGGATCACAAGCTCCCAGTGCCTGATTCTTTTTATATACAGGGCATGGTCTGACTGGTTGTAATTGGACCAAGGGTACATGCACATTTAATATATCAAACAATAATAACATCTCTACTTGACTATGGAGGTTTTGTATATTGCTCTGCTGCTTCAGGTAGTGCTTGGAAAATCAGATATTCTGCAGGCAAAACCTTAGAGACTCTGCTGTGGGGCTTCCAGAACTTCCCCAGTTCCTGCACTGCTTATTGAAATGGGAGGAATGCCCTTATGCTTAAGGCGTATTAAGTAGAGACTGCAGCACAGAGTAAAACTAAGGCCCTAATCACACCTTTCCAGCTAAGTATCTTTTCTAAGGGACAGAGGATACTGATGGTAAGATCAAAAATAACTGTATAAATCCTTATGCCAGGACACTGAGTCACAGCTTAACTTATGAGCTGGTTATCTGTACCTTTTTCAGCAAATGCAAGAGTTGGGTATTGATTTAACCTTTCAACAAGAAAAGGATAATACTGTGAAAATATGTGTACAATTTCACTGGGAAAGTCAGATTTGGGTTGTAGTGGCACAGCTCAGAATTCAGATCAGTCAGGGTAGCTCTGTTGTCATGACACATTTTTTATGCATTGTGGGGGATGGAGGATAAGGCAAATCAAAGTCCTCATTTGTTCTGATTAGAGCAGCTCTTTTGATGGTTTTAAGAGGAGAGGAAAGCAAAAGCTTGACCTGATGCTATCGCAGTCACATTTTGTCTGTTATGTTTACACTCATAACATCCATGATGAGGTTAAGTCAAGTCCCTGTACATGTTCGGGGTGAGGAACATGAAACAAGAGCTTCTATAGCAACATCAGCCCTCAAGGAAGGATACATCGATGCCATGGAAGAGTGGAACTTGGAGGAAAAATCCAGGAGGATGCTGAAAAGGAACAGCAGGTATTAAGGGTTAAGGAGACCAGAGGAAGGTACTATTTTTCTCTTTGATCTTTGGTTTAAAGAAGCCACTTGTTGCTCAAGACCCTGAAGGGATTCTGTGAAGTTACAGACTGAAGCTCCGACTTGGTGTGTTAAATCATCATACCAGGTTGAGTGTAAGTGAGGACAATCTTAAACAATATATCGATAGATGACTGATTCTGTTGACTTTATAAAAACACAGCTGAAGACACTATTATTTAGACAAGCTTTTTAGTTGACTTGGTGGCTTAGTTATTTTGTTTTAATTTAGATAGATAGATAGATAGATAGATAGATAGATAGATAGATAGATAGATAGATAGATAGATAGATAGATAGATAGAGGGAAAATGTATGATTGTGGTGGTGGTGGTAGTGGTGGTGGTGGTGGTGGTGGGGGGGGGGGGGGTGTGGTAAGAAAAAGAAATCTAAAAAGGGGCTTTTCAGTAAAATGACCCTAATAATGACTACCTAAGAACCAACACAAGAATCAAACCAAGTATATTTAATAAGCTAATAAATAAACAATAGCCTAACAATAAAAATAATCTAATCATAGGTGACTAAAAGATTTGGAAAAGATTGTTAGTGTTATAAATGTTGTCTCTGTTACAATTGAGAGTTAACTATTATCTGACTGCATTTAAGGAATACCAGCTGAGTAGGATTTAGATCAAATGACTGATCTGTTTATTGAGCCTAGAAACAGCATTTTGTTATTGCACTGTAGTATCGTAAGTCTGGAGGACTCCGCACTCACTCCTCTCTTATTTCTTATTTCATTATTTTGCTCTTATTTCCTTTGTTTGGCTCATTTTTCTTGTGTAATGCTCACCAAATGGATTCTGAGTAGGAAATGTGCTATACAGATAAACTCACCTTGATCTTATTTGCAAAAAGTAGTTGGAAATTTCTGCATGATCCAGGGTTTTAGTTAGAAGGGGTGACAGTAGCCGTCCAGGTAATTGTTATTTATCCTGTGGAGGGCAGTAATATGTCTAACGGCGTCGATGCAGAAAAAAAATCTTAGAAGAAGAACGGTTCATAATAAACTTTTACTTTCCCGTAATGCAACGCGCGACTATGCGCTTTATTGTTATGAATCTTTTTTATTTGACTCAGTTTCGTTAACCCTGTAGTAGTATTTTCTGAAGGGAGAAACTACTGGATTGTACTTTAACAAATGTGTAGTTTGACTGTATTAAAGTTGAAAGGTTAACGTGACTTCCGTTCGTAACCAGTAACCGAGGCAACAGGGAGTGACGTGACCGGCGGGAGAACAAATCAAACAGTCGAAGAAGAAAAGCACAACAACATCCAAAGTCCTCCTCTACTCATTTTAATGGTGATTACTTGCATTAGAGACGATGGAGGAACACAACTTGGGAAAAGAAAGGCTCGTTATACCCACGGATTTCATCACACCGGTGGTTTCGGGTATGTTTTGCAGCCTTTTAGTTAATCTGTTATTTGTTTTAAGCTAATACACAGGAGTTACAAGCAATTAGCAATAGCACAAACATACAGTAACATGCTGTATAGCTAGCTAGCACATGTTGCTTTTGATGTTTTTGTAAGCTACATCAGCAGTGGTTATACGCATGTAGATTGGTGTATATGCTCTACACATTCACATTAAATTGTTTTCAAGGCAATGCCCAAAGAGATCTGGTCCCCCCGTCACATTTTGCAACCAGTATTCACTCCACTACTAGAGGAGTTAAGATGCCAGTAACAGCACCACCCATTTCCTGGACAAACTCCGGTAAAGCAGCTGTACCACCTGCGGATCCCAGCCACAACAATCCATGGCTTGCCATCACTCAAGCTCAGCAGGAAATCTTGGAGCTGAGGAAGGAAAATCAGAGGATCATGATGTTACAAGCAGAAAGCCTAAGAGGACGGAACCCTGCAGATCACGTGCCAGGTTTTAAAGAAAGGTATTTCAAGTTATGGCAAAAATAAATACCATAATCGCCTGTGTATCTGTATGTTTATTATGTACTTCAGTATGTACCTTTGTTCAAACACAGGGGTGCAGATAGAAGTGAAAAGTGGATGTCTGGGTGGTGTCTGGAAGCAGAGAAGCATAAGGCTGAAGCTGAGAGGTTGAAGGGGCAGGTGGAGGCTATAAAAGAAACAGCAGACAGACACAGGGATGAGATGAGAGACAAAGACAGCATCGTGAACAGGTAGGAGAGATCACCACAGGAAGACACTAAGTCTTGCATTTTTTTAATAGCTGTGTCTGATGATTTTTCTTATGTGGACTTTATAGATTGCAGTTAACAATTTTCAACAACCTTAACAGACAAGGCCCTTGAAAAACAAGGAATATCCTGATACACTCCAGAGGAAAAGGACATTTAAAAACTTTGAACATAAAAGCCTGAAAAAATCCTACAAAAAACCTTGTTTGTCTTGTGCTTTCCCCACCTATCCAAGAACACATAAGAAACTCTCTGACATGTTAAATAGAGCAATCAGTCCCCTTTGCCTTTTTTTAGACAAGTCCGTGAGTTGGAAGCTCTACGGGAGGAGCTGTGTAAGACCAGAAGTGATCTTAGCCAAGTCAGAGAGGAGCTCTCTCACAGCAATGCACAGAAGGAGAAAATAAGATCACAGGTAATGCTGTTTATTTTTTTTATTTTATTTTATTTTATTTTTTGTTTTAGTTTAGCTTTGTTTGAGTAATTCAAAAGGACTGCTTTACATTTTGTAGTTTATCTCTAGGTTTGAGGTGTGACATTTATGGTTTATTGTCCCGTTTAAAACATGAATGCCAACTTGATTGGCATAATACAGAAAAAGTCTGCAGCAAAGTGGTAGATGACTTGCTATGTCTGTATTATTATTATTATTATTATTATTATTATTATTATTATTATTGAAATCACACCAGGACATTTTCCTAACTCTATCCTAGTGCTTTTACAACCTATGGGCTAGGATGTCTGCATTTCCACCATCTATTCTAACCACTGTCAGCTTATTGAGGAAAACATAAAAAAAAAAAAAAACCAGTAAATAATCAGTGAAAAATATTTTGTTACAGAAAGCATCAATGTACTGATTGTGTTTGTAGCAAAATATAAAGAGGACAAATTTGTGTAATCATAACTTGATTTTCAATTCAGACATCTAATACGAAGAAACCTAATGTTTCTGAGGCTGATTTGTGTGTTTGATATTACATATTGAATTAAATACCATGTTTTGTGGCAGCTTGAAAATCTTAACAGAGACTCAATAGAAGAAATTGCAAAGCTGAGGAGGGATGCAGAGCGAAGCAAAGAGGAAGTCCAGGCGCTCCGTCTGAAGGCAAATGTGAGCAGAAAGCAGGCCGAGGAAGCAGCCAAGCAGCAGATCCTCAGACTGTCTGAGCAACTAGAGGAGCTGCAAAAGAATCAGGAGGTGGAGGTGTGTTATAGTCTTTGCAAGCAAATTTATACAATATAATTGGTTGTGTACAAACTAAGTTGTCCATTGTTTACTGCTTATAAATTTCAGCTGCAACAGTTGAATACCTCCCACTGTGTGGAGTTGGATGCAGCTAGAAAAGCGAACAATGAACTACAGGCCCGGCTTCAATCCATGGCTTCCGAAGTGTTGCAGCTGAAAAGCAGTCTGATAGATGCATCTACTGAGAGAGATGGGCTGAAAGAACATTTGAGGTGCCACGTTCAGTCTTTTACAAATCTTTACAGGCTTTTAAAGATCTGTATCTAATTAAGAATTTAACTTCTAGAGGGCTTTGTTGTCAGTTTCACTTTTTTTGTTTTTTTCAGTCAAATTGGACAAGCTTTTGAGACACAATCTGCAACACTGCAAAGCCTTAGAAATTACATTGGCCAACTTGCCCCAGAGAAAGGAGAGAAGGAGCGACTAAATGAAGCTGTTGAGGTGGAGACAGAATAAACAGTATTGATTGCAATCAGCCCACTGTAAAGTAATTCCACTGGAGGAAAAACTTTATAAATGTTATCTTTTCCAGGAAATTGAAGTAAAGATTGTGGGGCATCTGATAGGTTATTATATTAATTAATCATGCTTTATTTTATTAATTCCAATCTCGTTCACTATTAGAGGCTGAACAAAGAGAAAGGGGCACTTCAGATGACCACAGAACTGTTGACGATCAGACTTAACTCTGTCAATGAAATACTAGCCCTCCAGGAGGAGAAAATAGTAAAGAAGGTCAGTGATTGTTATGCCTACTAGTATTCTGAACATATTTGAACATTGTGCTCATGCTTTACAAGCGTAGGCAGTGTGTACAACTGTCAATGTCTATGCTTAAAATGTGTAATGCCAATCTCATCATTAAGTAATACTTTTTGTTTTAGCACCTTTAATAGTTCAGTCACTGAGAGACTCCTTGAACTTTTAACATTAATATTTAATTTCTTTTATTTTCTTGAACTGGGAAAATCTTTCTCACTAAAGAGTTTGGGTTTGAAGGCAACAATAACCGGATCTTTTGGCAAAGCTTTGGCTGAAGTAGTGTTTTCATTTTCTGACAGACCTTGATAGACCCACTTGTGAAGAATGGATCTGAAAGCCTTCAAGTGCTTCAGCTCTGGAGAGAAAAGGTCTTCAAGTTGTGTGTCCAGCTTCGTTCAAAGGACATTGAACTAAGGGGAGAAAAAGAAGAACTTCTTTCAAGAGTATGAAAATAGCCATCTTTCAAATCTACAGTGTCATTCTGACCAAAGTGCTTAAGTCCAAATAATAAACATGCCGTGCTTTTTTCTTTTTTGTTTCAGGTTAGATCCATAGAGCAGCAGCTTCAGCAGGAGCAGCACCGGGCCACTGTACTCAAACACAGTCTGGATGACAGGATAGCTGAGCTGGACCTGGAGAAAGTGGAAAAGGAGGTTAGTACCTGAGCAGGTGACGTGATTTACATGGCCATCTCAAATTTTGATGTTGCATAATAAATTCTGAGCTGCATCGGAAAGTGATAAACGCCTGCACACTTTTACCACAGCAGAGGATGCTGACTCTCCAAATGTTTTTTTTTTTTTTTGCTAGTTTTGGTAGCAGCAGCTGGGTATATAGGCTTAAAATTAAGCGTCACTGTAGATTTTTATTAGATGCTCAATTATATGGCTGCTTGTTTTTATTCTAGACGTTGAAGCAGGACTTGGCCTTGGCTCAAAAAGAAAACTCTCTGCTGAAGTTACAGGGGCAAAAAGCTGAGGATGAGCTAGCAACACTGAAGGAAGCAGTGCAAAGGTAAATGAAAACACAGGCTTTGAAGATGCATTAAGGGATTAGGGAAAAAGCTGTTATTGTCATTACTAAAGGTTGTGTTTTTCAGAGCAATGTGTTTTCCTACTCCTTACAGGTTCAGTTTGGTATTTGAAAGTAAAGTGGCAGAGGTGAACACAGCTCAAGCAAAACTCAACATTGCTACCCAGCGGCTGACCTTTGCTAAAAGACAAGTGGAGACAATCCAAGGTGCGGTTTTCCGCTGTGTAATAAACTAGGACTGTGGTTTTTCATTTTTGGCTCATAGCTCAAAATACATTACAATACTTCTGATTTACAGCACTGATCATGCGGAGGGTGGCACTTCAGAAAGTGCAGGAGGCGAGTAAACAGGCAGAACAGACTGCTGACAGGTATGAATTTGTCATTTTTCATTATAAAGCATTAAAATGTTCTGGGGTTTTTTGGGGGGGAAGGATTTAAGCTGTCAAAGTAAGATGTAGTGAGGGGGCTTAATTGGAACGATTCTAATCAATGAAGAGTGAATGTCTTTAACTATTGTTTTTTTTCCTGTTAAAAAATAAAGTAGCTAGTTGCACCTAAAATATTTTTCATTTTCTATAATTGTAGTAGCTGTAGCTGTTGTAACATTAAAGTGATGGGTATATACAAAGTTGCACTTGTTATGGGATTATTAATGATTTTGTTTGAAGAGTTGAGTCATTCATCAAATTGTACTGAAAGTGATTCCAATCATATTGTTTACCACTGCTATTATTGCAATACCTGTAGTGTGGAGTCCAGATTAGTTAGAAATATTTAAAATCCTTATAGTTGTATCCATTATTATAGTTTTTGATGAAACTAAGTCGGCATGACACATAACAATATCACAATAGAGTGACTCTGCAGTGCTTGATACATTGCAAAACAGCTCTCTAAAATACACCACAATGTCTGTAACTGGAGAAGGAAGAATTCCCCTGAAAGGTAAAAATGGCAGAATTTGACAAATGAAACAATGTGTCAGAAATGGAAGCATCTTAGCTTATTGCCTCTTTATCATGCACACATTGAGTACAGCCTCTGTATGTGCTATTAGTTAAAATAAAAATGTCAATATTTGGTGCAAATATATTAATATTGCATCACAAGAGAGAGTAATATAATATATTCCTCTATCGATGATTTGTCCCACCCCTAGTTGTTATGTTCTTTGTGCAGTTGCTTTTCTATTTCACTGCTTGACTTTATTCTCTGTTTGCCATTTTGTCTGTGTTGCCCCACAGCATCAGAAACCTCCAGACAGAACTGAGTTTGGTGTGTGAAGAGAGAGACAAGCTTACATGGGAACTGAAAAGAACCCCGGCGCTTATTGAGAAAGCTCTGGCTGATCTGAAAGAACAGTGTGAGCACCCTCAAGATGAACAACGCCTTATTATCATCTGTTTATTTTGTGTCCATGTTGTGACAATACGTCAGTCCCAATTTACCTTTGTATTTCCTCCTCAGATGAGAGCCGTACGATACAACAGCAGCAGGAGCTGGAGCAGAGTTGGGTGGAGGTCCGGCAGGCTGTTGCTGGCAGAGAAGAGGCCCAGCAGAGCCTGCAGCAGATCCAAGCCCAGCTGGAAGAGAGCAGGGTCAACCTGGAGAAACTCCGATCTGAGCTGTTCAGCCAGCAGGAACACAGTGAACAAGGTGAGACAGGGGCTACGGAAAGCCACATGACTGTTCTTCAGCCCCGACTTATCTGGGAGAGAAAAGGCTGGGCACTCAAGCTCTTTTTTTTTTTTTTTTTTCTTGAGAAATACCTTTCATCACAGTCTCCAGATACTCGCTCTCGGCATCAATCTGTCACCTTTGTCCACTCAGTAGCTTCAGTGGAGCAGTTGAGGAGATTAAGTGACATGTTCGAGAGCACCTTGACTGCAGTTGCTTTGGGAGAGTGTTACTGATTCTCCCCAGTCAGTTTTTCACAGTTAGTTTAAGGATTTGCCCAAGCCACTTCTGAAACTTCTGAGGTTTTAGTGCTGTAGAAATCAATTCCACACGGGTAGATTTAATGTTTAATGTTATTTAAAATCCAGGTCTTCACTTAACACTTATAATCCCCTATTAAAATAGAAGCTGAATTTTTGTTTGTAATCCGTACAATTATACCCATGATAATAACTCATAATAATACATATACATTTCATACATTTAATAAGCTCCTTGTTTTTGAAGACCTACTATCTGTGTATATTTGTTAACATATGCGAAACTGTGAGTGTGGTGTGTCCCTTTGGACTTGTTTTTTTTGTTGTGTATGACGCTGAGGCGTGGTGTGTTTTTTGTTTTCTTCAGCTCTGCAGGAGAGAGTGTCTGAGATCGAGCAATGCTGTGCTGAGAAGCTGAGAGAGATGGAGGTTCAAGTCAACACTGCCAGGAGAGAGCACACCAAAGCAGGTAGCTGGATTAGCCGCATGCCACCTCAGCTTGCAGCATCTTTACACAGGGGATGAAGTCATTTCCACAATGCAGACAGTGATTTAATATGATTGGATTTGTTTACTCGGTATATAACATTTACTCGTGGCTTTTGCTCTGTCTGTGTTGTCTCCTGCAGTAATGACTTTGCGGCACTTTGAGAGACAGGCAGCAAAGAAACAGGACCATATAAAAGAAACTGAACAAAGGGAGTATACAAAGAGGGAGGTACAGAACAAACAACTGAGAGACATGGAGAAGGACACAAATCGACTTTTGGTGAGGCGTGATAAAGTTAAAATCAGTTGTAGAAAACTTTGTTTCAATTTGCCCCACAGTTGATTTCCTCCTCCTTCGACCTTAACTTTTTCAGGTGAGTGGTTCTGAGAGCATCCTGATAAATGACTATACCAGAACTCACACAACAGCCGCACAAAACTCTCCTGTTCTCAGGGAACAAGGAGGAGACCCTTCACAGGGAAGGTCTGCAGGGACAAAGGTCCAATTGCCTGCAGGTGGTAAGTTGTTTCCTGAAAATCTGTGCCACCACCACAGTCAGGAGTCTCTTAATGCCAAATTAGTTCTGGATCTTGAAGTGATTTCTGTTCAAGATGCTTGGATCCTTGGTGCCATCTGGTGAAGCAGCTAAAGATTATTAAACTAAAGGAGAAAGAATCCTTTCTGGCCCAGGCTAACCTGGCTAAAAGCTAACCTGTGGCTAATTAATTAACCCTTGTATTGTGTTCGCTAATTCACGGACACCAACAGAATCCACCACATTTTAACAGGAAGAAACCTGGAGCAGACCCTGACTCTGGAAGATGGACGTTTGACATGACCAGTTGGGGTTAAAAAATGGGGGGGAGGGGGGACACATTGGATGCAGAGCCAACTGACCTATAACTGTTAAAGACTAGAACTGCTGTTGCTAGTGTGTGTGTTTGTGTGTTGTGGGGCACACTGAGCCCTATTTGATCCACAGAGCAACCCACAGCTTTTAAGTGCATACAACAGCCAGTATCCTCTGGTCAGTTTGACCCGAACACAATACAAGTGTTAATTAGTTTAAGCTTTGAATTGTCTGAATTTTTCACAATTTGGTAAGCAAATTCAAACAACATCTGTTCCATGTTAGTGGAAAGGGGTGTCATTCTGTCGTACAGATTGTAACTCAGAAGATAATTGCAAAACAGTAAGGCCAAACAAAAGAGTGACAAAGTTGTAAGATTCCTCCTTTGTGTTTATAATCAGAAATATTCAACCTTTGCTCTGCCTTACCACTCAACAGACGAAGCGGATCTATATATCTATATTTTTTTTTTTCCAAAGGAAAATGTCACATGCTTTGCATTTGAGGTATAGTTCTGACACGTGATCCTTCTCTGTATTGTTTAAGAGCATCTCATGTCAGTGTTGGAGGAGCTTCAGGCTTTGAGTGCTGCAGTGGTGAACAGCTCTGAAGATTCTGCAGAGGAGGAGGGGCAGGCGTCGACAGCCGACCTGCACAGCTGATGCCTCGAGGAGTCACTGAAACTTTTCAGCTGTATGAGAGGTGGACACTTTGGGTGTTTTGCATATTGAAAATCTTTTATGCCAAATTATAATTATACAGGGTCATGTGGCACTTCAGTAGGAACCAGCATTGTTATTTATCCCAGAGAATTTTATGAGGAAAAAATGTATAGGCAAATTACTGTCATAATTTCACCTCTGTAAATATCTATGAAACCTACACAGGCAGGAAATGATTGTGATATTTATGTGAAAGTTCAAAGTACCATACCAAGCAATGTGAACCCTACAGTTTAACCTTTGAATTAATGTATGGCTTTACTATCCAGAGACCAATACCTTATTTTTAATAAAATCAAATAAAGTGGCCTTTTACAAGTTCCTCTTCATCAATAATTTGATATAAATTTAGAAATGTAGTTTTGTACCATTTGAAGGAATGTCAGAAGGGAAGTAACAAACTCCAGGTTGAAGTTCTAATGTCAGTTATAAATAAATGCATTTTTCTATGTGAATAGTAGTAGATGAAAGTGAAGATTCGTAAATTTGCAAGATAATTGAGAAAAGAGTTTGTGTGTTAATGATGCCTCTAAACTGTTTCTCTTTATATTACATAGAGACATTTGGGGAGAACGACTAGATGAGTTCATATTGAAAAATCAATATTTTCTATTTGAAGGTCCTTTTAGAGGTCAGTGTTAAAATGGCTTTGCAGTCCTAGGATGAACACTGATAAACATCATGATGAACATCATGATGAACTATGTAATTGGTCAATTTGTCATTTTGTCATGAGTACTAATAAATTTTGCAACAGCTCGAAGTGTGAGCCTCCAGGTAAAGCATTTCATGAAAAGCCAAGGGGAGCACGGGGAAACTACTAATAAAGTCTAGACTTTCTCACTATTTTTCTGCAGCAAGCATCTGAAGTAATTTGCAGGTTCACTGTGGTTGCAGGAGAGGTGATTTATCTCACCAAGCAGATAGATATATTAGATATATTCTAGACATACATTTTAGTTCTGAATTTTCATTTTCAGCTCTTTTGGTGGATATGATTATTTGTACTGTAAAGTATCTGGTCTGCTCATACAAAAACAGCTGTGCCATAGATGACACAGTGGAAAATACTGACAAATATAACATGTTTTATTTATACATTTATAACTTGGATTATTTTTGAAGAAATATCCAACCAAATAAACAGTCCAAACCTTGACCATTACCCCTGTATCATCATTTACTGTACATCACATACTAATGTCACAGGGAATGTAATGGCTGCACATTCGCTGTAAATCTACATGCAGAACAAAAATAACTGAAAACACTCCTCTTTATTTTCAGTTTTGAACCAGCAGAGGGTGATGTTGCCAAAGGTGAGATCAGTACACAGAAATTTCCAGTACTCTTCCAAGCTTCAATTAGTGATGTTGTTTCCTCACTGCATTAGTTGTCATGCAGAATAGTTAATTAAAGAGAAAGGAACAGGCTGTGTTTATAGTTTCACTCACCAACCTGAATGCTTTAATAGAGGGAGCAGATCTGTAGTTTGACAAAAATATTGGTAAACTTATGAATAATTTAGATCTGCACTGCAGTCCAGACGAGACATGAAATAGATGAGGTAATAAGAAGTGATCAATAAGCTCCAGACAGAACTTTATTAACAATTCAGAATTAATGGCATTTAAAATAAGTGGTTCAAATAAACATGTGCCTCTGACTCCAGGTGGTACTTGAGATGGACACTTGTGCTGTGTTGAAAAGACTTTTATTTTTATGTATTTGCTATGTTATGCAAAAACTAGTGATGTGGCTTTACTAATCCCAGTGTTTGATTCTTATTGATATGGGTCTTATTGATGTGTTCATGCATAGCCTCTGTTCCCTCTGGTTCTGCGGCTGGTATTGTGCTGTCACAGTGCAGAACATCTGCTGTCATCGACCCAGCCTGTCATTAAGAGTCTACATCAAGGCTCAGGCCATGACTTCTTTTTTCATTTAAAGAAAGATGCTCAGAGCTGCAGATTTCTTCAACTGTTTGATGCTGTGGGCAGAATTTTGTACTTTCAATTAACTGCAGTGCTGTCTTCGAGAATCAAGTCAAATATTTACAACATAAACAGTTCTTTAAAGACACTCCAGAATAGGCTTCTATTTTTCTGTAGAAATGTTGGCTTTTAAGTATCATTAAAAAGGGCTACATCGCATTCAAGTGAATCAGCGTTAGACCTTGGATCTGTGCATACTGGTTCACTGGGGTGGCCTTTTGGGGCAACTAAACGAAGCGGAGATGTATTTATCTGTAATACTTATGCTTTTCCTGCTTTGACAAGCTCAAACATCTACTGTGAAGACGTTCTGCCATCCACCTCATGAGTTGTGTTACCAGCAACCACTTACTAAATTCTATTTGTGTTATATTGACAGCAGTGACACAGGGAACTTGCTGTGTTCTTCACCACATTTTCTGTTTTACCGAATGGCCACAGTCAAACTGTAACTTTGCACACTTGCACGTGTTGTACAAACTTAATCCTCTAGCTCAGAAACACGCTGTCACACTTTGCCAAATGTCCCCAAAGTCAAGTCCTCTTGGGGCCAGTCCTCATTCAAGAATGCTGTTGCCAGTACCTGAAATATACTGGAAAAAAAATCCTTACAACTTTTTTTGTTTTTTTTTTTTTTACCTCAAGGATATTACTTTTTCCTATAACCTTCAGAGACACAGGGAAGTAAAAGTTTGGGGCTTTTTTTTTTTTTTTTTTTTTTTTTTAATTAAATGGTTGTCTTGATTGAAATCAGTATGATGCAGCAGATTTTCAGATACATTTTTTCATGTTGAATGTCCTTTACAGCAGACAACATTGTGTTTTTTTGTTTTGTTTTTGTAAGTAAAGCTGTGGAACTCTTTGTCCCCTACAGAGGACAAAAATGCATTGCTGGATCTCAGGAGTATGCAGATTTTATTTATAATAGTTAGCCTTAATATTTAGAAATTAGCATTGTGAAATATGCATATATTCATTTTATTCTCCAGCTGTTGGCATAAAATGTTCTGCTGGAATTTCAGTTCACATTATACAGTGTCTTGGATCATTTGGCCTACACCACATCTCTGACGAGTTCTTGTAGTCCGGAGGTCAGAGCAAACTTGAGCAGGAATCTGAGGGTGATGTGATCCAGTACGTCAGCAGTGTCGACCACCAGCTCTGCTTTCTGCATCAGAGCGGGGAGGCTGGCTGTGCTCTGCTGTGGCAGGCCATGCTACAGGGGTAGAACAGCAGCCACAGAGGAGCTCTGCAAGCAAACGCAGCCAAGTAACCCTATTTATAGATACAGGCAATGTGGGGCATTGTTTGGGGGCGCTGCAGAGGACTCAACTGTCCAGTCTTCAAACCACAGCAACACTTAACGTCACTTTGCAGCTGTGGGTTTAAATGAGGCACATTTCTGTTCTTTTTTTGGTGTCTGCTTTTGCTGCCGGCGAAGTTACTGTACTGACCTCTGAGCAGTGACAAAAATAGATGATCAAAAATTGTTCTGCACCCAGGGCTACAGACATGCTGTTTATCATAGAGGAAAAACTCAGCTCGTGCCAGAAAAGCTATACAAAATTTGTTAAAGTAATAGTTACTATTCCACTTATTTTTCACGGTTTTGAGCTTATAAATGACAAGGGAAGGCAAGCAGGCTACAAACAAGTCAACCTTGGTGACATTTATTAACATATGACTTATTTCTTGGCATAATTCTGCCTATTTAATCAGTAAATAAAAAGAATTTGCAGCTGAACCTCACTGACAGAAAGCAAAACTGATATTGGCAAGATGGTCTGGCATATTGTTGCTTTCTGGAGCACAGAAACTGAAAACATCTCCACATAAGCGTGATGAAACCTCCACCTGTGCCAATCAGACAGGGTGTTTGGAGCTGTAATTGCAGTTCACCTTTGGGATGATCAGAGTAATTTGGATTCCCGCAGTGAGATGTTGTTGATGGTGTTTACTCGATGTGTGAATGAATGAACACTGTTGCAAATAATAGTCCTTAAGCCTTTGTTTGTAAGACACTGCTTATGATAGAATACCTGCATGTTTTACCCGAGCTAGAAAACGGAATATAAACTAAGCTCAGATAGAGACCCAGTCACTTCACAGGAATTAGGATTTGTGACTCATCTGATGGCTGAGGTGTAGTTACAGATTTGTGACACTGTGCATGTAGAAATTAAATCAGCGTTTAATTTGTGTTATGTTACTGTCCAACTTTTAAGACAACTTTTGTAGAAAAAAGAAAATAGTTACGTGTAATGTTGAATCTAAAAACACTAGCAACCAGTATCTCAGTGTACTCTTAGCCTTTTATTAACTGTGTTATAAACTCTGGGACAAGATAAGACTTACAAAAAAGTCAAAATAAAGCAAAAATGGTATTTAAAAAGCATGATTTAAAAAAATATCCTACCAAAGATAGCTCTAAACATGTCTGCTGTTATGTACTGAAAGTTTGGTGTTAGGAACGCCTCCATTTTTTTCTGCTTTATTAGTGTATTCTATTTATATTATTGATTGCTTTTACCTTTTTTGCATTTTTGCCAGTGTTTTTCAAAAGTGTTTTTGTATGCCACTGATATATATATGGATGGATGGAACAAGAAAGTTTGTCTAAGTCTAAATGTTTCCCCTTTTTTATTCCTAAAAAAAGACAAACAAACACAAATGATAACTCATGATTTACTCTGTCGTGTCAGTTGCTGCCACAGGTTACCTTAACTTACTGTTACCATGGTGACGCGGGTATAAGTTAACTGTTTTTCAGGCTTCAGTAACAATCAGTAATAATCGTAATGCAGTAATTATGCAATCCTACAGACCAACAGACAGACAGCTTGCAATAATCAGCCTCCGCTGCGATGATGTAACTCATACAGCACCATATTGTTTCCTTGAAATTCTTAATAGATATTTGACACAAGAGTGAAATGTTGAGTCATGACATTGAATTTCTGCAGTGTCTGTGGACTGAAGTTTCCTCCATAGTTTATTACAAAGGGAGCCACAGTGAACAGCCGTGCAAAGTCAGCCAAAGGGCAGAAAGTTTAATGTTAGTTTGTCCTCTGAAACATCTGTTGTTAAGATCTCATCAGGCAAAAAAAAAAAAAAAAGACACTAGGATTGTTTGACAAAACAGAACATCAATAATTAAAACTGCCTCACTAATTTGTTTTGTTCTGTAAGCGTTTTGCCTGTGGGATATTCTGCTGGTGGAGACATGGGAATGTTTAATCAAATTTCCATTAATATTCATCTGTGCTGCTGCACCTTAGCTCCCTCTGGTTACCAACATGCTGTTCAAATAATTACCAGATTTTCAGACTTTCATTTGATCATTTTCATCATTTGCTAGCAATCTGTCCTACAAAATATTATTTTGATGCAGTGGCTTCTTTTTGTCCGTTTAGTCAAGAGGAATACAAAGTGACAGTTCAATTATATTCTCAGTATAGTAATGGACAAGTGGACTTTCTCTCCTGTGGAATAGATTCTTTTCAATTATGTATTATCACAGTTTATCTTTGTGTCAAGGAGAGAAGAATTAATGACATGCTGAAGCAATTCTGCCATCTGCAAAAAATAAATAACTTTCATATTCTGACTTGAAGAAATGAGCCTAATGATTACCAGTCACGGTGATCTATTTGTCTACATAAACCACTGCCTTAAGCTTCCCTTCTCCGTGTAGATAGTGGTTGTGTTGGTTTAGTGGCCCACATCTTTACATCTTAGGAGATAATCTCATTGTACAGATCAATGGTTTTCGCTTAAATACTGTTTATACTTAACTCAGGTTTTCATGCATACAAAAGCTTCTATTATTAAAACAAAAGAACTGTCACCGTACAATATATAATCCAGTTTTCCTTCTTAGTTTAAAGGAATAGTTTGGCAGTAGATCATACAATTTTGAGGAAACTTGGCGTGAACTGGTACAAATCAGGGACAAGATGCAGATTTTCAGTGAGTTACTAAAGGTAAACGATGACAACAGCAAATCAGCCACAGCGTCTTTAAGCCATTGCAGGGCTGAGCTACGTTCTTTAAGGCTTTTCTTATTCACACTCATGCCTTTGTCACATCTTGTTTAGATTATTGTGATGCACTTGCTCTTTGCATAACCCAGTTAGCCTTAAAATCATCTTTGCTTTGCTTGGAAACCTGCTGTCAGGCTCTGAGTGAAGACACTTTCTTTGCACTATCTCATAGTACGTTAAACATTTAAATGTCATTTAATTACCTACAAGTCCTTTTTACACCAGGGCTCTGGCCTGAATGGGCATATATTTGTACAGTTTCACAGTTTAAACTGAGGCTTTAACAAAAACCGCAAGCAAAGTTTGTGCGCATTAAATATTTTATAACAGCATATACAGTACACACCATTTACTGTATTTAACTGACCACTTTATCATGGGGTAGTAATGCTTACAAGTTAGTAATTATCCTTGCAGTACATTTGCAGACTGGGATATACACTGTGTGACATGTACATACTTCTGTTTCTTTATTGGGCTCATAAACACTATGATCAACACACAGGGTCTATTACTCCCTAAGTTCTGCAGCTCATGTGAAACCTTTAAGAAAGCTTGTTTCTTTTTATGTGACTATTTATTTTTCTTTTCTTTTCTATTTCTTTTCTTTTATTACTTGATTTAATAAGGATCATGCACATTTATGAACATTGCTGTATAAAAAACACACCCATGCAAATATGCCAGAATTTGTAAAAATAACTTTTTCATCTGCAGTCCCTGGGCAGGTGACAGAAACAAGACATAAAACAGCCAACGTTAGTACATCACTTGTTCGCCATAAATTTAGAAAATTAAAAATACACATAATGATGACATAGACATCATCAAAACAAACAAATAAATAAACAAAAAATTAATAGATGATCATAGGAGCATTGGCCTATACATTAACATCTATACTTACATTTAATTTAACAGAGAAAGTGCACGAGTGATGAAATGTATGTCAGTTAAAAATGAACGGATGAGTGCTCTCTGGTTTTCTTTCACTTAAAGCAGGGCTGTCAAACTCATTTTAGTTCAGTTCCACATTCAGCCTAATATGGTATAAAATGGGCCGGACCAGTGAAATAATGTAAAGAATAGGATAATAACTTTTGAGTGAAAAAAGTAGAATTCTGTAATGAAAATGTTTACGTCTACGAATTGTACTCGAACATAACATGAACAAATATGTACTTGAAAATTCTTATGTAAAATAAGTGCAATGTTAGCAATATGATGCTTTAGTTTGTAGTTTATACATGTGCGTTACAATGTACAGATCACAGTGGCTTTACAAATAAAAGCATAAAGCATTAAATAACAGGCAGAATATTATTAAAATTCCTTATACTTCTATTAAGAGATTTCAGGTTATTCACTTTTTTTTTTTTGTAAAAGGCTAGTCTGTAAATGTAAACATTTTTGTGTAATTTTACTTTTTTTTTGTTTACACACTACAACAAAGACAAAAATGAGTAGTTTTCATTATTTATAGGTTGTTATGATAGTATTTTACTGGTCTGATCATTTTTAAATTGAATTGATCCAAAAATGATTTGAACATCCTAGACTGTTAATATCTTCAGTGTAATTTTTGCATTTCACAAATTCATCCCAGGGGCTAGATTGGACCCTGTGGTGGGCCAGATTTGGCCCCCAATCCACATGTTTGACACCTGTGACTTAAAGCATGTATAAATGATGAGGTGTTTTTTGTTGTTGTTTTTTTTTAACTTTATTTAGCAGTTTTTGTCAACAAACATGTAACATACAAACATATACATGTAAAGAAAAGTAAAGTATCCCCCCCACCTCCACCCCCAAGGCTCACAAACAAAAACAAAACTAAACAAACAGAAAAATACTGGAGCAAATACAAAGATGATCAGTTGTTTTTGTTTTTGTTCTACTGGTAAATTCTCTGAGTGTCCCTTTGGTTTACTGATGTCCATTTTTAACACCATTAGGCCCTTCAGAGTGATGCTGCACCCGTATTAATTTGTACTGAAGCATTCGTTCGTGTAGGTGATCCAGACAAGAAATCCAGTGAGATGGTCACAGTTTTCACTTCCCAGAAGGTTGTGTAGTTATCACCTCTAGGTCAAACACGGAGACATCCTCTGCTGTAATGGAGTGATTACTCAGAGCTGTCAGATAAAATCAGTGTCATGCTAGGATACAACAACTGCACCTTGCTTTTGTCCACTCAGCTGCTTCGGAGGAATGTGTTGGTGTCCTTGTGCTCACTTTTACACAGAAGCTTCTGTATTCAACTCTGGAAGGTCTGACACCAATCATCTCGCACACTCTCACAATATGGCTCCATGTGTTTGAGTTTTAGGTGAATTTTAGTCATTTTAGTAAAGAGGCATGTGCTGTTAGGATTAGAAATCATCATCATCATCATCATCATCATCATCATCATCATCATCATCATCATCATCATCATCATCATCACAATGATAATAATTATAATACCAATAGTAAGTTATCCTTTCTTTTTTCTGCTGCATATGACTAGAATTATCTGTACACTCAGTTCATTCATTCCACTCTCTTCTTCTAAAAATCTTGTGAATGCAACCTTTTGTGACTGTTGCACCTGCTTTTAGTCATTTTTAATTTATACATGCAACTGGTATGAATGCTTCAATCATGTTTATTGTGGATGTATCTCTTTTTGTTGTTTGTTTACCCTGTTTTTATGCTGCATCTTGGCCAAGTCATCGTAAAAGTCAAATAAAAATGTAATTAAAATAATAATGATGATAGTAATGATGATGATAATAACAATAATAATAATAATAATAGCAATAACCATATTAGATGTTTATGATCAAATCTGAGTAATAAGTATTGGAACTTTAATATTAATTTTGATGTTGAGTTTAGGGTACCTTTAAGGTGATATGAAAATGTGTGACATCTAAAACGCCACCAAAGCCTTATTTTTTTTGTTGTGTTTGTATTTTGTTGACTCATCTACTTAAATTACGCTAAAAGTCACAAATAATGAACAAATCCAGAGAAATCCATCATATTTACCTCCGCCAAGGAGGTTATGTTTTTGACAGGGTTGGTTTGTTTGCTTGTTTTTTGTTTGTTTGTTGGTTTGTTTGTTTGTTTGTTAGCAACATAAGTCAAAAAGTTATGGATGGATTTTGATGAAATTTTCAGGATATATCAGCTCTGGGTCAAGAGATTAGTAAATTTTGGAGGTGATCCAGATCACTGTCTGGATCCAGGAATTTTTCAAAGGGTTCTTTATCATTGCGAGATAGGGCATGACAGGACAGAACAGTATATGAGGTCATTCAGTGCCATCTAGTGGAGGAAAGTACAAATACTACCTTAAAATAAAAATAAAAAACCCAGTACAAACACTACCTTAAAATAAAAAAAGTTCAAACACTACCTTAAAAACAAAGTACAAACACTACCTTGGCTGAGGTCTGCACTCTCCCAGTGCTTTTCTTGTATTCAATGTAATGGCTGGTTTCATTTGCTCTCCTGTCAATGGCATCATTTTACCTTTAATAATGTTGAAGGTTTTTTAATTTTTAAAAACAGATGACAGAAATGAGAGTCCTTCACACGCTTTTACGGAAAAGAGAAAAATGTCACAAAAACCAGGAAGAATTACCTACTATATCAGAAACAGAGAAACTTTAGAGCAGGGGTGGCCAACCCTGGTCCTCGAGAGCCACAACCCTGCATGTTTTGGATGTTTCCCTCTTCCAGCACACCTG
>JAQQZY010000007.1:17175597-17185696 GCA_030068375.1 Ostorhinchus rueppellii | reverse complement strand
TCATGCCAGAACAAAATTACCGCTAAGCCTCTTCGCCCGGTGTCAACCCACCCCGGCTCCAGTGTGCAAGCACCTTATGAGATTTCTATTTAATATTGATTCATTGATGGATTCAAGATCTTAATGATTGTTTTTGCTGTGTTTTTAAACCATTAATGTGCGTTATAGAAAAATAAAAAGACTGCATGACTGACTTAGTTGTTAACATATGTTTATAGAATTTTTCAGCATCTTTCCGTGAACATGTTGAAGCAAAGATGTTTAATAATGTTGTCATATCCACCTCCGGTAAATTGAGTTGGCTCTTCTTTAGGGAAAAAGGAATTAAATATGTTTCCAATGAAAATGTTTGTTCAAGCCAAATGCATGGAAATCAGCTAAAACACTATAACTGTTGAAATAAAACAGATTTGTGTCTAATTCAGAGATTATATGAATCCTCTGTGACTCTGTGGAAAAGATTTGACTCCGCTGAAGTACATTATTTATAAATCTGTACTTTTCACCACTGTTAAGCCGATGTTTTAGTTTACCAAAGATAAAATGCTAATGATTTTCAACTAAAAGAAGGGGCTACAGAAGTGAAGACAAAAACTATTCCAGTAGTTGTCAAAAGTAAAACAGAACAGGACCTTCTCTTCGATCTCAGCTGCTGTGCGTTTAGTCGTTTCCAGGTTTTCCACCAGCTCCGTGTCACCCAGGAAATTCTCTGAAGCCGAGGACAGACGGGACAGCAGGTTGTCCTCCAGTGTCTTCAGGGTGATCTTGAAACCGTTCTGCTCTTTGGTGAGGTCGGACTACGACACAGAGAAACACAAAAACCACTTCAGATTTCACACGACAGTCATTGCTTTCTTTTTTTTCTTTTTTTTAATTCAGATTCACAACATATGGCTGTTTGAGGTTCTTCCTTGGCTTTATCATCATCATCTACAGAGACAGCGGGAGTTGTTGGAGGTGTGGGTCAATATGAGGACATGAATACTGAAGGACACCTCAAAGGCAGATCTGATCAATATGCTGTGCATCGGCTGTCCAGACCCATGAAGGGAGCGCTCTGGGCTGGATTAGCTAGCTTCCGTCTGGTTGCCGACATCAAACCTCTGCCTGAGCGACCTAACCCCTTGGTGTGATGAGACCGTCGATCGGAGCGTGAGGAGAAGGAGCTTTGATGGTGAACTACAGACACACACACACACACACACACACACACACACACACACACTAGGAATCATCTGTTAGGGGATATTAGGGATTCAATTATGAGCAGACAGAATATGCACACATTGTAGTGGATTTTCCTAACACTTCACCATATGGATTAGAACAGCCCGTCTTCTAATAAAGCCTCAACTCAAACTCTTTCTTCCTGTCTTTGTTCTAGCTGAAAAAAACTAAAAAAAAAAAAAACAAGTGTGAGAGAAACTTTCACTCGTTCAAAGCCCTGCCGTTTTGAGAAGCGTTCAGAGAACAAAGTCGGCGGGGCACGGTTACTCTCTTTATTGCTTCATCCTGCTTTGTCCTTCATTATAGACTGTTGCAGCTCCTTGTTTCTGCTCGATAATGACTTTGCTTTATTGAAGTTTCCCTTAATAGAAGCCTCTGCGACCTTTGAATTGTTGTAATTACAGGAGGGTGGGCTGTTGTGAGATTTGCCTACTACGGTGTTGTCGGTGACTGATAATAGCTAAGGTGTTTTGGTTTTTTTTGTTTTGAGTGGCGTGATCCCTGACAGACTGTGGTAATAACTTTTCTCTGGCATCGCTGCTTCTGCCCCTGTGTAATCGCGGGAGGCGAGGCGGTTGGGGCGGTGGGAGCTGGGGGCGGAGCTGTTCCTCCTCCCTGTGGCATAATGTTCCCATGACAAAAGACATACTTAGTTCAGATCGCACCAGGGGAGCAGATAGTTCTAGAGATCACACTGCTTAATTGCCCTCTTTATGACAGTATTTCCTATTGCGGTGATGAGAGGTATTTTACACCATTGTTAAAACTAATTGAGCCTCAGCCTTGTTAAATTCTTATTGAGTCTGAATTTGACGTTATTACCCACTCTGCAAATGAAAAGTTCTCCTCTACCAAAACTCCACAGGAGGAAAAAAAAAATAGAATTACAACCTTGTAGTTTTATGCCCCCGCCAACTAGTTCATCTGCCGTTCATATCCAGACTTATCTACTGTATGTTGTGAGGAATCGAACTATTTACCATTCACCAGGTGATCTACAACCAAGGAGACACAGGACAGGGCTCTCCCCTGAAATTTAGTATCCTGGCGTGCCCCCCTCCCCGGAAGAAAGTCTTGCGCTAAAACCTCGTGATAGATAGACGCAACTCCGTAAGATTTCAAACTGAAAACGACATAGTGCTGGAAAATTGAGCACGTCCCTACAAACTTGACAGTTTTCGGAAGATTTTAGCAAAATTATCGGGGGTAAAAAGAGAAAACACACCCTAAATTTGAAAATGAGTATAGCGGTGCTGAGCTAGCAGTATAGTGGCAGCATTGTTCCATCATCTGGAGAGAACCCTGGAGACATATGTAGGTTTGTGGCCAAAACTGGAACTGCAATCACATTCAAAATACTGTAGAGCACAGGTGTCCAATCCTGGTCCTCGAGGGCCGGTATCCTACATGTTTTAGATGTTTCCCTCTTCCAGCACACCTGACGGTCGTTATTAGGCTTCTGCAGAGCTTGATGATAGGCTCATCATTTGAATCAGGTGTGTTGAAAGAGGGACACATCTAAAACGTGCAGGGTTGTGGCTCTCGAGGACAAGGGTTGGCCACCCCTGCTTTAGAGAGTCCACTGAATATAACCTGAAACATTACAATTTCAGGAGTGCAGTTAAACTCATACGACAAAGTCCTTCAAATCAATCAAATTCTGTGAAAAATGGATCCTGTTAATAATAAGGACTGATGGAGCTCCTAAAAGAGAATTTTATTTTCTCTAATTTAGTGAAGAAAAGTAAATCAAAACATATGTGTGACTGTTTAATAAATATGAAACATCATAACATCAGTGCATAATCACTAAAAGTAATGTCAATCAAACTTTAATCCATGACCTTTGCTAATTTCTGTTTGAATAATTGGGCAACACCATGACCCCACTACTGCTTCATTTACTGTTTATTTAAGAACCCTGCCCCATGAAGGGAAGGCAAGGGGTGTTGTTTTTGGTTTGGTTTATTTGTTTGTTTACACTCTAGCAGCAAAACTATTGGTTGAATTCATACCAGATTGGGTTTATAGATTCCCACTGAACCAAAATAGATCCCATTACATTTTGGGAAAAGTAGCTCAAAGTTTAAAGGTTTTATGAATTTTCTTTTGGAATTCCCCCCCCCCCCCCCCATTTACTCATAATGGGATGAAATTTCCCATGTCTGTAGCAGTAAAATTATTGGCTGAATTCATACCAAAATGACTTTATAGATTGCCAGTGACCCAGAATGGATCTGTTTATACTTTGGGAACAGGAGGTCAAAGTTCAAATTTTTTATGAATCTCTAAAATCTTCCCATTTACATATAATGAGCAAAATATGTGCGAGGGGTGGGGTTTGTTGTGCCTGGCACCACTTGTTTAATAAGAAACACTTATTAATAGCCAAAATAACATATTTTGGGTTTAGAATCCGAATCAGAATAGTTTTTTTTAATCCTAGGGAGAAACAGTTACAGTTTCTCCATTCAGGTATACTAAAAAGTGTCAGGAAAAGAACAGCAATTTGTACAATATGTACTCGACAATACATTATTGATATGGTAATTAAAAGAAATATACATAAAAAAATGTGTAAAAATTGTTGTGCTATTAAAATTGTGTGGTTCCACTGTGGGCTTAAATGGTGTGATGGCCACAGACAGGACTGACTTTGTTCCTGTATGGTTCAGTGGTGCATTCGGGTGTAGACAGTCTTTCACTAAACATCCTCCTGTGACCGACCTACACATCATGGACAGGGTGGGTGGAATTGTCCAATATTGTCCTGATCAACATATTACGTGGACAACATAAGTTACTCCTTGATACATTATAGTGTGTATTAATGAGTGGGATTTCAACAGACTAACTGGTTGTTCATCTGTAAATGTCAGTTCTGTAATTAATTGTAGTGAAAGTGCAAACAATCAAATATTTGATCACCACATCAATCAATCATCAACTGATGTCAATCAAAGCCATGAAAACCCCATTTAACAGCCGCTAAGATATTTCAACATGGTTTGAACCAACATGCTACCATCATTACACACAGTGTAGATCAGAAAAATGAGAGTCTTTATTTATAGAAGTGTTACTCAGCTAAAACTTTGTTGAACCAGGAATCCAATAGAGACAGAAACACGAATAATTTTATTATAGAGCTTTATTGTACTCAGCATGTTCTTTTTTTTAAATGATTATTTCCTGACCTTTCTAGTGAGCTGCAGAACACTTAACCCAAACCTAACCTTGGATGTCATGACACAAATCAGCAAAACATTGTTTAATTGTAGGAATTTCAAGATTCAATGATTTCCTATTGTCAGTTCAATAGATGCACAGGACATACAAATAACTGAGGTACTGTTTGTTTGTTTTTTTAAAGAGAAGAGGTAAAAATAGAATAAAATAAATAAGTGGTATAAAGAATAAACTATAACAGAATAAAAATGTAGTGGCTATTCACTGTTAAACTACATGTAAAATCTGTAATGTTAGTCACTTTCTGGGACAGATATTTATTCTATATACAGTATATGGTACTATATATTGCTGGTATTTATGCTCTATTTCATATATATATATATGACATTTAATGTTCTTCACCCCTCCAGGTTTTTTTTTTTTTTTTTTTTGGGTGTGTGATATTGACAAGTTGTGACAAAACAAATCTCACTGCAGTATGATCCAGGACCACAACCTGCTATTGCACTTACTTTATTTGTCCTTTCTTGATCCCTGATGTAGAATAAATAATGACACTACGCACAGTGCAGTGTTTGGTTTTGAACACATTGTTTACTACTCGATTTCTCATCTTTAATTATACAGCGCCAACCCTCATTTATGTTATCTGCCTGAGGAAAATGAGGCTGTGCATGCATCAAAGCACTTTTGTGCACTTTTCAATTCTCCCAGCAGGCTTTAGCCCTAATGTCATCTTAAATGTGAAATGCAGAGCCACACACGTGCCTGCAAAGTTCCCCATCCAATTTCACAGGTTCCAGCTCTGAGTAATGACACTAAAGCAGAGACTTTGACCATGAGACAATCCCTAAATCATTTATTGTGAAAATCAATAAACAGCGACACAAAGGGGGTAAATATATTGAAGGTTCAGTTTTACCTGATAAATGCTCCAGAAATTATGAGCAAACTCAACTTACACTAGATGTTTATTTTATGAAATATATGGTTGTTAAAGAACCACAGCTTTTTCATGAAATTTACTGATTCAAATTGTAACTGTGAGAGCCTGCTCTACTACTACTATTATGATGATGATGAAGATGATGATGATGATGATGATGATGATGATGATGATGATGATGATGATGATGATGATGATGATGATGATGATGATGATTATTATTATTAGGGACCAAGCGCACAGGCGAATGCCCTCATGCAGTGAGGGCCTATTGTTATTTGTTCGTTTTTATATTACTATTCTCCCCCACTTTAAACTCACCAAATTTGGCACACGTCAGGTCTGCCGAACAATATGATGAAATGTAAAAATTAACCCCTTAGGAGCCAAAATGGGCTAGAGAGCATGAATTCTGACTTTTATTTCATGTATTATATATCTGTACGTTCACACGACCCTTCCCAGGCCTGACATGCAAGAATTTTTCAGATAGGATGTATGGTTTTGGTTTGACGGCGGTTTATTTGAGAGGTGGTCTGACTGAAGTGAACTGAACTGACTTACATGTCTCATCCAAAGGAGCCATGTGAGATGCACATGCACACAGGCAACAGAATGCTGACAGCTGATTGGCTGAAATGTTTAGAGTGCAGAGGCTTGTATGTGAGACTACTACTACTACTGCTGTTACTACTACTACTACTATTACTAAATCTACTCCTACCACTACTACTACTATTACTAATACTACAATTAAATTTACTACTACTACTGCTACTACTATTACAACATGGCAATCCTTGCCATGGCAACCGTCATCAGGGCAACCATCGTTATGGAAACCGTCATCATTGTAAGTGTAGTCATGGTAACAGTATTCATGATAACAGCAGTCACAGTTCCATCTGATTGGCTGCTGGAACCTGGAGTCGATCCACCTTCAACCTGTGATGAGGCGTTTTATTAAAGTTCAGCCTCGGGTCATGATTGAGCTGAAACATGTAGCTGCATCCTGTCGATGACTTCATCCATGAGAACATGTTCACCACAACACAGGTAACATCTCCTACTTCACACTTTTAATCCCCCTTGGGGAAATATCAAGTAAGGTTCTGTTAAAGTTCCTAGGGGCCGAGGGGTAACAAAACCGTCCAGAAAATCACATTCAACAACAACAACAACAACAACAACACAACCACACTAATTTCCCAGTTTGACAAAATATTCACACAGATTTTTTTTTCCTTTTCTTTTTACGATGTTAAAGCTCAGTAAAATTCTGGCGCCTTTTTAGTGACTGAGTTACTGCGCATGTCTGAAGTGTCTTGTGGTTAATGTCATGCACCAGCATTTGTGTTAAGTTAGTTTAGGGGTATTTGGTTTTGTCTTTTCCTGTTTTATTTTGGTGGAGGTGTTCATTTTCCTGTTTTGTCTCCACTCTGTCTGACTTGTCTTTGTCTTCCCTGATTCCCTCATTGTCTGCACCTGGTGTTCCTCCTGTGATCACACACACCTGATTATGATCCCTGCTCTCCCTGTTTATATTCTCCCCTCTCCCTTTATCTGTTGTCACGGCGTCGTTCTTGTTAGCCCTGTGAAAACCTTCAAGCCCATGAATGTTGTCACCTTGCTTCTCGTTTTACGGTTAGAATATAGTACAATTAGGCTGTTCCTTGTTTGTCTATTTTTGTTGTTAGTAGTTGAGCACTTTTTTCTCCCTCCCTTGTTTCTCTGTTTTTTTTTTGTTTTGTTTGATTTTTCAAATTTTTGTTGAAGCCTGACCATTAAAATACCTTGAAAATCATCAGTAGTCTGGTTGTCTCATGCATTTGAGTCCACGCCAGAGTGTCGTGTCACAACAGTTAACTGTGTGTTCTCTGTTATCAGTGCTATGTGTAACACTGGATGTGCCTGTATTTAGGCCACACCAGTCCCTCAGGCCTACAACTTGTGTGCATAATTCTGTGGGTTATGACAAGCAATTTCTATATATAAAACCAGGTTATGTTCAGAAACTTTGATGGATCTGTATTGACAAGTGATTGGACAAGTCTGTTCTGTGTTGTCTGTGGCTGGTTGTAAACCGCATAGTAACTCATTTGAGATTGTACACGTATTTTATGCACAGTAGTACATGTGTTTATATACTGTTATTTTTCTTATTTGGAATTTAATAAAAACAACAAAAAAACACTCAATATTCACAGTGTTCATATTCACCTCCATCATTATTTGTAACAAGCAGGGGTTTATGGATTATCATCAGCTTCATTTGAGCCTTTTGGAACGACGCCAGAGCAATGCCATGCTATTAATTGCACTCGCCATATGGTCAGCACTTCATAAATGACAATTTTACTTAAACGCCATGGGAAGTGATGGAAAACCCCTGTTGACATTTACACTCTGCTGAATCTTGTTAAGGAGGCTGTGTATCAAAGACTCCCTGAGCAGATCTCAGGTGAAGGTGGGAAATGTTGCGGTGTGTCGTGTGGCTTTGCAGTGATAACCTAATCACACTTATTGAAACGTTCTCAGATAATTAGTTTTGAACTTTTGATTGAAGGAAAGCGTGTTTGTCCTCTGTTGTAAATCAGATGTCATGCCGTCACCATTAACAAAGAAAGAAAGTATTATAAGTAGCAAGTGAGCTAAACTAGCATTATTATTATTATTATTATTATTATTATTATTATTATTATTATTATTATTATTATTATTTATTTTTTAAAAAATATTTCTATTATCATAAACAGAGGCCTTTTCCTGCTGAGAAACTCACTTATGTTGATCTATCACATTTGTTACCTTGTCAAACAATGAAGAATTTGGAGCAGCTGGCTATATTTGTCTAAAAGATTATTACTGTTTTTACTGAGTGCCATATATATATATTTAGAGTATACACTAACCTTTATGTTAATGTGGTTACTTGCCTATCTATCTATCTATCTATCTATCTATCTATCTATCTATCTATCTATCTATCTATCTATCTATCTATCTATCTATATACAGGTGTTACCTTATTACCTTGCCTCATCTTATTGGTGCTATTTTTTGTTTTACTTTAAAGTTTTATATAAACAACCTGACTAGTGCTTCAGTCAGCTGGAACTAATGTCAAATCTTCCCTAGGCTAGAAGTGGTCGGGAACCCATATTCACAAATGGCATGCTAACAGTGGAATATATCTGCTATAAGGTCATAACATTCAGATTTTTGCTTGAGAAATTAAACTTCATTATAGTGCATTTGTTCTGCTCGTTGCGTCCTGTGAAAGATTAGAGTTGTATGCCAAACATTAAATCACATCCAGATCAATAAGCACAGACTGTAGCCTGTTCTGCTGTGCTGGTTTTGCAGCAGTCTAAAAAGGAAGCTGTAATGATTTCTACAACTCCAGCTCACATTTACTGTATATATATACTGTATATATACATATACACTCTGCTGGTCCAACAAGTCAGACTCCATGAGCGTAATTGATATTGTATTGCTCTGTTAATTTAATGGAATGTAGCACATAGTGAGTAAGCAATAATGAAGTGAAGGGAGCGATCTAAGTTTAATGTCTTAAGACAGATAAATGATTAAAGGGAATGATCATCCGGCAGGCAAGTGTTCATCCTCAAAAGACTGAGTTCAGTAACTATATGTGTATCAAAAGATTTAATTCTCATTCCTGCACTACAGTCATAATGTTTCCATAGATTCCATCACACTGTGTAAATGATAGAACAGAATAGAATGCCTTTATTGTCATTATACATATGTACGACAAAATTAAAAAAGACAACTCTCTTGTGGTGCGTAGTGCAAAACAGTTAAAAGAAAAAGTGTAAATATATAAACAGAATTAAAAAAAAGAAAAACAGGAATGTCAACCAACCAAGAAACAATGTAATGATGTACTTCAATTAAAACGATAGAAAGAGGATGATTGCATTTCAAAGGTAAAAATATATAGATGCTTGAGCTGGTAAGTTCATTTGGTGAAGAAAAAAACAAGCCAATGCTGCATTTAGCACAAGCTGCAAACATTACTGACTACTGATTAAAACAGAAGTAAATAGAGCTGCTGTGTTTAAATGAGTCACGTCCACATGCACATCAATGCTTCAACTTCAACCGGAATTTTCAATGAAACCTACAAACAGCAATATTTATTTAAAAAAAAAAAAAAAAAAACAGAAAAGATTAAAAGTAACACTGTTTTTCTTTCTGTCTTTCTTTGTTTCTTTTTTTTTTTTTTTTTTTTTTCCTATAATCCAACAGAAACCCTGAGCAGATTGCTTTAGACTCATGGACTCTATGTATGAAATGAGTGTATATCCAAAAAGACTCCCAGCAATAAGTCAATTAGGACTTGAATATATAGCATTAGCTGGGCCAGTTGGCAACTAGTGATTAAATAGTGATAAATCAGTGCATTAGCGTCCACCTCTACAGTCTCTGCACACAAAAACCTGCAGGGGACAGCCTAAGATTACACGGATATGCATAAGCAGTGCTGCATAAGTGCTGCTACACAGACACTTGTTTAGTTAAGTAGAGACAACCACAGATAGATGGATGAGAGACACAGGGATAGTGGGATATATGGAGAGATAAAGGGATGGATAGATGCTCTCAGTATGCACACAAACAGGAGTTGGATGCGGGTCTGTAAAAAAAAAAAGGTGCGGGTGCTGCTCTGCCTTTGCACCACACACACACACACACACACACACA
>JAQQZY010000007.1:17137443-17149642 GCA_030068375.1 Ostorhinchus rueppellii | reverse complement strand
GCAATCTAACACTGTCTGTCATTGTGCTAAGCCCACCCTACAATCTCGCTACACAGATGGAGCGTTGTGATTGGATCGGTTAATTTGTACCAGACCTGGCTGAGGCTCTGTGGAGCGTGCCTAGACCAGCGATTCAGGCAAAAAATATTTTTTGCCACTAGAGGCGGGCTAGTTTACTAGGCTAGTAGTTTCTTAGTCCAAGGGAATAATTCGGTATCGATTGTGAGGGACAGGCCAAGGGTCAAAAACCAGGAGGGCAGAATAAACAGGAAATCCAAACAAGGGCGCTGACAGGGAACAGACAGGCTGTAATCAGAGGACTGGTAGGGTCAAACACTGAGGCACGCAGAATCTAGCAAGAGTACAGGAAGGGGTTAGGCAAGAGCAGAGTACCATATCAAACAAAGGTCTTAATCCAGAAAAGAAGTCCAACCAGGCAGAGGTACCGACAGGGAACAGACAGGCAAGGCTCAGGAAATCCAGTAGTCAAAACGTTCAAGTTCAGGCAGGTCAGACAGGAATAACGCTGGTTGGTATCACACAAATGGCAAATACGAACTGGCATCAAGACACTGAAAACACAGGGTTTATATACACAGTAGGAGACGGAGACAGTGAGACACAGGTGCAGCACATTAGGGAGGGGTCAGGTAATCACACAAGCGGAAAAAACAGGGAACAGGAAGTAAAGACAACAGACACGATACAGGAGGAAGACTGACAAAAAACAGGAAGTGACAAGACAAGACACAGAACACTAAAGTCTGATAGCAGACATGACAGTTTGGACTCTTTGGTGGGCCAGTTTTGGCCCACTGGCCTAATGTTTGACACTCCTGTTTTAATTGATCTTGGTTACTTTAAAGACTTTTAAGCACTTCTTTTCAGACACAGATAAACTTTATTAATCCAAAGAGGTAAACTCAGTATTCATCATCAAGAAAAGAAAACAGAGGTTCTATAAGTTTTGGGGATGGCAGTTGGAATGAAGGATCTTCTGTAAAGTTCAGTCTTGCATCGTGAGGTGAGTCATCCACCGCAGCTGCTTCTCTGGTTGTTTAGACTGTGTTGAATTTGAATTGTCCAACATATCATCTGCCTTATTCATGGTGTGCCTCCACCACAATCCCCAAGTGATTCCAACTTCCCTCCAAACACTGAGCCATCGTTCCCGACCAGTTTCTGCATCTTCCTTGCAGCTTTATATTTCGAATTCTGACAGTTTTGTTGATACGCATTACAGAAACTCAGTGTAAAAAGTTTTATTTAACTTCATCTGCTCATATGATTGACCTATGCGCTGCAGTGGCCCCACAGTTTAAGTACCGCATACCTTATTCATCTTTTGTTTCTTTCTAGCATGCTTTTCTAATGTGTCGTGACTCATCAGCTGTCTACAGCAGAGCTGAGGTGCCGGATTTAGCTGCAGATGGTCAGAAAATATCTCTCACTTGTTACCTTGGAGTCCGATTACATTGCTATTTAGCTCCGACAGGTATTGACGTGTGTTAGCATACTGAATATAGATACTTTAATCATACGTCATTCAATCCGTTTGGTGCATTTGTATTTCATATCTAACTGAGATTCTGATGTGTGTTTCTGGCAGTAGAATTTGTTTCATAATGTTGATCACATCAGCACAGGAAAACACAATTTCATTAATCCATACCACAGGTGTCAAACATGTGGCACGGGGGCCAAATATGGCCCGCGAAAGGGTTCAATCTGGCCCTTGGGATGAATTTGTAAAATGCAAAAAAATTACGCTGAAGATATGAACAGTCTAGGATTTTCAAATTATTTTATGTCAATTCAATCCAAAATGGATCAGACCAGTAAAATACTATCATAATAACCTATAAATAATGAAAACTGCTCATTTTTCTGTTTTAGTGTTAAAAAAGGAAAATTACACAAAAATGTTTACATTTACAGACTAGCCTTTTATTTAAAAAAAAAAAAAAAAAAGTGAATAACCTTGAAATCTATTAATAGAAATATGTGGAATTTTAATACTATTCTGCCTGTTATTTAATGTTTTGTGTGTTTGTAGATCCACTGTCATCTCTAAGTTGTGATTCACATTTATAAATGATAAACTAAGGTGTAATATTGTTAACATTGCACTTATTTTACTTAAGAATTTTCAGTTTGTTCATATTTCTTCAGGTTATGTTTGAGTACAATTCAGAGACATAAACATTTTCATTACGGAATTCTAATTTTTTCACTCAAAAGTTCTTATCCTATTATTTATATTACTACACTGGTCCGGCCCACTTTATACCATATCAGGCTGTATGTGGCCCCTGAACTATAATGACTTTGACACCCCTGATCCATACCATAATGATTTACTATCAAACTGAACTGGCCATTATGGGATAAATAAAGTTTCCTGAATCCTGAATAATTTTTTTACAGGTACAAAATCATTTGCTGCGTTAAAAGCCTTTATGCACTGTAGTATATGCACTGTGTTTATGTAGATGCATCATTACCTCCGCCCAGGAGGTATTGTGATCGCCGGAGTTTGTGTGTGTGTGTTTGTTTGTTTGTTTGTTTGTTTGTCTGTGTGTTTGTTCGTTCGCTGCAGCAAATTCAGCCGGCCACAAGGGGGCGGAGGTCTGCACTCTGAGTGCTTCTAGTTCGTTTAGTGCAGGGGTGTCAAACATGCGGCCTGGGGGCCAAATCGGGCCCCCCAAAGGGTCCAATCTGGTCTTTGGGATGAATTTGCGAAATGCAGGAATTACACTGAACATATTACTAATTTTAGTTCAGGTTCCACATACAGACAAATATGATCTGAAGTAAAATAACAGCATAACCAATAATGACTCCAAATGTTTTACTTTGTTTTATTGCAAAAAACCCCCAAAACATTAAATTATGAAAATATTTACATTAACAAACAATAAACTGTACGTAACCTGAAATGTCTAAAGAAAATTTGGGGGAATTTTAACAATATTCTTCCTGTTACTAAATGTTTTGTGCTGTTTTAGATCTGATCCATCATGTACATGTATAAATGACAAATTGAGACATAATTTTGCTAAAATTGCACTTATTTTTTTCTAAAGAAATTTTAGTTTGTTCATGTTATTCACATTGTTTTAAAGGATAATTGCTAGATATGAACATTTTCATTGCATAATTTAACTCTAAAGCATAGAGGAAAGTTTGGAGTTGACATTATTTATATATTATTATGTTATTATTTTACTAGTCTGGCCCTCTTCAGATCAAATCTGGCTTAATGTGGCCCCTGAACTAGCATGACTTTGACACCCCTGGTTTAGTGGGTTCCTTGGAAATGTAGCATAAAAAAACCTGGAAATCAGTGCATTTAAAGGGGAACAAATAACATGTACTTTATTCACAGTTTATTATTTGTCTTGACCTCATGCCAAACACCTTCTGTTTGTGTTAAATTAAAACAGCTGGTGGATTGTCTCTTTGTTTTTCTGCGTCCTCATCCTTTGCAAGGTGGTAGTTTCGGGTCAGTACTTGAATGTTTTGTGCTGCATCCTCTGCCTTCTTTCTCTTCCCGAACATATGACCCCAGGACAGGACAGGACAGGACAGGTATTCCCATGTGGCTGAGCCCAACATGGCCTATCTCTCCCTTTGGGAAAAACAAACAAACGGCCCTTTTCTCCTCTAGTATCCCTGGAGGCAGTTCACTCAGACAGCAGCAGAAAAATAACTTCCCACCAGGAGATTTGTTATCATCATAGAAAGTCAAATTGTTCTTCTCACTTTGTGCAAGTGCAGTATCCAGTCTCCTCATACCAGAGGGATGGAAGTTCACCTCTGCCTCCCAGTGCGATGGAGTCTTCTTCTCACTTTCTTGCATGCATGAGGCTTGATTTCCTCCACCGCCGCTGGTGTTCAGCCTTTCAACCACGGACATCGGCTTCCTTTTGCTTCTCTGCAGCAACAGAGCTTTAAGAATTCACTTTGTTGATTTGGCTCTGCAGCAGCACGGTGCTCATATAGTACCCCACAGGTTCAAGGATACATCAGCAAGTTTTATGACACACTCAGAGCAGAATCCTGGGCTGACTACAGGGGAGCTGCAGGATGAAGAAACTGATGCTGGAGCTGCTGCATCTACCTGAGAAACCAAGATACTGTGTTGAAAAATAATGACAGGCAGGTGTGGGTGCTGGAGAAAGAAGGTGGAAGTGGACAGTTTGGAGAGGTGTTTTTTTTCCCAGTCGGGTTTTAATCATGCAGATAAAGCCTGTGCTAGTATTCTCAACAGAAACACACACAGGCTGCGGTGTAAAAAATAGCTCCTTTTTCCTCCTCTGCAATAAAGCAAATGATCTGTATCTTCATCGGCGACCGTGATCAGGGGAATTTACTGTAGCTGACTCGTGTTTACCGCATCATGTGCCCAAATATAATTTAATTTCACTGGTCCTTTAGGAGAACTGCGTGTCTTTTTAACCTTGACAAAGAAAAGATATTGCTATCATTTCGACAATAAAATTGGAAGAAATTGGTTGAGCTGAGAAATGTTAATTTCATGGCAACTTCCTTTTCCCTGTGGATAACACGAGCAGAGTATTTTCTGTATTTGCAAGTAATTTGAATATGATGTGTGCGAGGGTAAATAATGTTATTCCCAAAAGAGCTACTATGAAACATGATGAAGCCATTGCTGAATAGTTATCTTCTGTGACATTTTTCTGTTTATGAAGGAGAGATTTATGTAAGTGTTTAACAAAAGCCCACTGGGTCTTGCAAATGAAGCCTCGAAATTGTCCTTCAAACATAAAAACAATGATACAACAGCCTCTTGAAGATTTTTGTGGGTGATTATGGCTTATCTCCTGCTGGTAATACCAAACAGATGCAGCTATTTTCCTTCAGGACGCCTGTGTTTGTGCAGTCCTTACATCAGTGTTGCTCCTGCCCTTTCAACACACATCAGCAGCTTTGGGTTTAAGGCAGTGAAAATGGAGGCATAGAGGAATTACAAAATGACTGAAAATAAAATGTCTGAACCTATAAAACAACAAGGATGTGTGGGTGAATGAATGGTTGTCTTAATGGAAAAGTCAAGCTGAGCAGAAGCAACTGTTGTGTAACAATCTGCAGTGAACTCCAACCTACGTAACATGAAGAAACCACAGGGCAGTACAGCATAACAGTGTGATTTCAATCTATTAACAAAATACACTTCCAGTACATCTGATCGGCTAAATTGTGCAGTATTTGAGTAATTTGTGTTTCAAAGATTTCAAAAGATCTTCTACATGAAGCAGGCTTGTTAACCCAACAAACATAACTCCCACAAGTGGAAAACAAAATAAAAAAAACAATGCAAACATAATAAAAATTTGCAGCTTTTAACACAAAAATCCCACAAATGTAATAACAGTCACCTAGCACAAACGTAATACCTCATTTTTCCACAGTGTGCTCCTACCCTCTCCACTGTTATCATAATCAAACATTTTATTTACATGGGTCAAACATAGGCTTCTATTGTACCTAATGAGAATAAATAATATTCGTATGATACTGAAGCTTTTATAATAAAACTTTTACAACATTTTTGCCCATTCTGTTTTGTTCTTTCCCTTGTATTTGTAATTAAACACCTATTAACGTAGAATTAGTACCATGTGGTGTAACTGCAACATCTGATCATTCTAAAAAGGCAAGTATCCAAAGAACAAGAATAAATGGGAAGAAAAAGAAGGATGAATGAATAATCATGCATACATTACTTAAATGTATGTGATGTACTAATTTATCAGATTTGTAGGAGGTTATTGCAATTTTGGAAACTGAATATTTTTACCTCCGCCAAGAAGGTTATGTTTTTGCCAAGGTTTGTTTGTTTGTTAGCAATATAATTCAAAAAGTTATGGATGGATTTTGATTACATTTTCAGGATATGTCCGCTCTGGGTCAAGGAAGAGATGATTACATTTTGGAGTTGATCCGGATCACCGTCTGGATCCAGGAATTTTTTAAAGGATTCTTTGTCATTGCGAGATAGGGTATGACGGCACAGCTGCATATGAGGTCATTCAGTGCCATCTAGTGGAGGAAAGTACAAACACTAACTTAAAAAAAAAGTACACACACTACCTTGGCGGAGGTCTGCGCTCTTCGAGTGCTTTTCTAGTTACTCTTATTACATTTGTGGGAAATGAGGGATTATGTTTGTGGTAAGCAACTGTTATTACGTATGTGGGAAAGTTATTATATTTGTGGGATTATTACATTAAAAGCTACACATTTTTATTGTGTTTGTGGGTTTTTACATTTGTGGGGTTAAACAGGTTTTCATGGCAGTGAATGTTTGTATTATTCTAACATTTGCACACTGAAAACCGAAATATAACAAGAGGAATGGCCTTCCACTTGTTTATATTTTATTGAGTATTTTATTTTTTATTTATCTTTCTTTTGCCAGTAGGGGCTCATACACGTCAACATGCACATGCACCACAACAAAATGTATCTTCTGCCTTCAACCCATGTCTAGCTCTGTATATTCACTTAGGTGATCACTCCCATCAATCCATCTCCCCATCAGCAGGATTACACGAAAACTGCCGGACAGATTTTTATGAAATTTAATAGAATATTCAGGCATAACTCAAGGATGAACCTCAGAAATGTAAAAGGCTTGGAGCTGAAATTGTTTTGCCCTTTCATGGACTTTTGCTATGCTCCAGCCCAACGTACAACAAAGAGTATGGATGTGGTGAGAAGTAGAGGTGAAGTTTGGAGGTGGAGGTTGTGCTCTGCTGCTACACACTGATGCTGCAACAGAACACTCAGTTTCTCTTCTTCTTCTCACACAAGTTGGTCACAGTCGCAAAGAAACATGATATTAAAGGAAAAAGATGAAACCGTGGTGTTATTTAAGAATCGTGTTTGGTCCAAAATGGCTCTTTTGCTATGAGATTCTGTCACAGTGGAACAATATATTCGTTTCCACTCCTTGTCAATAGTATTTCTTTTCTTACAACTTAGAATGATAACTGTAATTACACAATAGCGACGAAACACATGAAAACAGCCAAAACAGAAGTTGAATATTTCAGTGTAATATTTTTTCTGGACCGCCTTTCGCTTTGATAACCGTTCACATTCACTGCACTCATGCAAAGCTTATGCAGTGTCACAATAAATGTCCCAACACTTGTTTCTGTCCATTAATTGCATTAATTTTCAGCCAAGATGTCGTCTTGATGATGCAAGAGTTATTTCACTGCATCAAATCTTCTCCATCACATCCCAAGGATTCTCAATGGGGTTCAGGTCTGGACTCTGTGGTGGCTAATCCATGTGTGAAAATGATGTCTCATGCTCCCTGAACCACTCTTTCACAACTCTGATGAGCCCAATGAATGCTGGCATTGTTCAATCTTCATGCTCTCTGGCAAACTGATGGTGGTTTAAATGAAAAGTTATTCACTGTATCACTTAGAGTCAAAAAATAACTTGTTTGCAGCGGAAATATCAATAACTTCCGTAATTATCCGGTAGAAGTCTCCTACTTATTTACTTTGTGAAATCCAGGTGGAGACTTTTTTTGGCCTGTCTGTGCATGATAGAATCTGAGCTTTGTTTCCTGATTTATAATATTGTGGAAGTAGAAAAAGAGTGGGCTCATTTGTATTTCTTTTCAGTAGCATGTGTATAAAATGTGATGTTATTCTTGGAAACATCTTGTTTACCAGTGCAGGAGAAGGCACAAATGGCATTAAAATGATGGAACACTATCCTTTTTGCACAAATTCACTATTCTTATGATTTATAAAGGAGGTATGGAAGCCCGTTTTTGCCAGTGGGAAAAAAAAAAGAGATAAAAAGTCATAACTATGAGATAAAAAGTAATGATTATGAAATTATATAGCCTTGTAACAATAAACTAATTTAATATTTCAAAGCTATGACGATGAATTATGAAATACAAAGTCATAAATATGAGATAAAAAGTCATAATTACGAGATAAAAAGTCATGATTATGAGATGATATAGCTTTGCAGCAATGGACTAATTTAATATTTCAAAGCTACAAAGAGGAATTATGAAATAAAAAGTCGTAATTATGAGATAAAAAGTCATAATTACGCAATAAAAAGCCATAATTACGAGACAAAAAGGTCATAATTACAAGATAAAAAGTCATGATTATGAGATGATAAAGCTTTGTAACAATAAACTAATTTAATATTGCAAAGCTATGGCTATGAAGATGAATTATGAAATAAAAAGTCATAATTATGAGATTAAAAAGTCATTATTTCAAGATTCGAAAGTCATAGTTATTAGATAAAAAGTCATGATTATGAGATGACATAGATATAGCTTTGTAACAATAAACTAATTGAATATTTCAAAGCTATATCATGCACTCATAAAGTCACTTGTAAAAGCAACCTTTCAAACACGGGATAACGTCATTTGTGTAGCTGGACCAGTGAGGCGTTCATGGACCCGTTTCTCTGTCGGTACAACTGAAGCACATGTGCTTCTTTCTCGGAATTATGACATTTTATCTCGTGATTATGACTTTTTATCTCACCTTTTTTTTTTTCCTTCCCACTGGCGGAAATGGGCTTCCATAAGGAGGTATACTGTGGTTTCTGCTTTAAAAAATACTCTCTCTCAAAAAAAAAAACAAAAAAACTTTGGCAAACACTAAGGTCAATAACATGATTAAAAGTGCAGATGGTCAAAAACAGCAGCTCTCCTGGGTTCGCCATCATTTGCCACAGTTATTACCACCAGTCATATCCTGATCCCGTCCTGCTTGGTGTTATTAAACTATTTAGTATGTACAAATAAAATAAAATAGTTAGCACCTTGTAAGACAGTATCTGATGTAAAGAGTGTTTATGGTCAGAGCTCATTTCTGCAGGCCCGCAGATGGTAGTAGATAGGGCTCGCTGTAAATCTTTTATACTGCTGCACAGCCCAGTGCCTGCACATTTGCATGCTCATGTTTCAGGGTATTTGTCCATTAAAAGCTGTGGCCAGTGCACTGATTTTCCCATTATTTCCAGTTGATTACCCAAGCAGTTGCATTTAGACCAAGGAGAAGTGAAGGGCACTGGGCAGCATTGCATGACTATGGGGATCACACATCACACATGGCACCCATTTATTTAGATAACTGCTGCTACGTTTGGAAGATTAATGCCATCAAATTTCAACCTCACTTGAAAGTTTTTGCCACTAAAATATTGATGTTCACTGAGAAACTTCCTTGTTCCTTGTCGAGAGGATTTATTCCACAGTGCCTGAATGCAACAGTGTCCTGTAGTACTGTCGTTAAGTACAAATCCAACTTCTTATTCTTCTAGTGTCACTATCTGTTTTAAGATTTTCACACCACTATGTTTATTTGATGATTTTCCTGTTAATCACTTCCAACTGTAAGATTTTGCACAAACTTTACAAAACATTGTCAAGGATTGAATCAATGGTTTCCATGGTTTTTGGCTTCTAAGACTTATAAAAAGTGTACTTGAGATTACATTTCTGATGTAACTGCCCCGCAAGATACTGATTTTTCCTTCTGTACTCCTCACATACCTCCATATCACTATCAATGTTCAAATCCTTCAGGATTTTATAAAAAAAATTAATCAAACATAAACTTGATCTATTTATTTACTTATTTATGTGCTCATGATCCCCTTTAGCTCTTACTGCAGTAACAACTATTGTTCCAGGGATCCACACAAAAACAAGCAACACAAGCATCACTGACAACAACTGACAAAAAAAAGAGTTGAATTTAGTTCATATACTTATTAGTATTACAAAAAAGAAATTAAACATTTCATTATTGACAATAATCAATAATAATTACAGTAATAGATCATAAGAGTGGACTATTTACTGCATAAGCACATTCAATGTATTAATGCATTAAAACAAGTAAACAAGTGGTGGTGGTGGGGGGGGGCATTTAAAAATTTCATTTTCAATTTCAAAAAATTCATTAAAAAAAAAAAACTTTGACCTACTTTTCCCAAAATATAATCAGATCTATTCTGGGTCACTGCCAATCTATAAACCAAATTTGATATGAATTCAGCTAATAGTTTTGCTGCTACAGACATTTGAATTTTCACCCTGTATAAGTAAATGGGGGAATAAAAATATTTTAAAAATTCAGAAAAATTTGAACTTTGACCTACTGTTCACAAAATGTAAGGACATCTACTCTGGGTCACTGGTATTGTATAAACCAAATTTGGTATGAATTCCATCAACAATTTTGCTGCTAGACAGTTAACAAACAAACAAACAAACATGTAAACTATACTAAAAACAACACTTCCTGCTAGGGCTGCGCAATTAATCAAATTTTGATCACGATTTCGATTTTGGTGTCAAACGATCTCAAAACGCATATAATCGAGTTAAAATGATTTATTTTCTGTTTCTTTACACAATTTTTGAGAGACACGCATGCACAATACATTCCATTCTATTGCAAAACAGCTGTACAGTACATATTTGTAGCCAAAACTTATTTTCAATTTGAATATTTTGTATAAAGAATCAAAAACAAAGGGTTTTTTGATAGAGAGAGAAATGCTGAATAAATGCATTGTGAAACAAAATTAATCATTTGAATAATTGTGATTTCAATATTGACCAAAATTATCGTGATATTGATTTTTTCCATAATCGAGCAGCCCAACCTCGGGGGTCAGGGTAAAAAACGCAACTTTGTTAAAATAAGTAATCGATACTTGTTATAATAACACAGTGTTTTCTCGATAAAATCGCTTTTCTATCTTGATCATATATAGACCTGACATTTGTCAATCTATGTATTTTATAGTTGGTCAGACTCTTTTCCACTTGTCAGTAGGTATTTTTACGTTGCTGTGTTGGTATCTAAGTGGAGGTTAGGAACAGTCGTCTTCCTCCACCGTCGTTTAAATCACTGTGCTTTGACTCGGCTCGTCCCTGACCTCCCCCTGCCCTGTTTCTGTCACCAGTCTGCTCCCAGTTCTCCCGGGGAGTCTACGCCATCTTCGGCTTCTACGACAGAAAGTCCATGAACACGCTGACCTCCTTCTGCGGGGCGCTGCACACCTCCTTCATTACACCCAGCTTCCCCATTGACGCCGACGTGCAGTTCGTCATCCAGATGAGGCCCAGTTTGCGAGGAGCTGTTCTCAGTCTACTCGACCACTACAAATGGGAGAAGTTCGTCTACCTTTACGACACTGACAGAGGTAAGAAACACACATTCTGACAACACTGAAATTCAGCCACTACTTAAATAAAAACTGAGCTGCTCCTATTACACTTGTGTACTGTATATGTATTTTGTAACTGAATACTTCCACTCTACTCCATCTAAAATCAGTTACTGTAGTTTTTTCTCCTCTACATCTATGCTTCAGTTTCTTCAGCTCTTCATGCTCTTCCAATCCAGTTAAATCTTCAAGTGTATTTCTGAGTGTTTATGGTAAACTGACAAAGTGTTCCTTCATAAATTCAGAAAATTCTCCTCCTTTTAAAGATAAATAAACTCTTGAAAAACACTTCCAGATTAGCTGGAAAATGCATTGCCGCAAAGCTGAAAACAGGCACTTCTTTTCCGAGCTAATGAAAAGTTGACTATTTAGAGATAAGTGGCTCTCACAAGACAACGACTACAAATGATAGTCTTACAGAATATGATGCATTACATTAGTGTGGCTCCAATGAAGCTTAAATAACTACAAATAAATGACAATATAATAATAACGGAGCATATGTAGGAATGCAGCATGAATCCATAAGCATGAAGTGTAGGAGTAAAACTGTCAGGGATCATTTTACGACACAATGACATATATTTTCCAACCTTTACGTTTATTTTGATAATGGCAACACAACAAGCACACAACAATTTGTAGTAAAAATGGTCTAGTTTGTTATATTCCTGTTGTGTTATCCGCATTACTGTGGTAGTGGTCGCAGTTTTACCATATATTGTTGTGTTCTTGTTGTGTTGCCATTATCATGACTATAATAGTTATATCTATTGGTATTATTACTATATATTGATGTATGCATTTATTGTTATCATTACCATTAATACATGGTTATATCTATTGGTATTATAATATATATTGATGTATACACTTATTATTACCATTATCATTAATATTATGGTTATGTCTATTGGTATTATTACTA
>JAQQZY010000007.1:17120585-17137343 GCA_030068375.1 Ostorhinchus rueppellii | reverse complement strand
CCATTATCATGACTATAATACTCATACCTTATCCTCCCCTCTCCCTTTCCTCCCTCACTTTCACTTACTTTCCTCCTCCCATTTTCCTGTTGTGAATTTACTGGACTCTTCATTGTGATATGATGTGGCCATTGCTGTTGCTTGTCACTATTGTTGTTATTGTTTTTTTCAATTGTATGTTGTTGTCTGTTTGTTTGTTGGCTTTCACTATGTCTTGTTCATTGCATCACTTAAAAAAAAGGTATATTTTGATAATAGTATTTGAAAACTTTTACTTAAGAGCGTTTTTGAAAAGAACACTTCCTTGTATCGGAGTATTTTCAGGCTGATATGTACTTTTACTCAAGGCTGCAAGAGACAGAATCAATGAATGGAATTTCAAAACACTCACCTTCCTTCTGCAGCTCTCTTCTCTCTGTCAAAATTAAAAGACTAAATATAAATATAGATGACCCGACACTGATTCACGCAACACTTTTCCAAGCTCCCGTATTGAACCATGAGGTAGACCAATTTTCTACAGAATTCTCCTTTCCTGATAATTCTGGGTTTTTTCCTCAATGAAATAAAATAAAAATGAAGTTAAACCATTAAAGAAAATCAAGCAGTATGGCTTTGAGTCAGGTTAGAATTCTTCTTCCACTGCTGCATTTGACAGATGACTGATAATCAACACAAAGCATCTTCTTGCTCCAAAAAGTGAGCAAAGTAATTTTCTGCCTGGCCCTGTGTGCAGATGTGTTATTATACAGTGTATATGATAAGTCTCTAATACATAAATCCCTTAGCCCCTATCCTCATTCTAAGTGGTGTGATGCATTTAAATTTATGCTGGTAATGATCCTAAATTGCTGCACTATGGGGCTGAATACTGCTCAGAGACGCAGTCAATAGCTTCTTGCTTCCGAGGAATGAGTCATTCACAGGTGCTGCTGCTATACTATAACTCCGACAAGCTCAAGCCGCATGAGTCTCTAATCCTCAGCAATCAGTGATTATTATTTAGTACTAATTGGATTATATAAAGACAGCAGAGAACAACATACGCTAACTTCTGCCTGTGTTACGTGGCCTCCTACCTCCATGTTGTAGGCCAACTCTTAACAGACGGAGGTCTTGTTGAGCTGAGATTCAGCATCTGGAGTGGTGGTGTTAAGAAAGAGTTGCACAACAATCTGTTTTTATATAGCAAATCAAACACTGTTCATATCAACATATACTACAGTGGAACAATACTGATGCTTTATAAGGCAGTGTAAAGAAAATTCAGGGAAATGTTTCAAAGCATATTAGAAATGTTAGAAAATTAAAATAAATGTGTGAAAAGCTCTTAGCTGTTAAGTCACACCATTATTACTTTTTTTCATCATTTCTGTGTACAGGATTAAGTGGCTCCATGAGGAATTGGAGGCATTCTTAGAATAACCCATCCCCAAAAACGAGCACCAGCGGTCCTCCCATTGCATTACAGCTATGGATGATTATGCTAATCAGTCATTTCTATTGATATTCTATTGATATTGCATAAGTGGAATAAAAACCACCATTTTGTCACAGAATGGGTAGGTCAGTTGTGAATTGGATTCCAGTTTTGTTGGCTCAGATATGTACGTTTCTAAATGCGGCATCCATCCAGTGGTATTTGACATTTGAGGAGCTCCACTTTCCTGTGGTTTCAGTGTCTGCAGCTTGTCAGCTTATTTTTCACAGTTCTTACTATATACAGGCCAATTTGTTTCATCGTTTCAGTTTGAATATAGGTTAGTAACTTTATGCTGTGGTGTGACAAACTTAGAACACATTTATTTGTGGAATCTAAGTTTTGTTACTTGTATGTTAAGTGACTTTGTAGATTACAAGTTTTCTAGGTGCAGTCTGTGCTGGTGAATGTGTCGTACTGTGTTTCCAAAGTATTTTTAAACTCAGATGGAGCATTTCTAGGACAAGTGCACTCCTTTTTCACTTCCCCCGCCTCACTTTATATATCTCCATTTCAGGTGGGTGTCACTTCTGCTGCTCAATCATGAAGCAAACTCTACAGAACCATTTTGTGCATTTTTAGAGTTTGCAAAAATCCCCTTCCTCTGGGCCATTTTCTTAAAAGCAAATTTGTATATCTGTCGGCAAATAAGAGTGTCAAACCTGTTTACTTCACATGTAATAGCAACAGAAAAAACACCTCTGTAATTGTGATGTATTCAGTAGCTTTGTACCATGTTTAACCACATTAGGGAGGTTGCTGTTGCCGTGAAATTGGGAGGAACCTCAGCTGCACTGATCCGCCCTGTGTGTCTGTGCTTCTGTGGCAGATTGAAAAAGCTGATAATTGGTTGGCTTGCGTGGTTGGGAAAAATGATTAAAGACTTTATAACCTCTCCTGGGCACAATCAGCCTTCTCAGAGTGCCTCCTGATGTGGCCCTTATAGCTCTGCTTGACTTTGTTGGCCTCTTTCACCTGCTGTGTAGATGCTGGCGGGCCACCATCTGTAATACTCTCCCCATTTCCACAGCATGACACAGTGTAAACACTGTAGTTCAGGATGGATTCCCTCATGCTGCACAGCTTGTGTTTGCTAAGAGGCTAGTTAGCCATCGTATTTTGGCTGCACAGTCCCTGTCTGCTCCTTCCGTCCAGGTTCTAGAGCAATAAAATCCCCACTCACCCAAATGTCACTTTAATCTTCATTATCGGAAGAGAGTTTTATTTAGAGCCAGAGATGGGCTAGCAGGAGGGTTTTGAGAGATGTTTGTGTTGATAGTTTGTGGGTGAATATGACAGTAATGTCCTGGAGAAGGATTCTTAAATGTTATGTGGTTCTTTTGTCCCTTAACAAGACTTGCCTCATCTGAACAGAGCCTTTCATCAGAGCAAAAGGAAGGACGTCCTGATGTCAGCTTCAAATCAGAAAAAAAATCATTAAAATGAAACTGTCGTTCCCTTGGTGTAGATTTTGGTGTAGTGGACTCTGTCTTCTCTTTCATCACACACTATAAGAAGGATTTTTTTTTATCATAGCCTGAGGGCATAACTCAGATCAAAACTATATCTGTATGATGGGGTTTTGACTGTAATAGAAAGTAAAATGCCCAGAGATACAACTTATTGTACCCGTGCGTGAACTCACATTTAATTTTCAATGTGCAGTTTAGATTGGAAATGGTACCAACATCAAATAGAGTTGGCCTCACTTTCATGTTGGAGATGCTTTCCTCCGACAGCAGCACTGCGCTGATTTAAATGTACTCTCCTAAATGGCATTTTCATTATGGTTCTTAAAAACGCTTGGAGTTTTGTTGCCGAAAGCAACTTTGAGCAGAAAGGAAGTCTGTTACTGTTTCATGCAGCCCACGTCTCATTAAAAGAACTGATTGTTTGATAAACACATCTTATCTAAAAGCGGAAACTAAAGAAGTCAGTTGGCACAGAAAGCACAGATCTAGCACAGCAAGAAAAAAGCTTTCCGCACATAGGCCATTAAAGACATGGCTTTACTTGCTGCAATGCAACATCACCTATTTATCCAGGACGCACTGCCTATGAAATGTCCTCATTAAACAGACTAATGGCCGCTGGCAGAAAAGACTTCTTCAACTGAGGAACATCTGGGTATTACCAGCTGGCCGCAGAGAGTACATCACACCAGTTTTTGCATGTTTTATATGTTTGTTGAAAATCACATATATACAGATGCTATTTGCATCCGGAGTCAGTGGCCAGCAAACCTGGCAGAGGCAGTTTCATTTGGATTGTTATGTGATCAGTCCTGTCTGTCCATCCATCTGCTTCCTAACTCTCGTATCCTAGTAGTCTGGTGCCTGAACCGAAACTGAAGGCTAAAAACAGAACAATGTGTTTCACAACCAAATCAAGTCCCATTGCAGTGGGTGAAAGTCCCATTCATCCTCCACAACCTCCTCCCCTGCAGATTTATGTTACATATTGCATTACATATTTTGCGTGTGTTTGTGTATGTGGGTGTAAATAGCTGAATCGCTGCCATGTAGCTATTCTCATTCAGGTGCAAATAGACACTGTTACATGTATTACTTACAGTTTTATAATGCCCATTTTTTTCATATTATTTGTGCTGGTATAGTTAAGTTATGCCTGTCATAATTAGAGGAGGTGGGAAAATGGTTTTGAATTGTTAAACAATGACAAGAGTTTAAAGAAATACATTTATATCACAAAACGTGCAGAAAATATTGAATGAGTTTGAGTGCTTCCTCTGAAGAGTCCTGTTGCTTAAAAAATGCATCCTATCTATTTCTTTGTTGTAATATATTCATTTTGAATGTGATTATTCAGTCAATGCCAATCATTGATGGTTTAATTTATTTAAATTATTATTATAACACTGACAGCTTCAACAGTGTTGCTTTTTGTTAATATTGATTTTTTTACTTGAAGTCTTACTACTTTTGAATCATAGTTTGTCTTGAATTCATGTAGACAGAAAAGACAAAAAGGCATTACACACTGTTTACTATAAAATTGAATTAAAAATATTTTTACCTCTTCTCATGAAATGACTGTGACAATAGGATTTATTCTTGATAGATAAAGTGTAACTGGGACTGGAATATTTAATCATCGGACCTTGTCAAAGGTGATTATTAATGTATATAAATAGGAATAAAAAGAGCGATGTACCTGAAAACAAAATGATTCCACTCAATGGACAACAGTGTATTTACCTGTATTTTGACATAAAAAAATAATTGGAAATGTAAAACAGTGAAAAAAAATCATAAAAAGTGGAAAATATTAAATGACACTAGACAGATATATATATAAAAAAAAAAAAACAAGTGCATGAATGCATTTAATAGAAAGAAAAATTAAAAGGAAAAACCAGTACCTGAATTTTGGTCATGGATTTCATTAGTGAGTTTATTTTATTGTGCTTTGTAAGGAGTTCCAGTTTCATGGCAATTTTAAATGTATCCGAGAAGAAACAAACCAAAACCTGCAGTTTATCTAAATGCAGATTGAGGATATCTGCAAGACACAGAGTCCAGCACTTTTTCTTGAGACACAAAATCAAAAGGTAATTCATATCATTTCATGCATTAAAGCATGGCTTGCATGTGAAACAAAGTGCACTACATTCTCACCTTTATACTTGTACTACATCTGTGCTCTGGTCACCCCTTTTGTTGCAATCGCTATATAATCACAGTAATGGAGATAACTGCATTCTAATGGTGCTCTTGGCCTGAAGTCTACATACAGTAATACATTTGAGAAGTCAGTGCAGTTTTTATTTACTTTAACATTTAATATATTGACATCTTAATGTAGAAGCTAATCCTCACCGTCTAATGTACTCCTTCTGTTTCATGTACTCTGCATAATGCAAACTAGATCTAAATGTCTCTTTGTTGCCATCAAAAAGAAAGACTACAATCTAACAACCTTAGCTGCAGCTCTTCCTGCATTCTCTGACAAATGAGGATGGTCGACACGGTTGAGAATTTGCATTCGGTGTGTAATCACTATGCCCTGCTGCTGAATGTCTGGTTGGTTTCGTCTCCGCAAGGAAACGTCTGATTAATTGCACACTGCTAAAGAGCTGCACTCAGCAGTCAGGCACACAGGCTCATTAACAGAGAGTGGGATAGAGAAAGAGAGAGAGATGGAGCGAGAGACTAGATGGCACAAAGCAGCTGTTTCACTGAACACTACACTGCACCTTGTCTTTGAAATGGACACATATCAATAGGCCTTGACCTCCTCTCTGTAGGTAAACACTGCTTTCTTCCTGTGTCCTAACGTTGGGACTGTAGCAGAGATTCATCAATCAAGAAGCCTGCTTCAAGTGGCCTCTTTTCCTTCCAGTTCAAGGACTCTGGAATGCCTCATAGAGAACAGAAAGAGCAAAATAGAGTGTGACAGGGATAGAGATATAAAGGAATAGCCAAGTAGTGACTGACAAGTGCCTCCCTGTAAGGCAGATTTCAAAAGAACCAGAAAAACAGGGAAAGAGTGAAATGCATATTTATTTGGCTTTAGATTGCTTACAGTGGGGAATGGGTTGTGTTTAGCAGTGTGCATGTGTGTTTGTGTGTGTGTGTGTGTGTGTGTGTGTGTGTGTGACCTCATTGGTGATAACCTCAAAGGGGAGTGCATTCACTGAGAAGATACAGCTGAGGCGTGAGCTGTCTCTCAGCAAACCTCCTCTTTTATCAAGTGTTCACTCCGCTCTGCCAGGCGCCAAAAATGGCACCAATTGATCCATGCACATCCACGCATGCAGAGGCAGTGCAGCCTGGAAACAACATCAAACAACATGTAAGCTGCAGACTTTCTGCTTCTCACTGCAGCACTGAGCGCATTGTACCTACAAAACCATGTGGCTGAATTATTTAAGCAGAACAACAAACATTTTCTAGAGTTTTAGCAGCCTAGAAAGTTACAATTTGTAAGGTCGGCTTCATTATATCCCAAAGCTGAAGGATTTAATGAATAAATTCCCCAGAATGAGGTCTCTTGTTACTGAATAGACATTCTTGCTTTGAAATATTAGGAAACATTTTCTTTGAACAGATTGGGTGACAGGCTTGAATTGGAGAAAATAAGAAAGTGTAGCTGCAGCAACCTTCAGTGAGACATTACATAACTTCAAACAGCAAATCTTTGTTGTGTTCTTGAAAAGGGGAGTCACAATACTCGCTCTCATTGCAGATAATATCTACTGTTGCACTCTTTATGTTACCAGTTCACCCTGACATTACTTAATTAGATGTTATTTTAGCATGCAAACATTTCTACATTAGTAAGAGCTGATAGAAATTGTGCACTCAAATAATATTTTAGTTCTGTGCTATCAGGTCAGAAAGCTATCCTCTCACTGGAGACGTCACTGTTTCAGGACCTTGGACAGCTCTCATATTACTCTCCAGTCGGGAGAGAAAGAAAAACAAAGATGAAATAACTTACTGTAGACCAGGGGTCACCAACCCTGGTCCTCGAGATCTGCTATCCTGCATGTTTTAGATGCATTCCTCTTCCAACACATCTGATTCAAATGATAAGCCTATCATCAAGCTCTGCAGAAGCCTGATAACGATCGTCGAGTGTGCTGGAAGAGAGAAACATCTAAAACATGCAGGATAGTAGATCATGAGGACCAGGGTTGGTGACCCCTGCTGTAGATAAATAATACAAGTACAACTGCAGGCTACAATTGCAGTATGCTGCCAAAATTTCAATGGTTGCAAAAATAATGGAGAGTCCTATTTTATAGTCAGTTAGTCATACGGTAGACAACCATGGTTAAAAGTCTAAATGAGGTAATATTGTCATGGAAACATACAATTTCTGCTAGAGCTATCATCACATCAGTTTCATTCATACAGAACAGAAAAGAATACATGTCTTTGCAAGTTTCTAAACCCTAACAAAAGTGATGACAACATTAATAGAGACAAAGAAGAAAGAGCTATGAGAAAAAGAAAGTGCACCATTTTTGTATTTTGTGGTTTTACAAATTAAAAACCTTAAGTGGAAAACAATATGGTCATTGAAGCCAAAATGGACAAGCCGTGTGTGAAAGATTAAGTGCACTTCATAATTCAATAGCCTTTAGAATCACCTTTAGCAGCAAGAACTTGAAGTAATTGTTTCTTTATCAGTTTCTGGAATGGTTGTAGATTAATTGTGTCCCACTCATTTTTGCAACACAGTTCATAGAGGTTTGTGTAACTACGATTGCCTTTCCCATATTCAAGGCCAAAATCAAAAGGTTTTCAAAACGAATATCTAATATATTTTGTAATGTCCAAACGTGAAACAATTTAAAATGAGGTAGAACGACATAATTTTTAAGAGGTATAGGGATGAGGGGGGTGTTAGGTATAAAGATGTACATCTGTATGGTGTGTGCGTGTGTGTGTGTGTGTACATATATGTTATTGTGTTATGTGTTTATGTAAATTATATTATATTTCTTTGTAATAAAGTGAAAACAGAAACACATTTATTTAACAATAAGTATCAGGCATTAGAATATAGATATGTTTAGACTTGGAAACTTATTATTGTTGTTAATTATTTAAGGAGAAGGGGTGGGAGTTAATAAGTTCGACTTCTCACTCCTTTATGTTTAAATGTTTTGTTTGTTTTTCTTCTTTTTTGACATTCATATTTGAAATAAATACATCAGTCAATCAGTCAATCCTCACTATATTTCAAGATATTAAATTATAATTTAATTAAACTATTAGTTAAAAGAATATTAATATATTTATTTGCTGGTCCCTTTTAAAACACTGAACAATACCTTACAATGCATCATATTATAATAAAACTTCAAATACAATGTTATTTGCAGTTTCACTCCGATAGTGGTGCTAGTTTGAACAGATGATTCTTAAGCTGTGGTTTGAAGTCTTTAACAGGAACCAAGTGAAGGATAAGGCGGCATCCATCACTTTTGCGTTTCCACTTGCTTGAAAGCAGCCCGAGCCTAAATCAGGAGGAAAAAATGTCAAAAACTGGAAAATACACAGACAAAATAGAAAATACAAATTCTAAAATACGGGACTAATGATAAACAGATGCAGATGAACTCAATATCGTTCCATGCTGTGATGGAAAACTGAAGCCACTTTTCCACGGTTTTGTGTCAAGTCATAAAGCAGAAAAGAGTCACATCCAGATCAGATTTATGGGAATTACATTGGTAATCAGAGCTGTCAATCACATATTTAACCCTCCTACCTGTCTGAGAAGAGACCAAATCTTGCCATCACAGGATAGATTTTCTACATCGTGAACACACAGGCAAGGGGTAGGTGCTCATTCAGTGTCATGTCCTCTCAAACCACTTGAGTTATAATACGAGGAAATATTATGACACTAAAAAAACCATCAAGTGCTGCCGTTTTAATACAAAAAAGGAGACAAACATCTTTTTCCCTGTAATGACAGCCTTGTAGAGTGAAAATCACTTACAAACATTTAGTTTGATGTAAGTGATGGAAAGGTGAAAAGGATAGGCAAAAATAAGCTTTTGCTTCTGGCCTATTCCTTTTTTTTTTTCTCTTGTGTTTATTTTGGTTGTTGTACTGTGCACAGAGATTAATGTTCAGACCAAAATAAACTATTCATTCATTCAAAAAAACAAAAACAAAAGCATGAATTTAAACCATTTCACCAGCGTTTCCTTTTAAGGAATCTTTAAGGTTGGCCTCAGCTTTTTCTTGATCGCCCGCAAACATGGCCACTAGGAGACTGTAACTGTAGCCAAGTAGCAAATGTCTTTTTGTGTATGTACACAGAAGGGCTGGGGTTGCATTTTTGTAGACTTTAGTGACCCTGAGGAGACAGGCAGCAGCTCTGGCCTTGAGCGTCTTTGATCCCATTTCAGCCAGAGAACCAGAGGTGGAAAAGCTGCTTTATTCAGGAGGTGTAAACATGTGCTCAGGTAAAGTTTTGTAAAAATGTGACCCACACTAGTAAAATGACACCAGTAAAAACATGTATTTTAATGGATTCACTTACCAATATAGGACAAGCAAAGAAAACTGGAGAGCTGAGAGAGAGCTTAATCGATTAAATATGCAATATCTGTTACCATTAATAATTCATAATCATTGTATATACTTTACCTTTTCTAATTATTATTATTTTCTACTTTATGTTATGTGAGATAGAGTCTAAATTCATGGTGAACAGCTGGGGATTAGGAGGTGTATTTTTGGTTAAAGCAAAGATTTCCTCCTCTGTTCAGCTCAGCCTTGTTGTCCCAGCTGCTCAGTGAGAGAAGAAGAAATATGTGAATCTTCAAATGAATCGAGTAGAAAATGAAACTGTACGCAGGCGAAGAGGAAAAGAGGAGTCAGCACAGTCTTTGTGCTTTTCCTGCATCAGAAAACAGCACATGGCACAGAGGGCCAAGCTCTGTCAGACATGCTGTCAGATGCCAAATGTTTTTACTCCATGAATTTAGACCCCCTCCCCTAACCATTCCACCACCTCGGTTTTCTGTAGGATCCAGCTTGTCATATCTAATCTGCTCTAACCTCTGTACCTAAAATGCTAGTAGAAGAAACCAGGTAACTTAACGGAGAGCCCCTCTGCTTTATTAGACACTGTTCTGTTGATGCTTGGTTTGTGTGTTGCTCAAACGCTTCTCATCTATTTCAGGATGCTTGCTTTCAGGATAACGCAAGGCCATTACAACAGTAGTCTTTTTGCATTATGAAAGAGATTGATGTGATGTGCGCTTCCCTGTTTGCCCAAGAGAAAACGCCATTTTTGTTTGGTTAAGAGATGGGAGGGTGTTTTTTTTTGTTTTTTTTTTTTTTCATATGAGAGCAGAGAAAGAACAGGCAGTTAGTACGGCTTGCAGTGATGGGCAAGAGCCAGCCTGCTCCATTTCCTTGTATGTGGTTCAAATGCAAATATCTGTGCTGCCTCTGTGTATGTGCGCCTCTGTTTTCTTTTTAACATGACTTGAGAGTCTCAAACGTGAATAAGACTGAATAAGGCAGAAGGAGCGATGCCTCACATTCTGTTGGAAACTTTGCAGCTGTCATTAGATAAGAAATAATCGGTTTGATTAGCTCTGATCGGGGATTTGGCAGGAGTGGGTGGTGTGGGGGTGCAGGGCTCTTTGCAGTTCAGCTAATTCGGAACAAGGAGCTGTTATCTGCATAGGGAGTGGGCGTTGTTAGGCTAATTGTGTTCAAAAGTGTCCTTTTACTGTCATTTGGCAGCTTTAATCCTTTTTATTTCACTAGCTCTGTAAGCACTGCCCACTGAAAAGCGTCTCCTTTGTGGCACCACAAATAAGCCCTAAGATTTTAGGAGATTTCTCTGAAGTAGGTTCAGTTGCTTTGTCTAAGTTGCCTTTGGTGTGGTGCTCAGCTTTGGGCACCTCTTCATAACAATGAAATTCAGATGGCTGCAAAGGAATTTTAAAGAGGTCACCTTCTCCAGAGAGGGGGAGGGACGACTGAGTCACAGTTTAGACTGCACACCACACTCAGGCGTCATGTGAGCCGCTGCCCAAGACAGACAAAAAGAAACACCCGGCCAGGTGCCAGCGGATCCTCACCATGGCTCTGTCCACCAGCTCAGTCTATCACACAGGAAATAAATCTCTTTGTAATTTATTATTCAACATTTTTATCAAAGTGCAGGTAAAATATTTGATGAGAAATGGTTCAGAAGTAGGAATGTCTACTGCAGCTTCTATTATTTTAATATAATAGTGAGTTGTCTGTACATGACTGTGAGTAACCAACAATTATTGTGGTATTTTTACAGTTCAAACCAATAGCCAATAGCGCTGTGTTTTATAAAACAATTCCCTAAGCTGCAGAGAAAACTGTATCAGAAGAATGCATACAGTACTGATCTGCTGGGCGGTGCTGTGTGGGCTACTAAGCTCATATATATTCCAAAGAATCCCACATGCAGTCCAGCTCTGCTTTGTGGTGCTTTGTTTCGTCATATTCAGGCTTTTCTCTGGGCTCATTCCATGGACAAACCCACAAGCAAACATGTTTCACATTTATGTGCCGGATATGTATGCACAAATATAGAAATGTTATTATTATGGAATGACAACTTCAGGTGTTATTTGCAACGTGACCTTTTGAGTGTTTAAGTAAGAGATGAGTCACGATTAAATAGATTCAAAAATAGTTTTGGATTTGCATTTTGATTGTTATGTGAGATTACTGCAGGAGCTGAAATATGGGTATATTACGATTTTAAATTAGGAGCACATTGTGTGGGAGTTTTAGCAGCTGGAGACACTTTTATTCACCTTCTGATAAATAACAGAGTATCAACAGTTTTACATGACAGTGAAAGATGTTTCGCATAATGAGTTTCAGTTCAGTGTCGGTTTAATTGCGTTTATTCAGACATTTCAGTCATTATACATTTATATGAAATACAATGTTTGAAAGACAAAAGAGTCTGACTGAAGCCTAAGCTTCTGCTTTCCTTCTTATTCATATCATCAAATAAAAAGGTATCACTGCTTTTTTCTTAGTAAAAATAGCAACAACAAAAAACAAAATAATTTTATAGTTTGAGTACTGGAAAAAATTACATGCACATTCTTCATATATTTTCATATTTCTTTTAAACATAGTTTTAAACATAAATAATGTTGAACAGTCTTTTAACTTGGGATTTAACTTGTTCCAAACATTTACTCCAAAAACAGAAAGACAAAATTGCTCCATATTTGTTCTAACATAAGATTTTTTGAACACATTACTTCCTTTGAAATTATAAACACTTTCCTGCATTTTAAACAAGCTCTGAATATGAACAGGCAGCGGTTTATTTTTTATTTTGTAGATAAATTGTGCTGTTTTAAAGTGGACTAAGTCACTAAACTTTATAGCTTTTAATTTGATAAAAAAAACTGACTTGTGTGTTCCCTATCAGACACTTTATTGCTCATTCATATGACCCTTTTCTGAATAATAGTAATTGGGTTTGTATTAGTTTTGTAAGTATTCTCCCACACCTTGATCCAGTCTGTCATATAAGGGAGAACTACAGAGCTATACAGTAAATATAAGTTAGATGGGTTCAAGAACGGTTGTGACTTTAGAAATAATTCCTAATAAATTTGACATCTTAACTTTAATGTGGTTTATCTGTCATGCAACTTAACTTCTTGTGTATAGTTATTCCAAGACATTTGATTTCATTTGCCCTTTCAAGCTCTGTATTATTTATACTTAGATTTCTGTCCTCATTAACAGCACAATTTGTAAAAAAAATTATAAATTTGGTTTTATTTAAATTTAAAGTTAATTTATTTCAATCAAACCATGTTTTTTAGTGCTTTTAATTCAGAAATTACATAGAAGCAGCATTCAAAACTAACCAGTCCTTGAACAGTTTGAAGTGTAGAGGAGCAGATACTGCATTTACTAAAAAACTAAACACCACTGGTGACCAAAAGCATCTACTGATCTAAAACATGTAGTAACTTTTGAACCAGTAATCCTATCAATACGTGTAAATAATTCAGGTAAAATGCAGTTTGGATGTTCAGAGGCTCCACAGTGAACGTGAAAACACTGTTGCTACAGTTCACTAGTAACATCGATATACTGTAGTTTGACAGTTGTTGCACATGCTTGGTTTTATAATCAGTTAATGACACATGTAAATAAAAAAAAATAAAAAATAAAAAATCACCTTTTCTTAATTTTTGACTTTTCTAATATAGTAGCATTTGGATAAACTGGGCTTTTATGAAAAAAAAAAAAAAAATCCAACATTTATTTTTTCATTGAAATAACAAATGGTGATAGATACCGTATAAGCCTGTGGGGGCAGTGTTATGATCCAGAGTTACTTGAGTTGGTCAGTTCTAGGTTCAGTAATAACCAGAATATACCGAGTGGTTTGAACATGAATGTTTTTCTTTTTCCCTGATGCTACAGATATATTTCTAAGATGACAACACCATGATGCATCAGGATCAAATTGTGAAAGAGTTGTTCAAGGAGCATGAGACATCATTTTCACACATGGATTGGCCACCGCAGAGTCGAAACCTGAACCCCATCGAGAATCTATGGGATGTGATGGACAAGACTTTACACAGCGGTCTGACTCTCCTATCATCAATACAACACCTTAGTGAACACTTAAACAAATGTTGTGGCATTTATTGTGACAGTGCATAACGAGTAGGTCACATAAATGATTCCATGGCAAAGGCGTCCTGTAATCAAAGATAAACACACTCTGACAAAATATTGCGTGTGTGACTTTTGTTCAAATTCTAGACCTTGAACATGGTTTAAAAGGACTCGATGGGAGGTGTGTAAAACTGCAGATGCCAAAAAAACAAACTGTGTCACTGATTTAAAGCATAGCACAGTCCTTTAGGGGTGACAAGAAGGGCTTTTAGAATAATTCTAGCAATAAATAAATATATTTTAATATAAAAAGCTGACTCTCAAGTGTCGGGCAGTGACCTTTACTTCTGAATAATGTGGACCATTTAATCAGTAATGAAAAAAACAACCATCTGTTCTCAACTACCCCAACCACTCACCAGCCACCGCTACTAATCGACATATGAGCTGACACGTTCCCAATAGGGCTCTTAAGTATTCAGAGCACAGCAACTCAGCTGTCCCCCTGCGTTCCCCCGCTGGTGACCTTCACAGTGAAGTGCTCAGCAGACAGCAGTCTGATCAGGTATGGCCTTTAAAGACAAGTGGCTCTCACTGGGCGCCACCACATTAGCCAGTCAGGAGTCTGTAGAGGTAAAGGAGCTGTGCGTCTACATCCATGACACTCAGAGAGGTTAAGAAATGTAAAAGTGGTGTAAATGTGTCCATCCTGTCTCAGTGAAATGTGATGACTGATAACTCTGTCATTGGCTCCGTTTTATCAGGTCAAACAGGCACAAACACGTCTTTCATCTTCTTATCAAAACAAGAAACAGTACTGTATCTATCTGGCGGCACAGGGGAAATGCTGAGTGTCAGCTCTCCTCCCAGTGCTGTGACACACACAACTGAACAGTGTAAGCTGGGATATTCATGACATTTTCAAACGTGTTAGTAGCTGTTTAAGAAAAAGGATTTGGGAGGATTTACAAATGATTCCCTTGAGAGTGTTATTTCCGTTGCCTTTCTGACACTTAACTAAGCTGGATATTTTGGATTTAGATGTTTGTATGACTCCAGTGATGTTAAACTATTGCGATGGTGTTCAGAGTTACAGATTTATGGATAGAAACGTTGAGTCTTAAATTAAAGGAATTTAGCATAATGTGACTTCTGTGTACTCTAATGTGACCTGTGAACGTCAAAGGACGGTTAAAGTCTCACTCTGAATACTAACAGTGTAGTCTGGTGCAATTTATCAGTCGGGACACAAACAGCAAAGTCTTTTGGTCTGAGAGTTTTGGTTGACTTTGTAAACAGATGGTACATTTTACAGCAGCCAGCAGGCAGGACAACCATCAAGGGCATTTTAGAGAGTCAATTATTCAGCAGAGCTCTGAAAAGTAATACATATTAAAAATCAGGAACATGGCTATATATAGAATTTATACTATTTCATCTCTCACATCAGTAGAAGGTTTTACAGTAATGACCTGAAATCCTGTCAAGGATAGCAAGAAGTCATGTTGTGTAAGGATGGAGCACTTCAGCTTTAATGTCCTTATGTCAGTAAAAATGTTCAAAGTCAAATATGAGGAAATCATCACTAAAATATCATATTTCTATTTTAAAACTCCACTTGTGAACGTTATTGTTATCACAGCTCAAATCATTAGATGTGAAAGCACCATGGAGTAACAAACCTGACAAATTCACCACCATTCTTACAGTTTTTTAGTTACATTTAGTTATATAGACACAAAATAAAAGCAGATAGATGTGTAAGACGTAAATCATTTCTGTGTCATTAGAAAGTCTGTTTTCTACTTACTAAGAATAAAAAAAATTGTGCAAAACTTAATAATTTCACATCTCAAAATCAGAGTGTTGTCATGCTGGAACAATGAAGGCACATGTATAAACACAAACAGACGGTCATTAAAGCTGCAGTGTTTTTTAGTACCCACAGGCAAATATTCCATTATGACCTATCATCATATTGTAAATTATTTGGTCTGATTTCACTTGGTGACACCCAGGCTTTGTCTGATCACAGGTGTTTTCAGACAAGTAGGAGGGTTAAATGCATGATTGACAGATGTAATTACCAATCACTGATCAGATTCTGTCAGACACAACCTAATGTTCTACTTAACCCTTTAACATCCTCACCAAGAAAAAAGCAATGAAAAAATGTTTTCTTTAGATTTTTTATTTCCTTGGGGAACTAATAACAACAACAAAACATTTTTTAAACAAAAATAGATGTGTTATAAATATTTATTCTAGATATTCTAGACATATGTTCTTGAAATGTATTCATCTCATGGCAGAAACAGGTGGAATTAAGTCAAATGTGTTTTTCTATAATATATAGTGAGTCAAAGTGTGCTCTACCATTTGGTTGAGTGGGCAGTTAAAGGAATAATGACTCAATATGCATGGAAAAGAGGATTCACTTTTCCATAAGAATATGAGTTTATCTGTCATTATATTTAGTCTTTTGACTGGACTGAGAGGAGAGAGCTGCAGAACTACTTTGGTGATAACTTCCAAATGAGTTTTTCTTATTTACTGTAATGTAGGCACCAGGCATGATGGGTAATCACTCATCCACCTCTCTGCTCATCCTGATACACCTATCACTCTACAACAGGGTCAGTCTGGATGTATCAGACCAAGTGACTTTATGCTCCAACTGATGTTTTTTTTTTTTAAGAAATAAAAAGCTATTTACTACATAATAATATGTTTTTTCAGCCCAAACATATTAATCCCTGCTATAATTATCCAATGGAAGGATCTTAACAATCTTTCTTAGTTAAGGGACTCTTTATTTTTAGCTCATGACAAAGTACACTAGCAATGAGAACCATAAAATAAATATTTTAGCTGTGATATGAAATGTTTAATTATAAGTTTACCGCAAAATGGATTTACATGCAACATCAGCAGCTCTTTTAGCTACAACAAACATTACACATTACAACAAACACATGTATTTTAGGGGTATATTATAGTTTTTTTTTAATTACAAAAACTTAAAAAACACAATTTTCCACCCAAACTCAAGTGTTAATAATAATAATAATAATAATAATAATAATAATAATAATAATAATAATAATAATAATAATAATAATAATA
>JAQQZY010000007.1:17108975-17120485 GCA_030068375.1 Ostorhinchus rueppellii | reverse complement strand
AATAATAATAATAATAATAATAATAATAATAATAATAATAATAAGAATAAGAATAAGAATAAGAATAAGAATAATAATAATAATTTTAAAAAACTGATGTTCTTCAAAATGATTTACTTCAAGATGATACAAATGGAGGCTCCTGTGTATAACAGCTTAAATAGTCATAATAGAAAATGCAGTGTGTTCTGTGCTGCAAAAGGTTTTCAGCTCCTTTCATCCAGTCAGTGTAACATTGCATCCAGTTGAGAGGCTGAGTTATATTTACATAAACACATTTTTCACTGGCTTATTCAGTAACAGGAATAATATCCATTATTTTATGGAATCAGCAGTTTCATCCTGGTTTGCAGAGAAAAGGGTAGCACAGCATGTAACTCTGCTTCTGCTCATTTAATCCAGTCAGCTGTAGTGTGTTGGCTCGGTGGAAAACAGTAAAGAAAAAAGGATTTCACCATTAGTTAGAATCTGGCACAGCATATAATGAGGTACTTCTGCTGCCATGCATTTCCCCACCATCATATTCTGTGCAGCGCTCTTTAGATAATAGAAATATGCAAATTTCTGATACATATATCCATCTCACACTGTCATTATCTGATGTGGGAGTTACTCAAATTGCTGTTTTGTTGGCATTTACAATTTTTTCTGCTTTATTAGACGTTACCTTTAAATCCTACATAATACTTAAAGCCTCAACACTGTATCATTTTGAGTGTACGTATATTAAAGTATAAGAATTCCAAAGGTAAAGAAGTCTTTGAATACAATCCATTCAGCTATAAATCTAATACCACTTCTTCAGTTCAATTAAATTGCGAAATTTCACTTTGCAAACATGCATAATCAAACTGAACTAAAAGAAATACTCATTTAATGGTGGGGATTTCAACACAGACTGAAAGCCACACCATCTGTTTGATCACTTAAACAGACGTCACCGCCTCAGGCCTGTGGCTGTGGCCTAATTCCTATCACACTAGATCGATTAACCAAACACATCCTAAACCTCTGACCTCCAACACTCTTATAATGCAAGTTCTTTTTTTTGTCTGTTTATCTTATTATATAAATTCACTGTATTATAAGTTGTGCAGACTATTATTTTGATAGCTACCATATACTTCAGTTTTCCTAATCTGTTTACATTATTATTATCTTGTTTTCCTGTCTTGTTTATGCAACCTTCGTTTTTGTAAATAGGGTAGGCATAAGCTGTTGCTTCAGATTAAGTCTTTTGTCAATGTTTAATTTAGAAACCCTAACTATATAAATGTATGGATCATGTTCTGTCTAATGGACAAATAAATTACCAAAAAAAATAAATAAATCACATCATTTTACATACGCATTTCAAAAAATATAATATTTAAAATATTCCTGTCTGTCAAAACCCCTTTTAGATCCTGTAAAGCATTGGCACTGGATGGTCGAGGAACATTTTATGTGGACACATTGTACGATATTGTGTTTGTCCTCTGTAAAGCAGATGTTTTGTTGAATCTGTTCCATGAAACCTTCAAACAGCTCAGCAGGCTTCCAGGAACAATCTCACATATCACACACCCTTTTTTTTTTTTTACTTTCCTTTTAGAGCACAAATACACAGCACACCCACATTAAATCACAAATTTTTCAGCAGTTTTGCCAAACATTTACTTTTCAGCTTTTAAAATGAGGTTATTTGCTGGCATTCATAATATTTTATAGATGATTAGGATTTGAGCTGCCAGTAGGAACAAAACAAGTCATTTAAATTTATCAGTTTATAGAAGATTGCATGGAATTAGGATGTGCAATTTTCTCATTCTTATCTTTAAAAAGATGGATAAAATAATACAGAAACCTGAAGGAAAAACACTGAATATTTCTGTGAATACATGCACGGGGCATCATACAACATGGAACATTTAGTAAACCAGGAAGGCAGGAAATTAGTAACATTTATCATTTGTCTTTCACTCACTTCAGTGAAGAAATGAAGAGAAATGAGCCCCTCTTCATTTTTACAGAATGAGTGTTGTGTCCATTTGTCTTTCCAGTTTCACTTAAATACTGACTTTTTTTTTTTTCTTCTAATATTGTTCATATCCAGATGAAGAACAAAACATAGTATTTAACAGGCAAACAAAAGATACTCATTCAACTGTAACTTCATTTATTTAACTAAAATTATCCATTTCTGAGTTTGGCTCATGGAGACATTTCTTATCAGAGGTTTGGTTGGAACAGTGCAGACGGGGCTCAGCTCTGGTGAACAGCTTGTTTGAAAAGGATCAATCAAGCAAAATGGGCTCGGCAGGTTGTGCAAAAATCAAGGTTGAAATTAGGAACCAAGCTTGGGCTGCCCAATAAAATAGAATCATTCCGGTTGAGGAATCTTCTTTTCCGTGCCTGATAATTATGGTTGTTCTTTATCAGGAAATGACAAATACTGCAATAATCAAAAAGCATGTGAAGATAAAGTAGAAGTTGTAATTGGTGTAGCGTTCATTGTACAGAGTTGCAAAATGGAGTTGGGGTGTGGGGATTCGCATTTCGATTCTCCTTCATGAATAGAAGTGACCTTGTTTTGCATGATACTGTGTTTCTTGGACTGTGCCCTGCATTGAGTTGGAAAAACATCATACATGAGCAGTAAGTTAGAGAGAGAGAGTAAAATAGACTGAAAACTCTTGACTGATTACAAATAATTACTAGTAATTTGGTGTCTGCTCAACTGAGGTCATTTTCACGCTTAATAGTCCGGTAGACCCTGGTTTGATTAGAGGTTTTTAAGAAGAGGAAAACTCACTCATTTATTGGTTAATGCAACTTCTATTTCTGCCACGTGTTTACCCACAATGCCCTGCGTTGTAGTCTTCTTCCTGCATTTGTTTCCCTTAAGGCAGGCCGAGACCTACGTTTTTGCTTCTTTAATCTGCATCAGTGTGCGATTGAACATTCACACTTCCCCAAATGAGGTGGATTTTCCAAACAAATGATCTAGAGTTTGATTAAAATGGCAGGTGAATTCACCCTAAAAAACCCCACACATCTTCCTCTTTTCTTTGATGTCCTTTTTCCAGCTGATGTAGAGACTGTATTTGTGGTCTTGTTGGACTGCTGACTGTAAGTCTTTAACCTTCCCTCAATAAATTGTTAGTGTATCTTTCCAACTTGCTTGAGTTGTGTTGTGGCTTTTCCGGCCAGGTTACTCTGAGCTCAGCTTCTTCCTTTCATACGCCTCGTCTACTGATTCATCCTGTCGCACAGTGAGCTCTGCAAAGTAAACACACCATTGAGTTATGACAAATGAGCTGTGCAAACTGCTTCTTTAGCAGTCCGATTCTCTGCATTTGCTATTGTATGTGCTCCATGACTGACTGATGTATCTTTCATCTGTATATGCCCTTAAATTTAATTTATTTCATCCCTCAGAGATGACTGAGTGACCCAAGTGACACACTGCTGAATTAGCACTGAACCCTTTGTCATAATTAATGCTTAGCTATGTTTCTATCAGCATCACCTTTCTACAGATCAGTGTCTCTGTAGTCCCTCTCAGTTTGAAATGTGACTGATTTATCTGTTGAGTTTGTCTTACATCCTACTGTCTGACGTTCTCTGATGTGAACTTTAAAGTAGAAGCATGACAACAGCCCTGCATACAAAGTACATGCTGCAAATTCATTAACTGTGAGAGTATCGAACTCATTTCCATCAAGAGCTTTTATCTTTACTGAATCGCACTGAGTTCTAAAAGTACTGTATCAGGAGTCTGTTCAGTCTTTTTCATTTCTGACTTTCTTCTACCTCTTGATTGTAGTCAATATTTGCTACTTAAAGATCCAGTGTGCAGGATTTTGTAGGATTTAGGAGGATCATGTCAGCAAAAAGAGGGTATCATATGCATATTCATATCCATAATTATGATTTCATAACTGTTTAATCACCTGAAATTACAAACCAGTCTGTTTTTTCCCCATTACCTGAGAATGAACCATTTATATCTCGATAGTCAGTGTTCCTATAGTAGCTCAGAACAGACTGATTGTGAATGTATAAAGGCCAATATGATAATGATATTTTTGAACAGGAAAAAGCTGCTGATATTACCCCACCCAGAAAAAAAAATAAATAAATTGCTGAAGACTGGATAACTGTTCAACTGAACATCAAACATTTGATAAATCTAGAACTGAACATTAAACTAACCTTTTAAAAAAAGGTATTACAAAAACATAGGTGTGGCTGATGTAGAGAAGCATAACATCAGCTATGGGGCTCTCATGGAGTGAAGTTCTGCTGATGCCAGCGCTTTGTAAAATGTCATCTTGTAAAAACAGAAACTAAAAGCAAAACTAAAATTAAAAAATGAAATAAATATGTCTGGACTTGAAAGCAATATAAACATTAAATGTCAACAATACATCCATAAAAACAGATGTGGCGCTAGAGGTTGGTGATATGGCCAAAAAATAATGGAACTAAATGTTGATACTTTTTCAGTGATTTACTATTTTGATTGATTCATTTCTGGTTACATGATCAGAGAGCAAAACAGGATTAAAACCAACACTTTCTCTATTAAAACTACATGACATTTATCACTGGAGAAATAGGTGCTCAAGTAATAGATTACATGAAGCAAATGGGTTACATTTAGAATTTTTACTGAGCCAGAAAGCAAAGCCTTAATTAACTGGAGCGGCCGTGGTTCAGGAGGTAGAGCAGGTCCTCCAGTAACTGAAGGGTTGGTGGTTCGAATCCTGATTCAAATCTGTCCTAGTCATGGACAGTTGTGTCCTTGGGCAATACACTTCACCGTCCTTGCCTTCAGTGCTGCTATTCACACTGGTGTGTGAATGTTCGGTGGTGGTTGGAGGGGTCGAAGGTGTGAATTGGCTGCCAATGTCAGTCTGCCCCAGGGCAGCTGTGGCTACAGGTGTAGTTTACCACCACCAGAGTGTGGATGTGTGAGTGAATGAATAATGAATCTACTTTACGCTTTGAGTGTGCATTCACAGGAAAGAGCTATATAAATCTAATCCATTATTATTTGAATTAATTCAGTATAGTGCCCAGGCTTATGTATTAATCAAATGTCTGTCTGCATGAATGGATCCATGAAGCCACAGAATGAACAGATTAGATACATGCAGCTCCATCCACAGTTAAGGTCTGAAAGTCCACCACAGGCCTTAGGGTGAGTTTTAAAATCACACCTGCGTGTATTCAGGTTTATAATTATTATTTTCAACACTTTCTGTTCTGTGAATGTGCATTCAAGCTACAACTGCCACCAGTTGTTTACTTGTTAACAGTGTTTGTCTCCCTCTGTTTATTTTGGACAAATGATACACTGCACTAGTGATGTCTGCATGTAATTCTTACAAGGGCATTTACTGCCTGGATAAACATTTAGCAAAATGTTTAAATCTCTACTAGTTGAAATGAAAGCCTTTTCAGATTGAAACACTGCAGATGACAGCTTTCCACACGGTAAATGTGTTTGACCGAAAGCCAGTTCCTCTTTAAGCTCTTCTGTGCTGCAGTTTGGATTCACAGCACAACATTGACTGAGCTCTTCTCCCTCTGCTGCTTCAGGTTTTGCAATCCTCCAGGCCATCATGGAGTCAGCTGTAGCCAATAACTGGCAGGTGACAGCTCGCTCAGTGGGGAACATTGTGGACCCCACAGAGTACAGACGTATCATTGAGGAGATGGACCGCCGGCAGGAGAAACGATTTCTCATCGACTGTGAAGTCGACAGAATCAACTTGATATTGGAGCAGGTACTGGGCCAAAACTCCTACTACTTCAGTCTGCTTTCTTTTTTTAGATAGAAATCACACACGATAAAGAAAACTTTCCTTTTTTCCCCGTTACTTTAATTCAACCTTTCATAGTATCAGGTTCCCTTTGTTTCTAATAGAACAAAGCATGTAGCCTATTCCTCACATCTGTCTTTGAATTTTTTCTCTTTTCCTTTATTAACCTGAGTGCTTCGAGTGCATTATGTTCACCTCAGATCTCAATATTCTCATTTAGAAGATGATGTTAAAGGAGTCAAGACTGGTGCATTCAATTATGTCTCAGTATTTGTTGTTTTTCGTGTGCATGTTGTTTGAGGTCACTGGGGTTTGATTCACACAGAGGAATTAAACAGCCTCCTCATCCTTGTTTCCTAGGTGATCATCGGCTACAGTTTTCCCACTTGAGTCTCAATTCAGATGTGTTTGCTAATGCATGCAGCTCACTGTGACTACACTTCAGAGAATACTTTATCATTAAAAATGTATTCAGCAGGGGTTAACTAGTAATTTATGGACTTTCTCGGAAGATGATTAATGTTCGTTTGGAGGATTACAAACTAAGATGCACATGGGATCACATTTTCCTTGCAAATGATTTTCAGATGGTACATCTTATCAAGACAAATGTTGCTGAACAGATGCTTAAATTAGAAATGGGAAATGGATACATACATTTACACACATATCTGCCAGCATACTGTTTGAAACTCTTACTGCGTTTCTGACAGTATGCTACGCTTTTGATGTAAAATCTGACACGTCTCCTTTCCTGAAGAGTACAAACATCTTATTTTTTCTGAAAAAGTAACACCAGTACAGTCAGATTAAACTTCTTTTTGATTTCAATATATGACATAAGTAAAAGTATTTCTCACAGGAATAATATTTTGTAAGTGGTAGTGCACAGCAACCTGAGCATCATCGTCAAATAGCCCCCCATGGGTCGATGCAGGACTTTGTCTGTACAGGAGCTGATGATGCTGAAGGAGATAATTTCATAATAATGACTGACTGGCATTACTGTGGGTGCTGTGGATTACACTGCAGCAGTCTGAGATACAGAAATAACACCCCATACAGCAACATTATTGACCAAGTAGACACCATTTCACCAGAATTAAATGGAGAGAATAATGACTTTACTACTGGGAGAAAAATACCTGATTTTACCTAAATTTTACCTAAATTACATACAGAGATTCCAAATCTGAAATCATAATTTCTCCAGCCTGTCACGAGTTTGAGTTATACACAAGTCAATATAAAGCCATGCACAAGTTCTAGTTCTATAAGTTCTAAACAGCCAAAATACAGATGGATTTTATGCCTGAAAGACAAACCTGGTGGCAGTCCAAATGATGCAAAACTGAAAACTGGAATATTCACAAGACCCCAGATGATTGAACTCCTTTGAGGTCTCATAATCTCCTCAAAGCACATCTCTAGAACTGAGAGCCCTGGTTTCATTTGTGTATTTCTGCAAAATTTTGAGTTTTTGCACCCAGTTTAAGTGATGTAAATGATGAGCGTGATTTCATCAAGATATTTCTGAAACACAAACCAGATACAGCGGACCCTTCATCCCAGACATGATGGTGAATACTGCTGGTTCCAACTGCAGGAAATAGTCACAGCCAACAAGCACAAGAGCAAGTGTCTGAAATATTTTTAATTATGTAGAGCTGAGCTACTCACTCTGGAACTTAAATTTGTTTTTCTTTTCTTTGGGTTGGATGTCCATATCTGTATGCGAAGTGCATTGTGGGAAGTGAAAGTGGGTTCTCACAGATTCTGCAAGAAAACGAGCCACATCGCTACAATGTAAAGTTATTCAGTCGACCAGTGTTGTTTTAAAGAATGAGTATAGTCAGTGCATGGAGGTAAAAGTGACATATGGGTTCAGCACTCCAAAAGAGACTGTGAAATTGCTGGTGCGTGGAATTCCCATTCCCACAATGCAATTTTGCGACAACATTTCCAAAGAGGCTCAAGTGACATTTTGGTTTGTTGTGTTTGTGATGGAGTCATCTTCAAACTTGTTCACCATGAGGGAAGTGATTCAGGCGCATGAACACAGAAAGACTAATGGATTAGTGATACTTAGGATATCACTGGGGTTTTACACATTCAGGGAAAAAAAACTGTGATGAAATTCATACGCTGCTTTAATATGGACACTGAGAAATGCAGACGTGTGGTCCTGGGAACTTTATGAAACCAACAAACATAATGTCGGCTTGGGACTTTTGCAGAGTACTGTATGCCTCAAACAAAACCCTTCTTTTGTCCAAGAAATGCTGCTTTTCCAACATGTTTGTTACTTATAAGCAGAGTAGGTGATGCTAATGTACCTTAACACTAGATGCCACCCACTATAAAACAAAGAAAGGAGAAGAGGAAGTCCAGTGAGTCTGAACAGTAACCTGCTCCCTCTGTAGATAAAAAAGGCTCATTCTGAGGTTCTTCTTACACACCGGACCTTTCAGCGAGTATCCTCAGGTGTGAACATTTTAAAAACAGAGTCAGAACACGCTGTTGTTTTTGAAGCCAGTGACTCATCAGATTTTATGCTATTATTTTTATTTTGTTTTTTTTTCCTGTAGTTTTGTTGTCTGCAGGTGCCACACACCAAAAAGGAAACATTAAATCCACAAATGCTGAATGTGTGTGTTAATTCATGCACTTGAACCATTAATCCTGAACACATCTTAACCTTCTGCTCTTCACTGAGATATGCGTGTGTAAAGGCATCTGCCCTCTACGTAATGAGCTTCATTATTGCTGCCCTTATGAGTTTTACTCTGACCTTTAGTGTGGATCCGTCTTCATTTCCCCTGACAAGGGGGAATATTTTTGGTGACAGAACATTTTCATTACAAGAAGTTTGCTTTTCAATGCCCTTCACACGGATACAGCGGGTTTTGTAAATGTTCTCACATTCCCTTCTCCATATTAAATTCAAGTTATCCAATCAGATAATGGCGGTCACTCAGTGTCATGGCGGGCCAATCCGTTCATAATCTCTTTACTGTGGTGCTCTAATGCGAGCGGTGGCCTTGCAGCATCTGTCAGACAGACAAGTGTCTCCCCAGATGCTTGAGAGTAGCAAGACATGGCTGCATCTCCCAAGACAGATTCCTTATACGAGCTGTGACATCAACACTTGCTTTAATGTAATATCAGCTCCCTGTGTAAGTAGGACACACTGTCCCATAACAGCAACAACAATGAGCCTGCTATAAATAGCCTACCCTCCTAGCCTGAGGGAAGATCTCTCACAAAGGCAGGAATGAGCAAATACAAGTGAGATCACTCAGGCATCAACCAACAGCTATATCTTTTTATTAATTTTATCACTGTCCAGATTGTACTTCAGAAACAACCTTTCATCTTCACTATCTGTTTCCTCCCTTCTTTCCCCCGCTTTCAGGCTGATGTTGCTTCTGCAGCTCCGTACAGACATCTATCATTCAATTTGTGCTAATTACTGTTGTCATCAGGGTAGTTTCATTTGTAACAGGACTTTATTTGCTGATAAATGTGCTGTTGGGCTTTTCGCTCCCCCATAGGCTCTTCTACCATCTTTAAAAGTATCAGTCTGCTCATCCCCTCAGTAAAGTAAAGACGGAGAGATAAACACCTTTAAGGCTTCTCATCGATAATAGAAGCAAAGTGGATTTGTTATCACTGCCAGAGGACCAGTTACCTCCAGCCTCCTCCTCACACAGCGGACAGACACAGAAACTGTCAGAGAGAAGAAAAAAGGTAGAGAGCTTGTGGGAATTGAGCCTCATAGTATAAAGATGACTGTCGGTGCTATGGAGGGAAACAGGAGATGGGCTCCACACCCAGAGGTGCACTGGAATTCCACACCAGGACACTCAAACCGAGATGATACTGTGGATGAACTGACATCATCTTGGATTTGTCAGAGCTGTTAATTGTTTTTGCAGAGGCGCCTGTTTTAATGAGCAATACCAAACATTTTAATTGGATTTCATACTAATGCTTTCACAATTTTACAGATGCTGACTCACATAACACTTTACTGTCAAAATGGGCCTTTTTTTGGAAATAAAGGCAAATCAAAATTATTTAGAACACATGTATTCCAAATATGAGTCCAGTTTAGGAAAAATATTTGTGTTTAAAACATAGCATAGTATTTTCCAGAGCCAGAAAAGGAACATAAATTACATATAATCCTAAACACACACACACGAACACACCCTCGTGATGTTTTCTTCAAGTTTCAGAAACAAAGGCAGCCCACTTATAAATGTTTAAGCGAAACTACCACCCCATTCTTCAGAACATCAAAACATATCTGCATATTGCACAAGCTTTATTAAATATAAACATCCTGAACTCATCATAAGGACAAAACAAGCGAAAATGTGATTAATTCTTACCTTTATCCAGTTCACACAACTTTTTCTCTGAACTTCAACAGAAATCTGTTCTAATCTGTGCAGCTAAACACCTTTGACTCCTTGTTAAATATGTTGTGACTTAATGTCCACAACCAAAACTAAAGCAATCTAGCAAGTAGTTTTCTTTTATGTTCAAGCATTCACCTTACAAAACCAGAGAGCTTCCTTATTTGCCTTGTTTTCTGATATTTTTTAACAAAAATCCCACCATCTGATCACCTTAAACTCTTTATTTTTGTTTTTACAAAAGCACTACAATGCAAAGTCCAGTGTGTAACATTCTGGAGATTTTGGAGGATCTAATCACAGAAATGGACTATAATATTTATAATTCTGTTTTCATTAATGCATAATCACACTAAAATATTAAGTGTTTTCATTACCTTAGAATGAGCCAGAATATCTACAGAGGGAACATGTTGCTCTTAATGAAATCTGCCATTTTTCTACCTTCCCTCAGAAATGGATTTCCACTTCTGTTTTTTTCCATTGAGACACACTGTCATCACTGACTATGTCTGAGTGTGGACCAGAGGTAATATCTGCTTATGCATGGATGGTTGGAACATGGAGGGTATCCTTGGTAGTTTTTCTCTGTTCAACTGTACTGGTTTAGCTCCAGTTGAACTGAGAACTACCAAGAAAAACGATCACCTGGGAAAATGACAACCTACACAGAAAACATGGAGGGTCTTTATGTTTTTGGAATCTTCTTTAGGAGGGGGTTGGAGGTGTTCAGTTGATGGTAATCTGCAACTTGACAGGTAGTTGTTACTAATAAAATAAAATGAATAATGATTTTAATACAAGCATTGATAAAGTAAATTAAAAATACCAACAACATAAAATAGTAAAGTTTTCTTACTGGTCTTAAACACACCACAGTGTTTCCAGAGACACTTTCCTTTGCACCATGCCATATGCCATGTTACCAAATAGCTCAAGGCTGGCAACAAGAAGGAAGGCAACACAAAAAAATACCAATCAAAAGTAATTTATTTAGTTAAATTAATAACCAAAATAGTGAGAGAGTAATTAGTCCTGTTTCCACTGTGGAAAGAAAGACCACTAGATACACTGCCCGGCCTAAAAAACAGTCGCACATGCAATATTTGACTGCACCACCGTTAGTTTTGATTACAGGACACATTCACTGTCAACTATTTTACATTATAATGCTTATGTAGTGTCACAATAAGGTCCATAGTATTTTTTCATCCATAGTTGCATTAATTTCTGATTATTGATGATGTAGAATCAGACCGCTGCATCAAGTCTT
>JAQQZY010000007.1:17054982-17065734 GCA_030068375.1 Ostorhinchus rueppellii | reverse complement strand
TTATCTTATCTTATCTTATCTTATCTTATCTTATCTTATCTTATCTTATCTTATCTTATCTTATCTTATCTTATGACCGTGGTTGTAGACACTTGTTTTTAAGTTCAGATAAGGATATGTTTTGCTGAAAAAGACACCTTTTTTTTTTGTTTTTTGCTTTACTCGGTTCTGACAGAATAACCTTTGAATTCCCTCCTCCTTTTATAAACATTTCCATGATCAGTGAATTAAATATAGGAAAGTACCTGATTGTCACTGAAAAATGCAGAGAATAATATTACACAGTATATAATAAATGATGACACTGGGAGTTCACATAAAAGTATTTTTCAGGTATTTAAGGCTGAAACAGGACCGCAAGGTTCATTAGAGATTTTGTATTATTTGCAGAATCTCATTTTATGTGAATAACTTAACGCCTGCACGCTTATAATACAATCACAACCACATTAGAAGCAGTAATTCTGTCACAAAAAAAATTATTTCTCCATCTGTCTTATTGACTTAATGAAACTGGGATGTAAAAAAGAAAATGGTGATGATTGGGATGTTGAATGTAATGCTGCTGAAAATACCCTTTTGACATGGCTGCCGGATGTTTTTTAAATAAAAATTAAAATGAAGATATTTCAAAGCAATTTTTTAGAGGCTTCCTGGTGAGTCACCGCCTTAACAGCAGCGCCTTTACTCTCAGGATGCGTTAATTTATGATGCATTTGTCAGGCTGTGATTTGTTAAAGACGGGTACTGACTTCAACCTGACTGACACATTTTCTGGCTTTGTTCCTATAAACTGGAAAAGCTATTGTGAGCAGCAGTTATTGAAAAGTGATTAATGGGAACCTACACTTGTTATTAATCATTAAACCTTATGATTAAGAGGAGCTGCAAATACCGCACAGTGATCAAAGAAATATGTGACTTACAGTGCTTTTAATACAGTTAGCATGCAGCTGTGGGTTATATTTCTGTGCACATACATGATAATGAGTTGACATCACAATTTAGTAAATAGAAAACAGTGGAGGAAATATCAGGAAGGTGTAAAGAAAAAAAAAACGTGTGTGTGCATTTATCTTCAATTACAGAGTTGCTGCTTGACCAGCCATGCTCTTATTTAGCTACTTAATTGATTTGTTCCCTCTGAACATGAAATAAATTTAGGTTTAATAGGATATTTGTCCACATAACTAAGACTTACACGCACACAGCATTCATCTTGACGTAACCCAGAAAAGAATTGCTGTTTTCACACTCTGGTCAGACCTGTCATCAGCTATTATTGTCATGTTCGCAGTGTTTACATGAACACTCAACTGAACTGAAATCGTGCATATGTCAAGTATGATTCACTTACTAGCCTGAGCCCACAATCCATTACGTCTTAGATGAATTATTTATGTTGTAGTACACGACGCTTGGCTGACATACTTTGTCAATTCCCTCTGTTGCTTTCCCATACTTTCACCTAACAGATGCGATTTGGAATGACTCAAACTTCAGAATAGACATTTGTGATCAAAGTAGGCACACAGACAAAAAATGGAAGAAAGAGTCAAAGTCTAAGCATTACAGAAAACATAACAATTGAAAGCACTTCATAAGCTTTTGGTTGTTTCTTTAGCAAAATATTCTACTTGTGGTCATGCGAATGTAGAATTTCTATTACATAACAACCATATGATAGTGGTGGTGGTAGTGTAGTTTTATTTTGAACAATCAAACAACAAAAAACCATACAAGATGATCAAACAAAATCTTCTGCACTCGAAAAGGAGTGGGATGAAGTATAACTTATAGACTCCACCCCTTTTTACAAAATAATAGTTAAATTAATTCTGCTACCTTTGCTTTGGTAACACAATTTTGTTTCTATATATATATTTACAACACAAAAACATGTGTACAATCATTCACATACACTTTTTCAGTTCCCTCACACACAATCAGATTTACAAAATCAGTTGTATGAATAATATTATTTATATACAGTTAAATATTTACTACAAATGCAATATTCAATACGTCTGATAATATTTCCTAATCATAATAATTAGTTTCAGTGATATCATATATGATATGAGATTGGGCTGCTCGATTATGGAAAAAATCAATATCACAATTATTTTTGGTCAATAATGAAATCACGATTATTCAAATGATTAATTTTGAGTTTCACAATGCATTTATTCAGCATTTCTCTCTCTGTCAAAAAACACTTTGTTATTGATTCTTTATGCAAAACATTCAAATTGAAAATAAATTTTGGCCACAAATATGTACTGTACAACTGTTTTGCAATGGAATGGAATGTATTGTGCATGTGCGTCTCAGAAATTGTGCAAAGAAAAACAGAAAATAAATTGTTTCAAGTCGATTATATGAGTTTTGAGATCGTTTGACAACAAAATCAAAATTGTGATCCAAATTTGATTAATTGCGCAGCCCTAATATGAAATGACATAAAAGATCATGTGAAATCTGAAGAGGTTCAAATATTAAAGTTTCGACCTAAAGTTTTCCTCTGAAGCATTACTTCCTCTCTCAGAAGGTCACATTAGCCCAGTCTACTGCAGTTTCTATATTTTTACCCCTCTATTGTAGACAGCTGTGTACTCCCGCTCCCCTGTGACCGCCGATCAGCCTCTTGCTGGCCATTTTTAGCAGTGTACTGAGTGTCAGAGCAGCGCTGCTCTGTGTGCGTCTGAAGCTGCTCCAGCTGGCGGCTGACTGGGCCACAGAGGTGAGCCCATCAGTCCCACAGAAACCAGGTCAAATGTGACAGGCACAGGAGCAACTGGAGACACCGTCTAGGAACAAACAACCGTTTACTCCCACCTCATATGGAGTTACCCATGTGATAATATCCATCCATGCATTTCCTGAACTGCTTATTCCTCCTGAGGGTCGCGGTGGTGCTGGAGCCCATCCCGGTTACCTATGGGTGAAGGCCAGATGATGATAATGACAATACAATAGATGGCATCATGGTAATAATATGAATAGATGGTGTTATGATAATGCGACCATGACACATGACGATGATGTGATTTCTGCCAAATCTATGTAGAAATATTCAGTTGTTAAGGGATTTATTGGCTTTTCTTGCTTCTTGCTTGATCCTTCTGTACTTGATATTCCATGGTCGAGGTCTTTCCACAACAGGTCACCAGTCTAGAGGCAGCAGCATTAACCTGGGTGCACACACAAATGCACAGCCATGCACGTATATATGTTTATGTATGAAGTCTCACTTATGCTTTAGAGGAGTTACATTTGAGTGAATCTTAAGGATTCATTTAAACTCAAACAAAAATGAAATCATGATCTTGTGACTCCAGGATTAACTGCTAGAAGGAGCACAAACGGCGGAGGTCAGGTGTTAATATTGATATCCAACATGACCTGCAGTTTGTTTCTGCTGTGCTGCCAGATTGTCAGACTTCAGGCTGCTGGCAAAGGGCCATCTACAACAGTCTTTGCATTTAAGGAGTAGACCCAACCTGCTCCATATGTTGAAAATATCAGGAACATTGCGCTCCAGTGAGGGGTTGACTTGATAAAACACGTATAACGTCTGCTGTCATGTCACAGATCAGGAAGTGCAGCAGCAGTTTTATCCAGTGTGGTTAAGAATTTTAAAGGAAGGATTTTTATTTTGGGAAAATACACATAAAATCCACTGATTTCCATTTTTGTCATGAATTATATGAGATCAATCCTTCTCTTGTGTGTGTGTGTTTGCCACTGTGGAGCTGGAGGTAGCAGGTGGTTAGCTTAGCTTTGCAAAAAGACAAGTGCAAACAGCGAGTCTGGCTCTCTCCAGTGTCCAAAAATACACCCACCAGCACCTGTAAAATTCATTTATTGCCATGTTGTGGTTTTTCAATAATTCAAGTTTCATTTGTGAGTTACAGTTATTTCTCAATAACCCACTGACCGTAAGTTTGTTGTTTCTCACTACTCACTGAAAATATATTCTATTCTATTCTATTCTATTCTATTCTATTCTATTCTATTCTATTCTATTCTACTCTATTCTATGTCTAACACTTCATATAACTTATACACAAGTATCTGCCCTAGTGTGAGATAAAAGTTGTTTTGTAGCTATTTTAGATTAATTTCCTAGAAAATGATTAAAACAAATGATGCATCCTACACTCTTGGATCTATCCTAATTTTTCTTCCAGTAAAATGCTTTATTGTTTTGTGGTTTTTTGGGGTTTTTTTATGTCCCCTTGAAGAGGATGTATTTATTTCTAAGACAGCGTGCATATAGTTTGACACTGTGGAAGCTCTCCTTTCCCTGTTCAGTGCCTCCACCACTCCTTGATCATCATTCCTCCTACTTGAGACCTGGAGATCAGACTCAGTGCGTCATTTTTCCTCTCAGTTCCTAAGATGCACACTGAGGACAGAGGAGGCTGGTTGAAGGAGCTACCACCATGGATACACAAGTGTGTTTTCAGTGAGTGGACCTGTGTCATGGTAAAGAGGAAAACAAAACAAAAAAAAAAACATGTCACATTATACTTGAAAATTTGGTTGGATTCATTTAGTATTTGAAATGATCAGATGCACTGTCAACCTTGCGTGATAAAGAAAAACAGTGTACGACATCCCTACAAAACCTACTTGACACATGATGCCACTTTGTATAAATGAAAAGTTAATTATGAGTTTACATGCACAGTGTTCTGCTCATCTGACAGATGATGCAGCCGTTCCACATGTCATATTTTAGCAACATTTATTTATAATGACAGCTGTGAAGAAAGGATGTCTCATTTTGTTAAATGCTCGTTGCCTCTGCTCCTTGTCGACTCCTCCACTCCAGTCTCTGGTGGAAAGGACAAAGACACGGGGACAGGAATTGAGGAGATATGTGGGTCTTTATGCTCTTTATGGGTCCTTGTTCCATAGGTGAAGTTAGACAAAACACACTGGACTTTTTTCTCTCTATTTTTTTTTTTTTGTCTGCATTTATTCTCACAGTTTAACACCACAAACAAGGTGTCAAATTTTTATGAGCTTGATCCATATTTTATTCTTGCAGCCAATTATTTTACTATTTAGTGCGTGACTAGGTGAAGTTAGACGGTCAAAACACACTGGGCTTTTTTCTTTTAATTTACTTCTTCAAATAAAAGTAAAACACATTCCTCTGTCTGTTTCACAGGGACCATTTTTTCCCCACGCATTTATTAAACAAGTGATTGCATTTTCCAACTGAGGACAGAACTGGTTTGCTGTTTCTCCATATATTTTTGTTTTTATGCTAAGCTAGGCCAATGGCTGAATACATACTGAGAGTGGTATTGATCTCTTTTGCTAGAAAATCTCTGCAAGATTGTGAGCAGAACTACTCTGAAAAGTCAACCCCTTGCCAGAGTGCTCTCATGGTTCTTGATATTTCTTGGATTGCACAACTTAACTGTTTGTTTTTTCTCTTTGTTCCCTGAATGCAGCGCTCCAAAATAGCAGTTTATGAGAAAATGTGGTCATACATGAAATCAGCTGAACCCTCAGTGTTTGCCAAGACAACACCAGATGGGGTTTCCCGGGTACGAAAGTCGAAGGGCAAGTTCGCCTTTCTTCTCGAATCCACAATGAACGAGTACATAGAGCAGCGGAAGCCATGTGACACCATGAAAGTGGGCGGCAACCTCGACTCTAAGGGCTATGGTGTGGCTACACCTAAAGGCTCTGCATTAAGGTGGGTGGGATAATATAACAATATCCTCCATGTTGTTATAGTATTCCACCTACCCTGATGTCTCCTTTGTCATTCTTCTTCTTCCTCACTTCTTAATTCTTGTTTTTTTTCCAAGTGCATTTATAAGTACAGTATTTTGTACTTAGGTTTAACTACACATTCAGCCATCTTCTGTTGTGTTATCTATCTGGTTTGTGTCTCTGTTACTTTCTTTTTTCTCTTAAGGAAAGTTCTGTTATTGGTATATTAGTCATATTCGGTGAATCCATTTGAATGTCAATGTGCACTGTCACCTTCCCCGACCTTTGTTTTTCTCTTTTTCTCTTCTCCCTCCTGGTTTCTGTGGTGCCCTTTTGCTTTGCCTCTAATTTAATTCTGAAATATTTCCCTAATTAATTTGCTACTTAAAATGCTGGTCTGTCAGTTGTGATGAATGTTAAGCTGCATGCTGGATGTTTCTATTTCTGATTCAGCGATGACACAATGTCCCCATCCCGCACACTTCAGTTATAAGCAATGTAACCCTCCATGCCACCTCTCTAATATTTAACTTTCTTTGCTGTAAAAATGCTTCTTACCCTTTCACACCAGTGAAATTCTTTACCAATTTGTCCCTTCCGTGCTCCCCTGATGAACCATTGATATTTATGATCACTATTTTTTACTAATATTCTATATTAGATTTCTCACGGACCTGTTCATTTACTTACAAGTTATGTTTTATCGTTTCAAGAAATGCTGTTAACCTGGCAGTGTTAAAACTGAATGAGCAAGGCCTCTTGGACAAATTGAAAAACAAATGGTGGTACGACAAGGGAGAGTGCGGCAGCGGGGGAGGTGACTCTAAGGTCAGCCTCAATGTCACCAAAGTCGGGTATCCTAGAACAGAGTAATCGGCAAGGCTGTCGTCACTGACTGTAGTCTGTGGATAAATGTTACCGATAAATATCTTCTATTGTAATAATGCAGCTGTGATCCAGTGGGAACCCTTTACTTGGCTATTGGTGGAAAAAAAAAAAAAGCCCAAAAATGTCAGATGTGAGATGAGAAAATTTAATTACGAAGGGTTTAAGGTTAATATTGTGCTTGTGAAGAGTAGTTTCAGTGTTTTGGCCCGTGGTTATGAAAGCCAGAAACCTTCTTTCACTCTGGTTTTTATTGCTACAGGCCAACATGAAAGCTGTATATCTGCAGGGTGTTTCATATTTATGGTAGGATTAAAGCTAATCTCATTTCACAAGATCAATACCTCCAGGTATGAACGATGTATGCACTCTCCAATCTGCCGCCTGGGTGTTAGGGCAGGCACGGGGAACAGCGTTGTCTTGAGGGGACTAAGCATCGCAGGCAAACGTGAGAATTCTAATGACTGAGTGACATCTAACGGTCCAAACTTTCTGTCCAACATCCTCTCACCAAAATCCAGTGTAAGACTGACAGAAACCTTTGGCTGGTCTTCATCAAGACCAGTCAAAGTCTTTCCATGGCCACCCTGACCTGGTAAACCTTACAGTAGAGTGTAAAATATGACCAGGGGCCCCATTTGTACAAGATTTGATTAAAAATTTGACCTTTATTTGACGATAATGATCAAATTCACAGTAACAGAAAGAGCTGCATTCACATCTTACACTGCAAAAAATGTTATTTCAAGAAAGTAAATAAGGCTTGTTTCTTAGAAATAAGCCTTGTATAATCTCATTGTAAGAACACAGAGCTCAGTCTTAATATTTGATCTAATATTTATCTAGATTTAGTTGGCAATGATCTAAAACAGTAGTGTGTATAATATCAGAGGATTCTTCTCCTTTTACAAATACTAAATCCATCTCAAATTCCAACACTTTGCTTTAATACTCACAGTTTCTCCTTTTTGTCAGGTCCATTATGGTCTTTCAGTGTCTAGACCTTTATTCTACTTTTAAGAAATGTTTTCACACAAGATGTTCTGACCTCATTGGCAGATTTTTCCCCTTAATACAAGAAAATTTTGTGCTATTTCAAGAATGTGGACTATTTTTGCAGTGTAAATGTTTTTCAAAATCAACAAATAACTATATTATTATAAGACGTGATTGCTTTCTTAGGTTTGACTGGTATAAATATGAATTATATTCATCCTGAAATTATCCTGAGATATTTCGTCAATCAAATCTGTTGTACAGTTTTTCTGAAAATGAGGCCCCTGATCTTTTGTTTCAGACGGCGGGGCGCAGTAACAGCCCCACTGTGGATCCATCTCTGCCTCTGCTCTTCAGCTTGCATCATGACCTCGGCACACTGTGAAAGAAGAGACCGGCAAACTTTGCTGCTATCGACTGCAGTCATCCATTCCTGAGTGAGCGGGATATGGATACTACCGGTGCGATAACGCAAAGACGCTGTCTCCTCTCACTGACAGTTTGCCACAATTCATTGGTAGAAGATCAGTGTTAAATTAGCACATGTGACCGCCATATTTCTTTGTCCTCATTTCACTTTCAGAAATGCAGGTGTGGGTAATTTAACAGTAGGGCTGAAATATATTGTATGTAACTACCACTGAGACGGTAGGATAGTCACAAAACTACAAAGCAAGTAAGTATATTATCATGTGGCTTTTCTATTTATTCATTGTTGCCAGTTTAATCATAAGAGATTTATTAATGTATCTATGTTTACTCAGATTAAACTCACTACATTAACAATTAGACTTCTTTCTACCAACTTGAAACTATAAAATATGTACATCTTTGCAGGTAAACTGTGCTTTTACTGTATTTAATTTGACGTCATCTAGTCTGTGATTTGGCCACAAGTGTCTGCATTCTGCACGGGTTGTCTGTGTTGTGTGTTTTCTGTGCAGTCCTGCATTTTGTTTGTATGTTTCCACACACCTTCTCCTGTTCATGTTTTCCTGTTTTGCAGACAGACTGAAAGGTAAAGTTATGATGCGAGTCGAATCCCAGGAGCAGAGGTGACACATACCGGACACATGAGAAGTAACACTTGTACAATGTATGAAATCCAATACAACAATAAATGAAACCTTTGTTAAGCTTATAGTTCTGAAATGTATCACAATGACCCCCACAAACTACAACCCACGCTCCCAACAGAGTCCAACCGCAGCTTCCTGGCAGACGATATAAGCTTTACAAAGGTGGGATTTATTGCAGCAGCTGTTGTATTGAATTGCAATAGACTGTACAAGTGTTTGTGATATTCTCTCACAACCTGCATTTAAAGGAGCACATTCACTATTTTAACACCGAATGTAATAAGAGACAAAGGATTGATGTATCTTTAAAAGAGTCTGAGCAATCATGTGTTTTTCAGTTTCATAAATGCTTTTGGGAGCACGTTTGTCGAATTAAATAATACAAAAAAAAATTACATATAAGAGAATGACTTTAGTCTGTTAGATAATCTAGGATCTACACTGCAAAAAAGAAATCTGGAAACAGCAAAAAAAAAACAAAAAAAAACCTGGCTGCCTCCTCTAGAAAGTGAGAAATAATCTTGAAATTGAATTATCCTATCTAACTCTATCTTAATAATAAACTACACCTAATATTGAATGAAACTTAATGACAAACCATATCATATAATTTCCCATCAGAGGAGCAAGATTGCTTTCCTTGTTTGTATTCATTCCTTAAAAATGAAAAGAGAAAGGAAAGAGACTGAGATTAAAAAAACTTTGATTAGAAATCTGTTTTACAAAAGTGTCTGGGGTAAGACAGAGTAGCTCAGTAAACCAGGTCACAGACAGATTAGACGTACATATACACAGACATCATATAAAACACCAGGCAAGTAGAACAGAAGAGATTAGGTGTGCTGAATCTTACAAACTGATGACAAAAGTGATGGTTTTTAATGTATATGATAAAGTATTACACATATACTGGTTTATATACATTTATACAATAGATATGTAACTCTTATTGTAATATGCAGACAGTACTTGGAAGTAGATCAGGCAGGTGAGACAAACTTTTCTTCTGTAAAACTTATTCTCTTAGTCACATTTTGACCCAAGACTGTATCATGGAAACTAAAGCCAACCAGCATTTTTGACTTAGACCAGTTTAATCAGAGGATTCTGCCTTTGTGACATTTAAAGTACTTTTAAAAGTGTCCAATGAGACCAGATCGTTCACTTTAGGCCACTTTGCAGCAGATTTAAAGGCCATTTTCCCCAGTTCAGTGTGCACATTTGGAACAGACAGAATGAATAAATCCTTAGACTAAAGACTGTAACTGTCTGTTCATTTTGACAGATGTAAATATGATGGAAGTAGATACATTAATAGATGAGAGCGTGCTAGTGTTTCAGTCTGCATGTGGATAAAGCAGGTCAAAGGTGTGATGACAGAGGTCTTCAAACGTTCACGATAAACCTCTCTAAGTCAAACACTGTCTAGATCAGTGTTTCCCATCCTTTTTTCAGCCACGGCACATATTTGACATCAGAAAAATCACAACCAAAAATGTGACAAAAGGTGTATTTATGTAAATATAATGCAAATCTAGTCTCAATTTAAGTGTGAAACCTGGGCCTGTTTAGTTGAAAACAAAAGTGGTATCCTTCCTCAACAGCTCTCAGTCTTTCTATTTTGTTGGGGGGAGGGGCTTACGGCTTGGACATTGAGGGTGCACAGGTGACATTGTTGCAGGGCGTTTGGAACAAGAAAGCTCAGAGGGGTGCACAGGCGATCTCTCAGACGGACCCTCCGGATTGAGGTCTGTTGTATAATAGCATGGAAGGCACATCCCCCGCCCCACCTTGGGGTTCATGGGTAACCTGCTAATCCATGCGTCACTGCTGAGGGGGCTTTATCAACAGGACACACCGCATCAGGGCCAGTTCACTTTTTTGTTATTTTGTAAAGGGAAGCAGGAGAGTATTGTTATGCATGGATCATTGGTGTGTGCAGTCGTATGGATCTATATGCATTTGGGGGCATTTGGAAAGAGAAAGCTGAAAGGGGGGCGCTCAGGTACCATTGGGAGGCATTAGTCACTGTTGTACATTACAACATTACACC
>JAQQZY010000007.1:17027830-17052250 GCA_030068375.1 Ostorhinchus rueppellii | reverse complement strand
AAGGACTATTTTGTTATTCCAATTGGTCATTTTCTGTATGAATAACAATGAAATTGTTCATTTGAAACAAGTTTTTGTTATACTATGAAGTTATTTGTATTTTCATGACAGTTGATCTAATAAATTTGTTAAACACCATATATAGAATGTAACTTTGAACACTGTGCAGTAGAGTTTAGAAGCCAAAAAACCCATTATGAAGATACCATTCATATGTAAATAACAAAGATTGTCTAATTCATCTAAGTGTTTGGTCACACAGTTACACAGAATTGATGTAAATGTACAAATTAATAAGAAGGTTTTTGTTTGTCCTTGAAGGGTTATAAATATTTAGAGGGTTTCCGGTTTTTACAAATGAGCAGAATGCAGATGTAGGCTGTGCACTGTTTCATAGAGACGTTACTCTGTATTTTAGTGAAATATGACAATGTCTAAGATGAAAGTCTTTAGTGTGAATGTCTGAGGGAGACTTAAAATGTCAGATACCAGTCGTATGAGTTACTTGTGCACCATCTGGATCTGTTGGCTGAAGGATGGTCTTCTATACTGTTTTGTCACACTGCTGAACTGAAAATAGGCTGAGGTCTGAGTTGCCTGATGTTGATTGGTAAAGAAAAAAAAAGGCCACATTGGAAAGTAATAGTTTCTGTTTAAGAATTAAAGTTTTGAGCTCAACCTGAATTATTATGAAAAAAAGTCAATTTTCAGGCTTTTTTGCCAAATGGATGAAAATGCCCTCATACTTAAAAGCCTTTTTGTTTATAATTCATCTTCGTAGTGTCTCTGAGATGCAATGAAGTCAAAATGTCATGATCGAAATAATCTAATTGCAGTTCACCATAAGCAGACATTTATTGAAACTTACTTTATTCATAACGTGTATCAACTTTTATGTCTTGCAGTCATCTCTGCTCCTCGGCCGCCAGTGGCCTGTGTATCAGCTGTAATAGTCAAGGCAATAATGTTTGTAGCTGCCTCTAAATGCCAGTGGAGAACTTTGGCTTTTAAGATTAATATCGGCAATTTGTCTTTTTGAATCACTTCACATTTTTAGCACTGACGCTAAATCATCCTAACTTTGCTCTGACTGGAGAACAGGACTGCAGATCCTCCATTTAACGTCATGCATGGTGTCTTAATGTTTTGTTTTTGTTGTGTGTTTTTTGGTTCATATGCTCAAAAAAAAAGGAATTTGTGCTCTATTTCATACATGATACAGTGGTGAATACAATATATTTAACAATGTTGGATTACACTGATCTATTTCTGAAAGGAAATAAGCCTGGAAATCCAGCAGTCAAGTAAATTGCGCAAAATGTCTTACAAGCAACAAAAAAAAAAAAAAAAAAAAAATCCCCCAAATTGTAACTATACTCATTAAGGATTTGGTTCTTTTATTACTTGATCTGATTAAAAAGAAAGTGTACTCTGGTTGGCAAACTGACAAACTCTGATCACATCACTTTTTTTTTTTTTTTTAGTTTAGTAGAAGGAACTAAATTTGTCTGTCTGCTTCACTGATTGGTACAAAATGTGTTTGTCAGTGTGTAAAATCCCATCCGACTCTGTTTTTATGGGGTGATTTTTGTGAGACATTTGCCCCCAGAAGCTGGTAATAAAATTGGACTGCTCTATTTTGCTTGTTAGTCAAGAAAGGGTTCCTGTTAGATCCACCTTGCTAAACATCCAAAAGGCTGCCCATAGCAGAAATGTGCCCTCAGTTATTACTGCATCTGTTTTCTCATTCTGTGAAAGCTATGCAGCAGCTGCTTATCCTGCTAGTTTGAATCTTTTCTCTTCTTGTGATCAGTGTGTGCCGATTACTCAAAGCGATATAGGTGGGGTCTGGCATGCTAGGGTAGTCATGGATTATGAAAGGTCATACATTTATTTATACTGTAGTGTTGCTTGCTATCTGTGATGTCTTGGCCAGGACCCTACTCTATCGCTTTGTACAGTATAAAGTAGTTAAAAAGTTGAATAACATAAAATAACATATTAAAATGTTATTTATGTTATTTCCCACGTGAAGAACTCCTGTAAACCTTGCAGTATTGAAACTCAGTGAACAAGGCATCTTAGACAAGCTGAAAAACAAATGGTGGTACGATAAGGGTGAATGTGGAACCAAGGACTCGGGAAGTAAGGTCAGTCGCTGCAGGTCTTTTTATACTGATTGCAAAATGCATTGTGACCTAACTGTTCATATGCAAACATCTAATTACATAAATACATCCTCTCAGACATGTCAGTCATGACATAATATATCTGAATATTTGTTTGTCTGCCCTCAGACTGGACCATATTTACACAGTGGCCATTTTACTCTCATGTTATGTTCATTATATTGCTTACAATAGGATAATTTCATACTGCTGTGCTCTAGTCGTATAAATGTAGGAAATCAGAAAAGCGTTATAATTTAGGGATATTTATTGAGCCACGTTTCCACTGTGCTATATCATATTGCACTTAATATAATGATAATAAATGGGATATCCCCACAGTTTCAGTAAAAATGCACTGAAGGTTTAGATCAGACTGACATTTTTGATATACTTACAATGTCTTAGATTTAGATATGAAAGTATTTGTTTTCCTTTTGATGAAGAAAGATGGATTTCCTTGAGGGATTAATAGTTTCCATCTGACTATGTGTTAGCTACCTGAATAGCTAATGTTAGCATAACTGGTTCGTAGTTAATATTACTCTTTAATAGCATTCCGTGTACGTAAACGGCAGCAAAAGAGCAAAGTAATTCCTGAAAAGTGTGTTTCAAGGATAAAGTAAGTGAAATAGTTTGATATTTTTTTGTTTTACACCTTTCCTTCCATATAGTGAAAGTAAAAGTAACGCTAATGCTAATGTTAGCTATATTTTGGTAATAGGTTATAAAATGTTTTTATTTGTAATATTCTCTAATATCCCTCCAAGTGTTCAGTATCAAGTGAAATGACAGGTTTTTTTTAATGTTTTTTTTTTAAATTACCAGATTTTCTCTGTTTATATGACTTAACACAGAAGCATGACAGTATTTTTTATTATATTTGAGTTGTGCAATGCAACATCAGAGGAAAATGGCCGCTGCGTGAATACGATCATTAAAAAATTCAAATCTAGAATTACTTTACACTTCACATAGTCTAATTTACTGACACAGACCATAATTCATTACATAAACATAACTCAGCATGATTACACACGATTTCTATTCATACCATGAGATTTTGAGATAAGAATTGAAACCATTATACTGCTGTTTTGTCATCCAAACCTCTATTGAAATTTAGATTATTGGTGTTCTTATTCATTTATTTATTGGCCTATTTGAAGAACTGGCCTTTGAATATCATATGACCATATTTAGGTCAAATGATATTCAAAGGTCAGGTTTCATAGGTGTGGTTTTACGGAAAGAAATATGTCTATAATTATTGTAAACGTGCATGAGTTTTTAGAGGTAACGTTACTCCTATAGGCTTAAAAACGATGGATTAGAATGCACATAAATGGATTTCAATGTCACTGTTTGGTTTTAAATAGCAGCAAAATGGTTCAATTCACCTTCACAGCTTGCCACTTTGATTGTAATGCAGTGTTTTTGCAGATGAGAAGCTATGATAGGTTTAATCTGTAGACCTGTACGACCACGACCGCCTTCCTTTAGAAGTGGACTCGTAAAGAGACCATGACACAGGACAGATTAAAAAAAAATACAAACTGCCTCTACATTCACCTTCCCAGCTGTTCAGTAGAAATTACATGTGAAGAGGAGGAATTAAACACATTTAGCAGCACGTTGTTCCACTTTACATCACTAAATTAGGCAAATATATGTCAGAGGGTTTTTGCAGACACAATTAGCAGCCTCCTCAGATTGACTGTTTAGTTATTCTGTAGTGATGCAGGATGTAGGATTTCTATTGGTGAGGGTGTGCAGTCTCATGTCACCAGTTGAAAGAGTCTTAATGGTTGTCTCTACCTCCCCCAGGACAAGACAAGTGCACTAAGCCTGAGCAACGTGGCAGGAGTCTTCTATATTCTGGTGGGAGGGCTTGGCCTGGCTATGACCGTGGCTTTGATAGAGTTCTGCTATAAGTCACGGCAAGAAACCAAAAGACTCAAGCTGGCAAAGAATGCCCAAAACTTTAAGCCAGCCCCTCCGGCAAACACCCAGAATTTTGCCACGTACCGTGAAGGCTACAACGTGTACGGGACAGAGAGCGTTAAAATCTAGAGGGTGGGTCTTCTATTTTATAAAAGCTGTTATTTCCCCGAACTCTGAAGGGGAGGGAAGGGGTATTGTTTTTGGTTTGGTTTGTTTGTAGCAGCATCTATTGGTTGAATTCAGACCAAATTGGGTTTATAGATTACCAGTGACCCAGAATAGATGTCCTTATATTTAGGGAACAGTAGGTCAAAGTTCAAATTTTTAATGAATTTAAAATCTTTTTTTTTTTTTTTTTCCATTTACTTATAGTGGGCGGAATTTTAAATATCTGTAGCAGCAAAACTATTGGTTGAATTCATACCAAATTGGGTTTATAGACTGTCAATACATTTTGGGAAAAGTAGGTCAAAGTTAAAATTTTTATGATTTAAAAAAAAAATCTTTTTACCCCATTTACTTATAATGGGTGAAAATTCACGTCTAACAACAAAACTGTTCGTTGAATTCAGACCAAATTGGGTTTATAGTAGATTGTCAGTGACCCTAATTTTTAGACACTAATTTAATATTTTTGTAGGTATCTCATTGTTTTGAGCAAGTTTCACTTTTTCTTTTTTTTAGTTTTAGAGATTAGCATTTTTTTTTTTTACGGCTTTATTGTTAATTTGATAAAGCTGATGATCATTTGGTGCCGTTATTATCATCATTATCATTAAGCATCTGATTATTTTGAGAATGTTTTAAATTTTTTTGAGATACTAAATCATTATTGTTAAGGGTTTATCAGTATATTTCAAAAATTTACCATTTTTTCAGACAAAATTTCTGATTAAAATTTATTTTGTGATACTAAGTAATTTTGACATAGTATCTTAGTGTTATTATATATAATTATTTTGATTTTTTTTTTCCAGAGTTAATCATTATTTTGAGATACTATAGGTCATAATTTTGAAATGTTGATCCAGTATTTTTAGGGAGCGTCTCATTCAGGCAGTAACTTTTTAAATTTTTTCTCAGAAAAACGAAGTCATTATATTAAAAGTTTATATTTATTGTTAGAAAGCATTGTTATTTTGAGAAAGACATGTGACATTTGGTTGTTGCTTTGATATACAAATTTTTTTAAGGCAGTATTTCATTACTAAAAGAAAGTTACTACTTTTATAGAGATCCCAAGCTATTATTATTTTGATGTATAATTTCCTTATTTTGAGCTGCTATTTTAACAGGGATAGAATTGAGCTTGAGAAAAACCATATAATTGAATGTTTCGGGTGTTTTTGTGTTTTTACATTCCTCACTGGGTGCTCTTCCATCTTTTAGAGGTGAACTTTGTGGATTCCACTGGTGCGTCTGGATGGAAACAGCCCCTCTGTGTGACCCCCGACACACCGAGGCTGGCATCCTCAGAGGCAACAGCCTTTGTCATCACCTCAGACCCGGTCAGCTTCAAGTGCTCGTGCTGGGTCGTGAGGCCTGCTACACTAACAGAGCGGGCAATGATGCAACAGGACTTTTGCTTCTCGAAACATGGGATTTGCCTCTTGTAGTGCCTTATGAAGCATTTGGCGTCATGGCAATGCAATTCAAATTTAATTAACTTGAAAAAAAAATGTATGGAACTAGGGCAAAATGTTGCTTCAAATGAAAATTAGGTGACAATTTCTGTTTGGGGAACTTGTTTTATATTTTGAAGACATGAAAAAAAAGCCATGATTTGTGATTGAGACATCCTGGCAATCTTATAACATTTGAATCCTTTACAGACATATTTTTGTGGTGACATCTTAAGTTGGATAAATGTTATATTTAGTGAAGTAAAGTCATTTTCTTATTTTACTATAAGACTATTTTCAGTATCATAATATTTAGGACAAGCATCAGTCTATAGGGTTAAGCATCAATAAAAATGACAACATTGTACCCCATTTTTTACTCAGAAAATATCAGTAATATGAAATTAGTGGTCATCTGAAACTGCTTAGGTGGTGTTGCTTTCACAGCCTGTTGGACTTCAGACTCACCCGACTCTGTATTCACTTAGATGCTTGTTTTAAATCTATTACGTGAGACTGCATTTGTTTCGACTGCCACTTTGAAACGAGACAGACCATTTTTTATTGAAATGAGGTCAGCTTTTATCACTTAGTACCATACTGTCGAGCTCTTGAGAAGAATTATAAATCCTTTAGAGGCTAGGAGAGTGACCCCTTTTTATGTAACAGCATACTCAAATTGTTTAACTGAGCTTATGGTTTACACTTTGTACACACTTAGAAGCCGTTCTCATGTGAATGCAGTATCTGCAGCTGTGAATCTAAACTTTTTTGGTAAATGATAACACACCATAGCTTCTTTGGTTGTGACAAGTATTGCATTATGCAGACAGGTTAACTGTACAGTGAAGAAAGAGCTATGAATGAACCATTTGTCTGTTTGTATAAGTGAAATTTTTATAAACTGACGGAAAAATCTAAAAATGCTTCAAACCATGTACGCCTACATTTGTTTGGTATATCAGACTTTCTCATCCCTTTCTCCCAAATAAAGTGCATGTGAATTTGGTGATAGTTTTACCAAACTGCAACTCGAGATGGACCCTGGTTAAGTTAGTGTCCAGTAACAACATCTGCTCCAGTTTGGTTTAATTTTTCCATTTCATTTGTAAAAGTACCTCAACCATGAGAGTTGCATGTATGGACATAATGGACCTCTGTGCAGAGGTTATGTACAAAGGATTTTATTACATTTCCTTAATAAAAGCAGGTTTATATTCACCCTTTGGGCTTTATTTCATTTCTTACATGGACAGACATTTAAACTGTATGATGGAGTTTCAGAAGAAGTGAATGTGGGCTGGTCAAAACCAAAGATGTAGCTGTATGGAAGCGAAAAGGAAAGTATATACAATTACAAGTTGTAGAGTGCAGTTACCAAGGGAAAATATGTAACTCAATTAAAGTTAGTAATGTGTTGTGTATATTATTTTCAGTTAAATAGAGAAATAGCTAAAACTGATGAACCACACTAAAGTAAATGGTCATGTCATCACATGAAGAATGTGTCTCAGGGATGGAAATCCAACTATATGTTCCTTCTGGAGTCACAAAAGTTCTCTTACATTACTGAAAATATTTACTGGTTTTGACCAGTTTAATCCATTAGTTAGAAAAGTAATGAAATTCAACTTCTATTTAGTTATTGTTTATTTTGCAGGGATGGCACCTAATACATATAAAACAGGGGTGTCCAATCCTGGCCCTCGAGGGCCGGTATCCTGCATGTTTTAGATGTATTCCACTTCCAACACACCTGATTCAAATGATAAACCTATCATCAAACTCTGCAGAAGCCTGATAATGACTGTCAGGTGAACTGGAAGAGGGATATGCATCTAACACATGCAGGATACCAGCCCTTGAAGACCAGGATTGGAAGAACTAGTTCATTTTCATCTATAGTTCCTGGGTAAGGTCACGTAATGAGCAAGATGGATGGATAGGTGTGTAAGTGCAATTTCATTACATTATATGTTTTTAAAATGAATATCTTCCTCCTTGAGATAACTGTTAGTGTTGACTAGAAAATGTTGTCCCAAAACCAAAAATTCACAGAACGGCAATGATATTAACATGATCCTACAGAATTGGATCTATTGCTTTAGATTATCCTCCTGAGACTTTGGACAGTACAAGATTCTGCTTTCATGTATAACAGAAGCTGCTTTAAAAAGTTTTTATTTATTTATTTTTTTAAATTGTTCTTTTCAGTTTTATTTCACAGCTTTCTTTTGAGACTCAATGCTGGGTCTGAGGTCAAACTATGTAAGTGAATAAAGAAGGTCAAAAAATAAACTTAACTTCGATATCGACACCTTTGAAATATTAAAAATAGCAGCCGTTTTACTGGCCAGTGTCCACTTCACTTCAGTATGTGGTGTATCCTCAGTGGTTTATGTAGGTTACAGTAAAAGGCAGTGCTAACTAGTGAGAGCACAGATTGAGGTTTATATTTTCGATTTTCATTAAAAATGACCAAAATGTTTAACTTTCTCTGACATCTACAATAAAGAAAGTTTCCCAAAACTTGAATCAACATGTTGCACTGCTGAGAAACTGCACGAGTCTGAATCTGTTTCTAGAAACACAATCTTCATGTTTGGACAAACGATAAAAACACAAGCAGAGACAATGTCAAAGTGACACACTAGGAAAACTATTATTTATTGGTTTTTGTTTTTTTTCTTTTTTTTTTTTTTAAAAAAAAGCTTACACTCATTGAGTACAGCAGATAAAATCTCCAAAAGTCATCTGGAAACAGCTGTATTTGGATTACAGAGCTTCAGATTTTTTTGTCCGATTTTTTCTTTACAATTCTACAATTGAATCAAGGTCGAACTGGCATTTTTTTTTTAATTTTTTTATATAAATTATGTAAAAACCTGATTAACACAAAATCACAAAAGAACACTGTGGGGTGGGGGCATCAACAGAAAAAAAAGGAAAACAAAAATAACATGATGTGGATTTCATGTCACCCTCTATTATTGTACAGAATATACACACTGGTCCTTTGTATGCCGTTTGTTCTTCCTCACCTACATCTATTATCTCGTTGTGATTAAAAGGTGGAGATAAATAAATAGAAAATATCTAAGTATCTCAAAAGGATCTGAGGTAAGTGGGTATGGGCATGTTACTCCAATAAACCGAGCATAAGCAAAGCCTGACAACGTACAAAAAGAAAATATTACAAATCTTCAAGCTTAGGGTTACTGAATCCATGACTAGATGTGACCAAAAGATAATTTCATACAGTAACCACCATTTCTGAATAAAAGATCATAGTGATTAGAGCAGCACATTTGTGCAACATACTAAATAATAAACAAAAAAAAATTTGAGCTGGTTTCCTGTATAATATTGAAACTGAAACGTACTGAGGTGGCTTGTAAATTTTAACTACAGCTAACAACACTTGGGGAAGGAGGAGGGGGGGGGGGGTTTAGTATGTTTTAAAAAAGGCAGAAATGAGAGTCGGGTTAATAACACAGTACAGATGGAGTTGCAGTTGTCTCGTAGATAAAAGCAGCTTGTCCGGTTCTGCTGCACGAGAAGAGAGAGAGGAAAAACATCAGACTGATGGCACACGTTCCTGTGTGATGACTTGTTTACAAGGAGGACTGTGTCTTACCTTCACTGATTAGTGCACATTATCTGTGCTTGTGAGTGTGACTGTTAAGGTCAACAACAAATCAATCGCACAGCGCATCCACTGATCTGCTAACATCTGCATTTCCACAACAACCGGGCTATGACTGCTTAACTTCGGGGAGGATGAAAGCTATGATTGGCTGTAATGAGCAGACCATCAGACAAGTGATGTGTTGAGTCCACAACAAAAGATACATCATTTTGCCTGGAGTCTTAGAGCAATGTGCTGTCCTTTGCACAGCGTCTTGTACAATTAGTGCTTGAGTGAAAATCACAGTCAAAGCCATAATTCTCACTGGAGTTGAGCGGCACATGTTTGCGTAGGAGCTTTTGTACTGTGAAAGATGTGGAAACACTGAAAAACAGATGCTTTAAAAAGGCCATTTCATCCCTGAGTGAAAATGGCAAATTGCATTTTGGGTAAAATAGTCAAAGCCCAGCTGATATGGTTGTAATCTGATGTGGCTCGAAGCAAAAACAAAGAAAATCAAACACTTTAGTAAACCTTTAAATTCTCAACTATTCACATGTTTGTAATTTGGTGTCACTGCACTTCAGGATATTGCTTTTTTTCTTCTTTGCTTCCGCTGCCGTCCCTCTTTTCTTTCTTTTCAGATTTCTCTTTGTCATGCCTGGACTCCTGTTGATCATAAAGAAAAAAGCCAATTCAAGTCACTAATATGACAATGAACATTTACCTACAGAATCCAAATATTCACTTCAAACACATTCAAAACTCCTTCCCCATTTACCTCAGGACGACATGTTCATATATTAAAAGTGACCGACTCGAGCGACGAGCGTGATGCTGGTGGAAAAGTGTAAATGAGGAGGCGCTGAACTGACCTTTTTGCCTCCAGAGGAAGTCCGCTCAGGTTTCACAGACTCGCCCTTCTCTTTACTCGAAGATTTGGATCTTTTGCTCTTCTCTTTCTCAGCTGAAAGTGGCGAGTCACACGAAGGGCTCGTGCTCTTGCTGTTTTTGGAGGAATCTGGGAAGAGGAGACATTTAAGATGAAGCAAAGGTTTTAATATTTTAATAAATATATACAGGCCTTCAGTTGTAACGAGAGCGAACGTACTGGTTCCATTTTCATCCTTTCGACGTTTGGTTTCCTGACTGGCCTCTCGGTCGTTGGCAGCATGCTCCTGACACCACAGACACCAAACAGTTTGTTACAAGGACTGATCATGGAGGTTAATCCCAGTCTTTAATACTAACATGACACAACAGTTATGCGAGGTTCTTAAGTATTGAAATTCTTGAGGATTATCTCATTGTGGATCCAGAGATACTGACTCTTTTCCTGTCTTTCCGGTCCTTTTCTTCTTTCTTCTCTTTGGATCGTCCCTGTGCATTCTCTGAATCTTTTTTGTCCATGTCCCTCTCTCTGCTCTTGGACCGGTCGACTGAATTGTAGTTGATGTGGTGCTGGAAACAAATTCATATAAACACAACAAAACACAAAAAAAAAGTATTTGAATGGAGCCAGTTATAAGTTCCCTCAAGTTTATCAAGTGAAATTATTAATAATAAAATTACTTCATAAAAGTCTGAGTCCTGCTGTAAAACAGCTTCTAAAACCTACAGTGATACGATGCATCTTGATGTGTGACACTTATTCAAAGGGAGTTTATAATATAACTCATGCCATATTCACAAGCTGCTGCTTATTGGCTTTAGAAAGGAAAGTAATAACAGATCTGTTTTCCAGTTTCACTAAATGACAGTCATTTGAAATGCATTCTACTTCTTGCTCAAAAACATTCTAGGAGCTACATATGTAGTTTTCTGTCAAACACCATTTGAACTCTATGGATCCTTTTACACAAATATAGTTCTAGCGGCTCTGCTGGTTCTTCTCGAGTCACAGTGTAGCGGTTGGAGTTCTGAAATGAGTAAAGGTCTGGCTTTAAAACTTCTCTGTGAAAGTGATTGGAAATGTTTGATTTGCCTTTTTATTCGTTTTCACAATTCCTATCCCTATCTACTGGATTGCATTTATTCGAGAGTTTTTATCTGCTCCGTGCTCATTTTTCCAACTTTGTTACACAGCCCTTGAACAAAGACTTCTATAGACAAAGAGTCAGAGAAAATTGAGTTAAATGGAGAGAATCGATTTTCAGGTATAAACACATCTGTTCTGTCTGAATGGAGTCATTTTGGAGAAGTGGCTGAGTTTCCAGAATAAACAGCCATTTAGTGTTAACAGTTGGTTTTATAACTATCAGATAACCTCTGTGTTCTTTAACATTTTATTCAAAGACTAACAATACAACCACATAAAATGCAACATGAACAAGGTAATTATTTTATGATACAGGTAATGGCTTGAAGTGATGCAGAGGGCATGCATTTACAGCCATTCTACAGTTCTGTATTTGAAGACAAACACAGAGACTGATCTCATGAACAAACGGTGCAGGTCACCCCAGTTCTTAAGGCATTTGGTGTGCCATACGTATGCATTTTCGACCCTTCACGTGCTATTCAATGACATTTGATCACATGTCAATTTATGTCAAGATCTCTGGCTCACATAACCCTACCCCTCAATACACCGTATTTGACACATGAATTCAGGTTGGGCAGAGGGCTAATAATTATAACATGAACATACATGTGGAAAGCCAATTAAAAGTGGTGTGTATATTTACACAAGTCATGATATCAGTGCTTTTTTTCAAACCTCAAAGTGATCGAACTCACTAAGCGCATCAGGAAACAGTTATACTGTAAACTCAAGTTTAATGGATGATGCTGGAAAAGTGACAGGACTGACAATAAAACTAACGTAACTAGGGGTGCGGGGAAAAAAAAAAAAAGATTCCTCGATGCATCGCAATGCAGAAATGTCAAAAATCAATGTTCTGAATGTGATGTTCTTTTAATAATTGACAGTGTCACTAAAAAGGCAGAACTAAAGTGTGACCAACACACAGTCTCGAACAGTTTAAGGCAACGCACACGCAAAAAAAAAAGATGGCAGAAAAACCAATCCACGCGGCACCTACAACTCTGTTAAAAGTGAGTATATAGAAACATTTTGGTTTCTATGAAGTTGAGGGGAAAGTGGAACTGGACCAAAGCCACAGTATTTGCATGGGCATGTTGAGCACCAGTGATGCATTTTGGGAACACGACCAACATGATTAAGCATGTTCATCTCCCTGGTGTTTCTTTGCAATCCAATGTGTTGTCAGGTGCATGTATAACCTTCCAGCTGACATTTCTGTTGTCTTAATAAAAGATAATGGAAACACATTCATCAGCTTGTTTCATTGTGGATCATTAGAAATGAGCATAGTTTTTTTTAAAAAAACAACAACATGTACTTGCCTTACAATGAGAAAAATATTAATGGCGGGGTGCATCCATAATTGTTCATAAATAGATCATAACCCTCTGCATCGGAATCGTCAGGAACCTAGTGATGCACACACCTACATGTACCTTTAGTTCAACCTTTGACTGTTTATTAAAGAGGGGAATGGTTAAAACTGGAATCTCTTCCTTAAACAACAATCTGTTATTACAAAGCTTGTATAAGAATGAATATCACAGATATTAGCGACTTCTCACATGCATCTGAACAAAAAGACAATCTGAGAAGCAGAGTGGGTTCAAACCTTGGATGTGGACTCCTTGAGTTCGTTGCTATTGTCCTGTGGGGATGAATGGAGATGACAGATGAGCTGGGAGGGGGTGGGGGTTTGGGAGGAAGTTGTCAGACAGCAGTAGAGAGTCGGAAGAAGGGATTGGGGTGGGGGTGGGGAGTCTGGGCTGGCCGGATCAACAGCATACTTCTCCCTCGACCTCTGACCTTCAAGGACTAAGGCTTTGACAAGGTTATACATAGAGGAGAGTTCATCGGCTCAACATCTGGAATGTCAATACTTAAATAGAAAAACCCTGAGCATATATAAAATAACTACTGCTCTTGGTACTACAGACATGTCTGGAATCAGGCAGCATAATATAAAATCCTACAACGCAGCTGACATTTCAATACATCTAAAGTGCAAGTGCTGTAAATCATTCGTGTAAGTGTGTGTGCGCCTGTGTGTGTGTAAGACAAATCATTCAATTCTTATGTGCTTGACTGCATCCCTATATACGCTACATAACTGTTGCTGGCACTTACAGTTCAGGAATGGATAAGACACTGGGAGCCTATTTCTCTGGTGGAAGGGTAAAATAAAGACCTATCACAAGCTTCCAGTGGTTTGGGCAACGCTCCAGGTGATTCAGGCTTCGGCCACACTTCCCCCTCATTCTCTCTCTCTCTCTTTGTAGGGGGCAGGCAAATTTTCCTCTGGATTTTGGATGATTGAAAACTGCAACACTCTTTCTCCGTTGATCTCGGCTGCTGGTGGCTCTGATTTTCCACTTGCTTGGAGGTAGTAGGACTGTCGATGCTGATGGCTGGTCGTTGTGGGGAATCGCACTGTAGGGACCGGCTGGACCGACTGGGCACTCATCGTGTAACATGAAGGCTGCATGCAGGTCGTTTCAACAAGCCAAGTGGGAAGGGGGACTGGTGACTCGGCTGCAGCAGAGCGGACGGCTGGACATCCCTCTACCGGCCGCTGGATCTGGGTTGGGGCACGTTGAGCAAAAGCAAAATACTCCAAATCTCTTGAACCGGGATATCTTCACTGCTTGCAAAAACGGGACAAAAATCTCGGGCACCATTTTAAGTAGGAAAATACTGCACTCCTTGTATGAAAAAAAAAAATAAAAAAAAATGTTGCTTTTGCTTTACTTTGCCACTGGGAAAGGCCAAAGCTTATGACAAGCAATTATACTTCAGATGGTTATTTTCCTCAAAAAAGCGAAAATCCACAAGGAATATAGAAATGTGTAAAAAAAAAATTCTTCTCAAGGCACACTGACTGCTTTCATTAATATAAAAATAGAAATATTTCAATATGAAAATACTCAATATATACATTAATCTCTTGGCTAAGTCCTTGAGGATTTTTTCCTCATTCTGCAAAATATTGACTGATGTCCATGGAATGCTTTCCAACTCCCATGGATACGGTTGGGTTTCCAGATGCCTGCATGAACGACAACTCTCCTTGGTGATCCTCAGGGCTGCTGGAATGTGCAACGGCAGGGAACGCTCCGGCAGACAGAGAAGAAATGGGCACAGCCTTCCTCAAGCCATACTAACCTTAACAGACGACGAGTGGGACGGAGAAGAGTGGCTGTCGAGCTTTCGTCTTTTGTGATCTGTTGAGGAAAGTAAGGGTCATTCAAGCTGCTTCCTGTGACAAAATATTAAGGCAGAAACATTTACTCATGATCTTGAAAGTGAAGAACTTAGTATGAGGATATTTTCCTTGTACTTTCTTCTCTCATTGGTTTGCAAATCATACATTAACTATAGGTGACTAATTCAAGGGACTAATATAGACTTACTACACACACATTAGTTACAGCATGTTTTTTAATATTACCTATGAGAACTAGTATTAACTTATCAATCATATTCTCATAATCACTGCAATGTAAACACAAATTTGGCCTGAAATGTCTGATTTCTTTTGTTTTTTTTCAACACTTCAACTGTAAAATTTGATGGAAAATGCAAGGTTAGATGAGTTACTTCAACTCATATTACAGCAACACAAAATGTCATACCACAGATTTTCAGTTATTTCAAAAGGGTATAATGAAATTTTTTTTTAGAAAATTTCATGGAAATAAAGATGCCCATTTTCCTAATTCAAGCTATATATTGTTGTTATATTTATGTTTTTCACTTGTAGTTATTTAAAAGTTATGTTTGCTTTTCAACACACTGATGCCAAAGTTGTATTGGATGAAAATGTTTGCTATTGAACTGTAAAATATCCTTCCTCTATTTTATCATTATCAGCACCAGTAATCCATTACTGCTCAGGCTCCATAATAAACCTTGTGTATTAACTGGACTCAGATGAGGAGGCAGCCTCCTTACCCCTCTCAGATTCAGCCGACTCTGATCTGGGAACTGGTGACTTGAGGGACCCGGCTGCAGCGCTCCGGTCTCCTTTGTCCTTACTCTTGGACTCCTTGAGGACGTCGCGCTCTCTGGACGGCTCCATGGGCTCCCCGTTGCCGGCCTTCACCTTGTCGTCTTTGACGCCTTTCTCCTCGGACTTCACTTTCTCCCGGTCGGCCTTGGGCGTCTTCTCCTTACCCTCGCGTGCCGTCCGTTCCTCCTTCCCAGCTCTCTCATCTCTCTGCTTCTCCCGCCGGTTCTCCCCCTTTGCCTCAGGAGTGCTACCTGGTGTCTTTTCTTTTTTTTCTTTTTTCTCCTTCCCGCTCTTCTCTTTTTCATCCCGTTCTTTTACAACTTTAGTGCTGTAATAAGTTAACAAAAATGTTATTTAACATTTTGTTGATTTGAACAGAATTTAATTCCACTTGAAATAACCCATTACAGAACTTGGTGTTTTCAGAGGGTATGATTTTATGTATTATATTTAGGTGTTTTTATTTGTGTTAGACATTTCTCTGCCTACCTGTTAAGAGCACCGTTGCCATTAGTGGTGGTCACTTTGGCCGCTGCACTGTTGGCTTTGTTTACTGGCTTTGTGGTCCCCTGAGTTTTGTCTTTGCCCCGATCTACAAGAAAACAAGCCAGGCACTGAATGAGCACAGAATTATTTGAATCTATAGTCAGTGCTATGTGTAAAATGGTTACCAATGTATTAATTATCCAATTAGTCAAATCTTGTGAGAAAAAGATGCTGTTGCAAACACAAAAAAAGTATGCAAAAGTTTCTTTGTGGTTTGATTTTGTGGTTTAATAAGAAATATTTCTGTGAGGGAGTTAAAATTATATTGCACATAGTTTCTTAAAAGATAAGCCTTCAATGAAACAATAACTCTAGACCAGAATGATTCAGCACTGAGTAGATGAAAAAACTTGATCTGAGTTTAAACACCCAATACTGAATGAATGATTTCCATTTGGCTTTTCCATTATACATTAATTAACAGGTTTTGAATGGAACTGTCACTCACCACCATCCTCTGATGTCCCCTCATCTGTCTTGCTTGTGCTGGTGGTGGGTTTGCCTGTGCTGCCGGGGCCATTCTGTTGATTGGCAGGTGTAGCACTGCGTGCTGGCTGCTCCTTGTGGTGAAACTCATTCTCAGGGACCATGTGCACCTTCTGGCTTTTCAATCGACCTGAATAACTGCAAGATGCATAAAGGGTTTGCAAAAGGCAGAAACACAAACTTCAAAACATCTTCTGAGTGTCACACAGCTCAGCAGTATTAGCTTTTCAACAAAAAGCGAGAAAAAGTCATGTTAGACAGCATTAATGAGAAAATAACCTCTGTTAATTTTTACATATATATTATTTATACAGCCCATCTCCCCTGAACACAGTTTTTCTGCCATCTAGTTAATATAAAATATCAGCAGGTACAACTATAAAGAATAATAAAGCTCTAGTTTGGGCTAATTTAAATCTGATAAAGAAGATCATACTTTTTATAGTCCCTAGACAAACACTAATGACCTCAATTAGAAGCCCTGTGAAAGACAAAGGTGCAACCCATCTACTTTTACAGCGCTGACTATCTTCAAATAGCTTTAAAAATCTTTGAAAACTAATTAAATGATTCCTCTCACAAGTCAAACATCTGGGACTCAGCCAGTACCTGCTTATGAATTACTTAACCATCCAATAATAATAATAATAATTTATGTCTACCAGGGCCCCAGAGATCAATCAAATGACCTACATTATCTCACTATGTTAGAGAAAGGGAAGACAACCACCCTTTTTATTGATCCACTCCTAAATTTAATGCGCTGTTCCTTGGCCCATGACCTACCCCTATACCATACTTCATGAAAATAACCTGAATGCTACTTTTCTAATCTTACTGACAAAAAAACTCACACCCAGAGATGCTGTTATTCAATCACCACAACAAACTAATTCCTGTACATAATTCTGCTAATATTCCAACATTTTAAAAGACAAAATAAAAGAGTATGCTCCACAGAGAGCGGGACAGCACACAATGCTGTGTTACCCCATTGCTAAGGCATAGAGGTCTGGTCGCTTGTCCTTCTCTTCGAGGCAGATCTTGTGAACACGACACTCCAGTGCTTGGCCAAGGTTCAGGACCTTTGGGTAGCAGGGCAGGATCTTGGTGAGCACAATGAGGATGTTTCGAATGTGGGTATAATCTCCTGTCTCCAGGCAGTGAACTGAAGCCTAAAAGAGACAAGAGTACATCAATAAAGACACACGCATCTTGCAAAAACTATTTCAAAGATAAGAAACCAATAAAAGGCAGCTTACTTTAGTCAGCATGTAGTGCCACTTGTGAACTACATGCCTAAAGTTCTCATAATCCAACTGATCAGCTTTGTTCCCTCCATCAAATCCTGTTGCTCTGAAGATAGTCAGAAAGCCAGGGTAATTGCTGCATTCCTGCAAGAAAACATTAAATAGACATTAATTACAAGCTCAGTGCTCAAACACATACAAAAATGTTAAAAGTACTTTAAGATGTAGAGAACATGCAGAACTCGATACCTTCTCATAGACTGCACGATCACTGTGCCAGCGAGTGACGGTCTCCAACATGCAGCAGAGGAAACGTCCATAGCGGTGGGACTCATTCTCTGTGCAGCTGGCCACAGTATAAATGATGGCAGAGAACACCTGCAGACCAACACAACGCAAAAACCTATTTTTAGATGACGAAGCATGACGTAAAATGTCAGGTGCTACTTCAAGGCTTTTGATACTAAATCAGCACTTCAGTAAAATTATACCTTCAAAAAACAGCTTTAATTGTAAATATTCTTAAAAGGGTAAATAATTAAGTGTTCATATCTGCCTGGTGTGTGTGTGTCCACTTAAGTGGCTGCTTTTCTACACACAGACATTCCAAAGTGTTTTAATGGAAATGTTGTCACTTTTATTCTGCTAAGTGGAATGAATGGGACGTTGTACACCCTCTTCATTAATCACATCATTAATGTTAATTTTACTTCTATATAGCACTTTGCAGCTTTAAGAAGTTCCCTGTAAAAGTGCAGTTCAATTAGTTATCATCTGAAGTGAGTGAGTGTCCTACCCTGTCGTAGCACAGCAGAGTGCAGAAGTTGGGCGTTTTCTGCTGGTGTACCAGCTCGACAAAACGGGCACAGTATACGGCATCGATGGAAGAAAAGATACAGCGAGGAAACAGGCAAAGCTGCAGAAACTTTGTTATGGTCTCATTCTTTGTGGATTCTGTCAGGACATATTTAAAGTTGTATTAGAAACCGAAACAGTCAAAGAGCTATCAATGCTGTGATTATGACAAGGATTAATTCAGCCCATATCCAACTTTAAAATATTCAGCCTCTTTGACTACAAATACAAGCATGAATTGATTTTCTCGATCTTTTATAAAATGCACTCAACATTTAAACATGAATTTGTTAGCAATCTTTAGTACATATTTACTTTCACATTTTAAAACTAAATTTGAAGCATCTTTACACATTTACATCTCAGTTTCTTGCAAGACTAAAAATAGCTGAAAAGATCCATCAACAGTTGTCAGGAGCTGCAGGATACTTACTTGCCAACAACCAGTTATCCTTCTCCAGTTTGAGGCGATGCAAGACTCTTTGGACATGCTCCAGCTGCTTCTTCTCCTCCTCCTGCAGTTTTTCTTGCAGGGCAGTACAGCGTTCTTTCTCCTTCTTTTTCTTATTCAAGGGCTATTTTGGGGGGAAATTATGACAAACAGTCAAATCACAAACAAATTCCACAGTTACCTATAACTGGCATTTACTACCACTTAGAATCAATTTCGTGTGATATCAACATGATAACTACTGAAGTTTTTTTGTAAATCAAAGTACTAAGACACTTCAGCTGTGAATAATGCAAAAATATAGGTATGTGTACTCACTATCTCAGGGTTCTCCTCAATCCCCTTAATCTGGACTTTGAGCTTATTGACCTCGCGCTCATAGGCAGAATGTGGCACAGCCAGGTCGTACATGGTCAGGGACCAGAATGTGGCATAAAACTGGGGGCGCAGATCGTCCCAGACCCTGGCTGGATGGAGAGACACCACAGCCTCGTGCACTGGTGTCATAACCTGTTCACATGCTGCCACATACTTGTGTACCTTTTGTTGCTGCCTGTTCCCTTTTTCAGCTTTCTTCAGCTCATCATACTTAGACTGTAAGAAAAACCAACATACTGAATATAGTTCAACTAATTTTATGGGAACAGAGCTACTCATCTATCCTGAAAAGGTGAACATCATCAAGACAATGATCAGCCAAAGACTAAAATCTCTGCACTCACCAAAATTTGATGGGCGTACATTGGTCTAGACAGGAAAAAGGCAGCATCATGTGGAGTGTGAAACTGGTTACACAAGATATCAATGGAGGGAACCCGCTTGATATAGTCTTCTGTACTAAGATTGGATGCCAGAAAGCCACCAAACTGCACTAGTGTGTCATGACACTGCAAAAGTAAAAACAAAAGGACAATTGTACGCAGTCTGGTTGATCACAAGTAAAAGTTGATGTTTACACATAAAGTTTACACATAAATTAACATATTAACAGAGGTATATACCTGATCATAGAGGTGACCAACAAGTTTTAGATGTTTCTCTCCTCCTTCTAGGAAAACGACACCATTTCTTTGCTGGGCCATGAGTAAACATAGTGGTAGGGCCAATTCATGGTCTAGCAGTGCATCCTTCAGACGCTGTGATGATTTCTTAGTGTTCCTAATTTGGCCAAAGTAGCCACCCTGTTGATAGAATCAAAATTACAACACAGACTGGTCAGAGCTATTATACAGAGAGGATGCTCAGGAAAACTCCATGATCAATTTACTGGAGTCTTTACCTCAGCTTTGAGTTGCTCCCCTCCTGTCATGGCCTCTAACTGCTCTGAAGTCATTTCATCTGTAATCTCGATTCCAGCCATTTTCTGCACCACTTCTTTCAGGATCAACAGGTCAAAACTACAGGACAAAGGAGACATAACAAAATACATATGTGACATGACAAAAAGATAGTGGTGTCAATACTCATGTTCCTAATGGATTTTAGAGATATTCATATGTATCCGTATTAATGAGTAACGTATTATGTTGGTAAATAAGTCGGCAGTTCCCCAAAGCAGTGACCAATGTTTAAACAGTCTCAATAAAAGGTCAATTTAAATGTCAATTCATGAATTTGTACCATTGAAACTGTGCTCATTGAATCATAGTGTGGTAAAATGAAGATTTCTTTCTTTGCACAAAAGGGGAACAAAAACAAAATTAAACATAAAAGAAAACTGGTCAAACTTGACTTTCATCATCTATACTAGTATCAACACTTAATTTCAGAATGAATACATCAATACTGTACAAATAAGGAGAAATACATTGAAGTATGGTGTGACAGAAGATCTGTTGCATTTATGCTCTGTAACTGAGAATTTTCAGATAAATTCATGAATTCAGAAATTTACATTCAATACTCAAGAGCTGCAGTCACATTACTTCGAGGAATATATCATCATTGGTTGTTCCTAGTTTACAAGGCTGCAATGTATTCAACCCATTTCTAAAATCTTCTTCATTGATATTTTAGACAGGATAAGCAAACAATATTTGTATAATGAGACAGAGCAGTTGTAACAAAAGGTGGAGGATGTAATATAATTAATCAGTTCTCGTTGGAATTGTGACTGCTACCCGTCCTGTGGAATATTTTGGGTACAACTCACCTCTTTCCTGCTTTGAGCTGATTGGTGACATATTGAAGTAGTCCGGCCAACTCAATCGGATATTTCCTGAACACGGCTCCACAAAGACTTGCGAGACCTTGGTTTAAGAAGAGCAACACAGGCATGTTAGCAACGCCTGAAGACGCCATTTTGTTTCCTTTTCCCTAAAAACGAATGTGGCTACCACACAGTAATAGGCAGCTTAAATATTAAAATAAATACTTTGAAGCCATGAGGAAATGGTGGTGTCATCATGCTTCATCTTTTCCTTCTCAGGATTTGCCAGAGCCTCTATGATACAATCTGAAGACAAGGTTAAGCATAACAACCTATCAACAACTGGAAAAGAATCTCATTCAATAACGTCTCACCACAAACACTATACAAAAAATATAAAACTTCAAAATGTGACAAAAAAAAGGGAATAAATGGGAGCAGTGCGAGTAGGATACAGGCCAAGACATCATAGTTGAGGGATGTGAGGTATTTCAAAGAGTCCACCACTGGAACGATGAGGTTGTCATACCACTGGATCTGAGACAACATCTGATGAATAGAAGGAGGTTATAATCAGCTATGAAAACTAAACTGTACATGATTATTTATGTGTGCAACATAAACACCATCACCACAAATGCAACTCCAAAATGAAGCAAAGAGGAGCAGAACTTAATTTTGTTTGACGCACTACAAAACTGAGACATAAACAGAATTCACTTACATAATCAAAAAGAATGGTGGGATTGCTATGGCTCAGCTTCCCAATCTGCCTTCCGGATTGTTTCACATTCTCTTTGGTCAACCGTCTGGGAGGGGCAAAGACAGTCACTTAGGTAAGTGTCCAAGAAATTAAAAAAAAAAAAAAAAAAAAAAAAAAGCAAAACACTTCTTATACAATAATAATAATAAAAAAAAAAGATAGTTTCACTTATTTCTGCATTAGTACAACTGGTGATACAGTCGTGGGAATAGTAGCATTTTATTTACATAAAATAGCCTTAATGTCATGATGCCTATTTGTGCCAACGTTATGAGGTGAATTTATTACAATATCAGACAAACTCTGCTCTAAATACGAACTTGTTCTAGTTATGTATCAATCATTGAGGTTCAATAAGAGCTTCATAACCGAAGACTAAAGGTCCAAGCTGAAGTAACTTACTTCATTATGTATCTGGCCCTTTCTACAGTCTGAGCTTTGACTTTGACCAAGAGTGGATGGCTTGAATATGTCTCATTCTTCCACTGTCCATATAATCGGTACCTGGGGCAAAAAAAGAGGGAGAATTAAAAAAAGATTTAGCAACAAAATACTTAGAAGCACCAGCATAATTCTAACGTATGCAACTTCTCAGTATGAGTTTTAAGTAAATTATCATGTTCACATTAAGAGCTTATAATTCAAAGTTTGCTTTAGGTGAGGTAAGTGTCATCTACACTATGTTTTAAAAAAATACTCAAATTAAAACATGGGTCAGCATTGAGAGAGGGCTGAATTTTACACATCACATCAAGTAATTTGTTGTCTACCAAGCAGCTTTAAAATATATTTGTAATTTAGTAATACACAGATAATATCATAATACATAGATGAGAGCAAAGTAAACTAAAGTTTTCATCTCCATCTAGGCTGGAGCCAGAGTAGGCTGTTGTCCTTGGGTAAGCAGGCCATAGAGTAGATGGGAGGGGGAGCACAGGAAGCAATACAAGTTCAGTATATGTACCAATGAGCTTGAACCATGTTATTATGTTTTGATATGTGAACCAATGTGCTTGGAACACCTCAGTATGTTTGACATGTGGACCAATGGGTGTGTATCCATGTTCTATATTATAGTTTGGACTTCCCAATTTTAGTCAGTCAACTGTTATGTACTTAACTCCTTGCTGCAAGTAAATTCCTATTGCTTCCTGAACCCGGTGACTCTGCCTCTTCTTTTCAGAAATTCTTCTAACAGAGATGCAAGATCAATTTCTTGTTGCAGATTTGCCGGGAGCCCGTCAAAACCAAAAAGGTAGATTTTTGCATCTGGGTCGGATCGAGATTGGGCTGCTTTCACACCACAAACGAACTGCACCAGGGTTCGAAAGGAACCACTCTGAGACCAACTCCTCAGCTGGGTCTCGGTCTGCTTGTTTGGTGAGCACCAGAGTTCAAGTGACTGTATTCACACCGGCCAGAAAGGTCCAAACCAAGGGAAGAAACAAACTTTGGTTTGTCTTAATTGAACCCAAAAAAGGCAGGTGTGAATACACCCTAATACTTTTTAAAGACTTTTAAGGTATTAAATGCAGATTAGTAAATTCAAGACTTTCTAAGACCCCACAGGAACTCTGTTAGTAAACAGTAACGAACATGCGCTGAAAACCAACAGTGTGAAGTATTATTGTTCATTAGGAGTACTTGTAAATCCCTTATGGAGGACTGTGATTCAGGTTATTAATCACACAGTGGTGTATCAGTGATGCCTGTGTGAGTGTATGCATCTCACCTGTGCTGGTAGGGAAAGAGTTTGAAGAGACCCCACAGTTCTTCAGACATACAAGCATTGCACTCCATCAGAGAGAGAGAAGGGAGAAGCACCTGGTCTGCAATGCTCAGGAAACAACTCAGCAGTGTATCCTGCAATTAACAAACAAGCAAGCAATCAAAATGAATGACATCTCCACGTCACATATAGATACATAGAAACTGACAGGTCAACTGATGCAATCAGGGCAAAAATGATCCCATTTACTCCTACATAATAATCTATAGCACAGTTGCGCAGTCAAATTTTACATTTTATTTTATTTTTTTATTAAACCTTACCATTTTGTCTTTGACATCAAGGCGGCCATCACTTTGGTGCTACAATGCAAAACACAAACCATTAGTGGGAATCAGAATAATATGCACTATAGGTTGCAGTATTATAATTTATATTATGTACCTCTTTCATAAAACCCTTGCCCAGACGCACAATTTTGGCAAAAAGGACAGGATCATGAGAAAGGTGAGGGCCCAAGTAGCAGAGCATGCTGAATGTGTCCCTTCGTAGGTCTTCAAAACTCTCTGCTGGTCGTGGGGCTCTTTTGTTTCTCAGTGGTTGGACCACACACCCCCGCGCCCCTTTGGGGACACCAGCCCTGGCAACAGATAAATATGTCAGAAATGTATCTGCTAGTTTTCTTTGGAAATCATTTTTGGAAATTTTTGTTTTTACTTGGTGCTTTCACTATGAACAGTAAATGAAATGTGAAAGAAAAAAAAAAATATATA
>JAQQZY010000007.1:17014001-17027818 GCA_030068375.1 Ostorhinchus rueppellii | reverse complement strand
TATTTAAATCCACACCTTCTGTAGAGAGGCTCCACAGTCAGGTGGACGAGCTGGCATAGGGCCAACGCAATAGACTTATGAGAAGTAGCATAGAAGGAAGGCATCTGGTCCATAATACTCTGGGCATGGTGCCAGTCTCCAATCCTTAGGAGTGCTTCTAACAAACCAAGCTTCTGGTTATCAGGTTGCTGTGGACACACAAAGAATCAGCAAATGAGCATGCACATATTTTATTATGTGATCACTAACCATCAGTTATGTGATGGACACAGGGTAGTGGCAAAACCTGATCTGCATTCGTTTAGTCTGCTAAACCATTGTTGACATGGCTGCAAAACACATATATACAAATACAATAATACATTACTCATGGTGTATGGGTAACCAATTAAACCTGTCTATACAGAAACAAACTGTACATTTATTCATGTGTAATGACTAATTAATATAGTCCTAAACATCCATAATGCCATTAATGACAATTTTGCATCACAACCTGAAATGCAGTTAATTAGAAGTCAAGAGAGGCAGGGTCTTTAAATACCTTGTCATTCTTCTCTTCATCTTTGTCCTTCTCCTTTTCCTTGTCTTCACTTTTCTCTGAGGGAACCACAACCATCACCAGCTTACGTGCGATCTGCTTGGCCTCTGAGATGTCTCGTTTGTGTTCCTCTGCAATGGAGCCATCTAGTGGCATAAGCTGGAAAGAAAGAAGAATCAACAGAGCTGAGTCTTCAGTGTGGGTACAAATTGTTCTACAGGGGCTACACATTTGATGTTCTGCGAAATACATGTATGCATAACATCTGAGATAACTAAAATATTGGATAAAAGTCCCAAAACAAACATATATCAGAATTATTGAAGGTGTGCATTAACAATCTGACAGACTTGTGCAAAGACCATACATGTCTCTGAAAACAAATGCCATTATTAGCCTTTGATTCTCCTTACATGTACATAGAGATCTTCCAGCTCTATCAGGTTATGGTGAAGTAGAGCAGCAGCAATGTGGTAAAGTGACTTCGGTGTTTCCTCATTGGGTTCCTGAAGAAAGACAAAATGTGACAGATTATAGTTCTTCCTATGTCACAACAGATAGAAGCCTCCTGCAAATTACAAGTATACAAATGGTATTAAATATTTTCACCATTGTGTTTTACTTTACTTCACATTCTCACCTGGTAAAATTTAAACTTAAACCCCAGGATGTGGCAAAGAGTGAGTGGCTCACACATATAGGACTTAATTAGAGACAGAAAGAACTCATCTTGGTCAGATCGACCCTCATACACTTCAAGAATTATGTCCAAAACTCGATTAGGGTCCAAGTTGAAGCATCCTGTAGAAAAGAGAAACAAGGACAAACAGAGCATACTTTAAAAGGTTACACTGGACTTCACTTTATTGACACCCAACTATAACATATTGGAAAACTAAATGAGTCTTTATCTATGTGGGCACTTCATAGATACAACCCTCAGAGGCACAGAATAAAAGCTTGAAGCGCTATTGAAACTATCCTGCCACCTGTTCTGAATCTCAACAGGGTAAGAATCAGCAGCCCCCAGTCTGAGGACCTAAAAAAATATACATTGTTATGTACAGGTACATGGCAAAGTATAAAGCTGCAGTAAGACACAATTAATCCTGAATCTAAGCCAAAGGGAAGAAAAAAACAACAACACAACTTCGCAAAGACTCACAATGTTTAAGAGGTAAATCATCCAGCTTCATACATTATTGGATAGGAATGTGTACATTGTTTGTAGCAGTGTTATCAATATCTGAAAGGTAATTATAATTTCAGTATGGATGATGTTTCATTGTCATATTATAGAGAAAATATGATGATCTAAAGCCCTGTTAAGACAAAGTCCAATGCAAGAACAGTGCAGCTTTCCTTTGTTTGAGGTGATTTTTATTTTTTGCCATTTCTTCCTTACAAAGACAACACTATCTCCATTTGTATTTTCAGACACTAGAATATATGTCCAGCTACTGGTAAAAGCCTGAAAAGTCAGTAGTTACAGCCCAAATACAGAAGTTTGTTGCTATAGAAACGATAAATCCTTTCATCTAGTTGTCTTGGTCAAAGCAGGGAGGTTTTGAGATTGCTGCAGACCGAAGCTTTGCAATATTCAACTTGTTTTGTGATGACGATTTGGCTACAGAACTGTTTCATCTTTACTTTCATGACCGTTCCACTAGACATTTTGGTAGTTTCACTAATGGGACAGTTTAAATTCTCAGCCATTACTGGTCATATCAAAAAAAAAAAAAAAAAAAAAAAAAAGCTGAATACAAGGTTCATGCAGAACAAGATTCATCTTGTTTAGTACCTATGAGGGACTTGATGCTCTCCAGGACAATGTGGCTTGTGATGTTGCCCGAGAGGTCTTGGCCCAGCTCAGTGATTAATTTGGCATACCCCTCATTCTCCTCCCTTAGCAAGTTAAACTTCTGTTGCTTGTAACTGAGAGGAAACGAAATACACACACAATGAGTATGCAATAGAAACAGCATATTTATTAAGTAACAACTTCTTCTTCTGACTTCTTTGAGTAAATAGTAAAAAAGGACTAGATTGAAATTAGTTATGCTAGTTACTGATGCTTTTATACTAATGAAACAACATTAGCTCATTCTCTAACTCAACTTAAACAGAGTAAACAGTAGAGTGGGTGTAGATGTGTTTAAAACATCTTTCATGGAAAAAAGCTGAAAAATAGTTGTCAAGTAACTTGAAACTGTACACTTAACTTACAATAGCTTAGTCTTGATTTTTACAATCTTCTGATTGAACTGATGGGCTTGTTTTATGAGTCCGAGAGATTCAAGGGTTTCTGGATCCAGTCTCTCTTTCAGGATGGCTTCTGGAACAAAAAGCTGAAAAAAACAGCAATCTTAAGTGATACATTACGACTTGGTCAATGGAAATTTATGACACTACCAGAGGGTGACCTAAAGTGTCATAAATTTCCTACCAGAGGGTGACCTAAACCTAATCCAAAGAACAAAAATATCTTCTATACTTTTTACATCACTGTTAGCAAAGTAAGTATTTATGGGTTTCAATGATTTTCATGCCTGTTTTTGATCATATACCGAGATGAAGGAAAACTGTTGCAGTGCCCAATATTGTTTGTCAGGATTTTGAAGTATAAATACTTACCAAACATGCTCCTACTAAGTTTGTGTAATGGTCGCGTTTGATTTTTTCTTCCAGTGCACCAGTCTCTAAGTCTGTGAAAAACGAAAAGAAAAAAACAGAATTAATTTGATAGTAAAAATATCTAATAACCTAATCCTACCTCATGTCATAACTCAATCTTAAAAACATAGACCAAAATTTACCTAGAATACTGAACACATCTGCTAAAATTGATGGCATATCATCTCGGAATTCCTGAAATAAAAAAAGAAAAGTGAGAGGCTGCAAAAATATTGGTTGGAATGGGTCAACTTTATATAGTAGAATCTGGCATGCAAACAATGAAAAAAAAAAAAAAAAAAAAAAAAAAAGATATATTTTTACCATCATGTCCCTGAGGACATCTGTAACAAGACTCGACTTGAGATTCCCCTGCACAACTTGCCAGCACAGTTCATATAAGGCAGTCTGTATCTCTGTAAATGTAAACAGAAGTGTCAAAGATTTGTTGTGTTGACAGAAGCACAAAAATAAGCCAACACTCCAATGTTACCTTAACAAAGCAAAACACTTAATTAACTTTCTTTTGAACCTCATAATTATGTGTGATTGCCAATTTTGATTCATTACCCAAGCATTCAGCCTGCATCTAAATTAAATTAACCAGAAAGTTATTGTGACATTCAGGATCCTGTTACAATACACCAGGAAGGTATGCACTGCAATGAATGGTTTAAAAAGAAGTCACTCTTTGACCGGAGGTAAAGAAATGTTCTGAGAAGTCAACAGGCTTTTTTGAGGAAAACTAAACTTGCCATTTTTCAAGGTCATTTAATGGTGTCTAGTGCTGTGTTCCATTTACTTCAGAGGTCGGAGTTGGCAATGGCATAAAACCTGAACTGACTACATTGTAGTGCAAAGTTTGAAATGCAATAGAAATACCAGCCATAGCCAGGTTTGCTACTTTTAGCAATACCAGGTGAAAACACCCCATTATACCGCATTATGTGGATACAAACATGGCAGTGTCAAGAGCATGGGTAGAGGTTGGACAGTATGATATATGATATGTATATGACAGATATGACAAATTTAATGAGACAAAAATGTGCTAATTAATGGTGCATTACTACAGTTTCCACAACTGCTAAGGCACAGAGCAGCCATCTTTGAATTCTAAAGTCAGGAATTTTGACTTCAAATGAAATGCACCACATTGGCGGCGCATTATGAGTAACAAACCATCCAAGACACTGTAGTACAGCAGTAGTAGTTGTAGAAGAATAACAAACAAATTTATCAAATCAAAACAATTTATAAATTATGTACCTCAATACCACAAATTTGCCTAAAGAGACTGCATACTCTGGACAAATCTTGAATTATACTTCAACCAAAGACACATAACCAGCAACATTACTATGTACATGTTTTAAAATCCCTCATAAATGCATGTTTCAAATATTGGCAGTTTTAAATGTCAATTAACTAGAAAAATTTTGAGTTTTCTGACACATTTGACCAAAAGCAAAACAGAAATATTCATCAGACCTACCTCTAATTTCACCATGATCTGTTTTCTCTGTAAGCTCTTTGCAGAGTTGCATGCTGTGGAAAAAAAGAAAAGGTTTCTGGTTAGTCAAACAATCCACAACCTTCTGCACAGCAACAGTATTTATCATATTTACATATTCACTAGTGACTTTAATTAGGCTGTCTATATCTAATACGGTAAGATAGCAACATGACCTGGTAGCTCTGACTCTGTTTACAATACAGTGTGATAAATCAATCGCTTCAAACATTCACAGCAATTGAAAATATGTCATACTGTCAGAGAAATGCAGTTGGAATTTGCAACTACTTTACATCTATCAAGAATACCCATGTAGATTACTTGCAGAAAAATCTAACTTGAGATGTACAAAAGTGATTTCCGTGTAGGCTGATGAGGCACACTGACAAGCAGTTTAGACAAGGTGAATTTACACCATCAGCTTTGACATTATTAATATTCACATTAAGCTTGTGACAGGCCATTACGACAATAGCAGAGCAATAATTTAACTTTCAGGTCTAACTGTAGTCAATCCTACTGTTTAAAATGCCAAAGTGATTGATGTTAGGGGAAGACACATTCTCAAAATTATTAGGCAGTTTGGGGAGTAATGACTTGCCAATTACACAGAAATGGTGAATTCAACTTGATGCAGTCTAGTCCACACTGTCGGTGGACTAGAGGGTCTCAGTCATGTTCATACAGGATCTCCAACTTCTGCTCTCTAACTTAAGGGTTTTGGTGTGTAATCAGATGTAACCAGCTGTACTGCACAAAGGCCAATATTTTTTTAAAATGTAGGTTCTGAAGCTGGGCGGACAAAAGATTTAACTTTACAGCATATTTTCTTGTCTGAAGAGCACCTGAACAAATGGAAGTCACAGATAAAGTTCACAATCCACATAAATGATCTGTGAAATATGTATAGATGATAAGGATATGTGCAGTACTTATATTCAAGCTAGCATTTGCTTACTTATCAGAAAACTCAATTAGTGGCAAGTTTACTGCAATGCCTGAAAGTTACAAAGGTACAGTAATTGTGATTTGATGGGTTTCAGTATCTCAGTGGTCTTAGAAATGCAAGGCCTCTTACTTCGATCAAATAGCAACCAGATAATCCTATTGTGACTTCCTGTGAAACTGATAACTAGGCTGAATATAGTTTCGAAAAATCTTTTTCAAAATTTCCTTTAATGAAAGAAGCGGCTGGTCACGCCATATTTTTCTGATTATCGATTAATACATAACGTTGTTGCATGCTAAGTGGGGTAAATACTACAAGCATTAAGATAACATAGTTTAGCAACCACCTAACTACTTTATGTATACAATATACCGACAGCAACGTTACACAATGTCACGTAGTAAGCTGATTTACAAGGGAACAATTGTGTGAGTAACGCTGCCTACCCAACTATATGCTACTAAATCGTCACTTAGCTGTGTTCATGTTAACATTGAACGTGCAATCTCCTTCCTATCGACTTAATTTAAACTGTCAGAAAACATTTTTCGAACAAATCACATATTTTACAACATCGTGACTTGACAATATTGGATTCAAAAAGACAATCGACAGCACGGCTAACGCAGCGAACAAAAATTAATGTCAAGATTCGTCACTTCCCTCTACTTAAGGCTAATGAAACCTCTACACAGACGTTAACTCACGTTATCAACCCAAATGCTAGTCAGTTGTCTGTACACGGATAACGTTGGCGAATTAAGATCCCTTTCATGTTTTTTTTCAGAAGTCTATAACCCAAACTCGGCCCATTATCAGCAGTCAGCCGTCATTTAGCGCACTATCTAAGTAGTTAGCTCCGTTAGCACCCGTGTTTACAAATTCATAAGTAGCCTAGTGGGAGCGTAGGCTAGCTGGAACTTGCTAGCATGCAGGGAACATTACCTAGTTGAAACGAAGTCATGCTGCCACTCCACAAAATTGAGTTAATGTAGAGGTTAAACTGCAAATGGGCTATGTATTCAATTATTCATATTTTATTGTGAAATTGCGCAGTTAGCAGCACTTAAAAGGACACTTGGCTAAACTGTTTTTAAGCTAACCTTTCCGTTTGTGTTAGCCCTAGCAAACACGCTTGGAAGACTGGCCTCGGATTGAAATGTAATTATCATTTATCTTGCCGGTCATTTGCTTTTTACTCCCTACACCCTTACACATTACATTTAAGCTTATATGTACTCACAACTCGTGTTTTCCTGATTTTTCCCAGTTTTTGATCCATTCACCAGAGAGGATAAGTGTCGCCATCTTCCATCCACACAGACCGGATGTGTAGATCATCATGGCACACACAGGGTCAAATGAGTGCTGGTTTAGCTGCTACCGCTAGCTCTGCATCTCACAAAGGCTTTGTTAATACCATTTTACTTTACTCATTCAATTAAATGGCAGAAATATACTATTTAGCAAAGTATTTCACCATTTTATGAACTAAATTAACTCACTCTATTGACAAACGGTATCATTTTTTAATTAGTATCTCCTCAACATTAAATTTGAACAGTTTGTCCTGTAACAAGTCCTGGCATGAAAATTGGCACCGATTTTGAAGAATTTGTGCCTTTACATGTGTAATTATACATAAGCTAACAAGTGAAAATAAATCTGAAACTTTTATACAACATAAACATATTTTGAAAAATAACCCTAATTGCGAACACAAGTTTTGTACATTTCTTAATGCATCATTCATGAAGTGTGAATGTATGTTCATAGAAACATCACATTTTGTTAAGGGTTTATTCTGTTCATGTTACATCTCCTAACAAATATAAATCATAAAGGATGCAATGGGCACTTTGTAAATAGAATAAAACACAAATTTAATATTCACAATTATTTAAATATGTGTAAACAAACAGATGTATGCACATTTTAAGCAGTTCGATGTAAAACAGAAAAGATCCCATATTAAATGATTAATGTACATTTACAGGCAAGTCTAAGATGCCTACCATGAATAGTTAGTATGTGCTGTATATGATAAACCACAAAGACCACATGGTCTGTTTCTCCAGTTTATAGCTTGATTTTGAGGAAATTATGGTTTTGTGTCTAGCTACTATATATTTTCCCATAAAGTCAGTATCTGCTGACCAGCCCAAACACATATTTGTAAAGAAAGCTCAACAGTCCATTAAAAGACAAACAAATAAATGCACTGTATGTATACTTGTAAATTAGTAGGTTAACTTCAAATAGTTACATTCTAGTTCTTAAATCTTTTTCTAAAATTTCAGGCAATCAAAATTAGCAAATATAAAAAGAGCACCGATTCACAATATATTACACATTTGAATCTGTATAATATACACTTGTGATACTATAATAGTTGACTAAATAACCCTAAAACTTTTGTCATTTAGAATATTTATGCAACTCTTATACACTTGACAGTGATACACCAAAAAATTAAAATATTTTGAACAAAAAAGCCAAACAAACAAACAAAAAAACACATCAAACAAAAATGCAAACAACTTTCTCAACTCTTTCTCAGATTTGTTCTTTAAACGATTGCACTACAGCATGTTTATGTTATTTGACAGTATTAGATAATATACAATGGACAAAAATATTCAAGATATTGGATAAAGCAAGTGATTTAGGTCAAGCCATGTATGATATTATGAGTGCTGTGAATATTAAAATAATGAAAAAATGTAGTCGTCAGTTCATAGTCATGTATGACTTTTCACCTAATAGTACAAGAGAGATGAAAAGAAAATACGAACAGCTGGGCATATTTATAATAACATAATCTGTCCATTAAAAAGGATTATTTCAGCATATGAGAAATAACATGATTAGAAACCATTATTTTACATTTGATTGTCATTACAAAATATCTAAAAATCAAAGTTATCTATAAGGTATAAAAGCAGAACACTCAAATTTCTAAAAAATACCATCACAGATAAATCTGAGAATGCTGTATATCATCTGTGGCAAGGCCTTGAAACAGTATGAGATGCCTGTTCACATTTTACTTTACTGTGTACATGTACATGTTTTGATATATGGCTACATGCCATGCCAAAATCTACAATTCATAAGTACAGCAAGTGGACACAATATCATCAACACTTTTACAGTTTAATGTAATTTATTTTAATGGCCCTGAAACAAATGCTGCCGTCACAAACCTTGTGATCTGTTTCTATTCCCACTGTGTCAAAGAGATGTTGATTTGAACCTGTAATTAAAAATAAAAATAATAGTACCACTGTGCTGAAACAGCACCTCTGTGACACAATTTCAGTGTACAGAAACAACTGAATGCTGTAAAAATTAGAATTTTACAGTAAAACATAGAATTGTTTTTGGCTATTATTAATGGTAAATCACTTCCCTATTGGTCATGAAGTTGTGTTCACTTTTCCTGTATATTTGCCACTATGTATTTACATCAGACAATTTTGTCTAAAAAAAATTAAAGGTATATATTAGTGATTTGAATTTCAGTCTGTTATTGTCTCCTCACTATGAACCTGTCACATAATGAAGAGCAAGTTTCTCTACTGGCACTTTTATTGAACAAAGCATCGTAACATCTTGCACTGGCAAAAGCAGGTCCAGAGTTAAGAAAGCCAACACCTTTTTCTTGCAGTGCGACAAAAGTCTGGTGTGTGAAAATATCAGATTCAAATTCAAATTGTCCCTCTAAATGTGACAAAGTATTGTAGAGGCAAACATTGGTGTCTCACAAACCGTTCAGTAGTTAATTCCTCTCCATTCAGAGTTTACAAAACACTCATCCATCACATCTTCCAAGGATTTTGAAAGTACAATGTCCTTGATGAGTCCATGTTATCTTAGAACATTGAAACATTGAGAACCTAAGGACAGAAAAACAAGAACAACATGTTACAAACACTATGTCCACACTGTTCACTCACTGGTCTTAATGCAGGATGAAACTGCAATAAACTAGTATGTCAGTTCCATCTATGCAGTATGGCCAGTTAAATCTATGAGTAAACTTTTATTTTGCTTTTTGGCAGCAGGGTTGCCCTTGTATTTATTGAGTCTGCTGTGAATCCAGGCTGACTTCAGCTTCCTTTGTCTATTAAAGAGTTTCCAAAAGAAGGTAATAACACTGCCAACCAAATTAAATGGTCATATTTTAAAAATGAAATAAGGAAGACAATGGTGTTTCAAAAAGAGAGAATGTCCTACCGAATCGTCCATGATAGAAGATGGATCAAAGTAGTCTGGCTTTAATTCTGTTCGTTCTCTTCGATTCTTTGATGCCGGCTGGAAAATAATAGTTCAGTGTTAAACATGCAGCAACATGAAAAACAGAGTTTCAATAATTTGGGAATTCTTAAAACTTTAGAGGAAGCAACACCACTATTTCAATTATTATATACATAGTGATCACATACATTCAAGTACATTACACATTATTTTTTCCATTTTAAAGAAGGTATATTGTTATTGGTTACAAATAACTGGACTGTCAATATCATTATATGCTTCTATTTCCCATCAAAATATTTATGCCAGTTATGATCTGAATTTGCAACAGCCATAACACTCATTTAATGAAACATTTGAATATATACAGGCAGAAAAAGGGATGTATTCAACATCACTTGAAGCTTCCTCCAAAGCCTATTTGTCTGTAGTCTAATCTATGTTGAGACTACTCTGTCACCATATAACATTCATGTTTTGAAAGTACACATAAATAATGGAGTAAAAAATGAATACACATCCTGACATGGTACAGTAATAGATCAGATAACAATCATGCCCCTCTGGTAGGTAAAGACCCTTAAGGAAAGTATGTCTATAATTTTGATGATCGATGAACACTTCTTAACTTACCAAATCGATGTCCATTGTGTCAAAATCCATGCCCTCATTGATGTCCTCTGATGACATCATCACATCCTCAACAATTGGCTGCTCATCATCCTCCATAAGTCCAGAGCCTCTACGACTGTGGAGGACACGAAGAAACATGTCAGCAAAGGACAGATATACAAGTTGTAAACCTAGTCTACTCTCTGTTACGTTGAATAATAAAGTCTCTGTGTACTAAACACAGACAAATGCCATCTTATTACATTGCTTGCTGCATGTGGTTCCTCATCTTGGCATACTGCATGTTAACCCGTTCCTGTTGTTGACGCGCCTCAGCTTGTTGCCTCTGTGTTAACATCCAAGTAACCTGCGTACTGTAGAGAGTGGTTTAGTGTTAGCAAGACTCCACACCTTTGACAAATTTGCAAAAGCCAGGTGCAACTTTTGTAAATGTGTATTTCAAGGTAAGGCAAAAAGAATGCAGAAAGGTTTTTGTACTTGTAATCAATGGCAGCCTGGTGGTGATGGTGTTGCTGCTGTGGCTGCTGTGTCTGTGGAGGCACAGGCTGATGGGGATGTTGCTCTGATGGCATTGTGTATGCAGACGTGTAGCTGTTTTCTGGCCTCATGTTCTTTGGATCCCTCAGTACAGTGGAGGTGAGATGAGGTGAAGGCATCATCACTGGTGTCTGCACGGTCTGCTCACAGTTCATCCAAACTGCATCAGTGCTGCTGCAGCTGTTCTCTTCTGTTAGACAAAAGAAAGATGTGTATACTTCTATGAATGAGTACTCCATGAATGTGTACATAGCTGCCTGATTTAATATGACGGGGAAGGGGATGAAAGCAAATAACATTTCATTTTACATTCATATTTTGAGCATTTTATATGAGTGTAAAATAACTGAAGATTGTAGCCTGGTCAAATCCTACTCAAGTGTTTATTCAATTTTTATTTTTTTTATTTCTTAAACTCCTTCCAGGGTTGTGGCAGCCAGCCTATTGGTTTTGGCATGGCCATACCAGTGCTTTGTGTTAATGTCTTTATATTTAGATACAGATTTTTTTAAGAATGAAGGAGGAAAAACTACATTAAAAAAATTCTCATATAAAGACGAGGCTTGATGTGGGCAAAGAAGTGCAGCAAAATGTTCCCAAACTATGGTCAGTGCTTTAAAAATGTTTTGATTGACAAATCACTAATTGACATTAGTGACTTAACAATAAATAGATCACACATAAGTCATGAGAAGTATGGTGAGCAGGTGCAAATGTGGCATTGAAATGAACAGCGAAACAGCAGTTCTGGTGCAGATGAACATATGCTGCATGTCTTTAACAATGTCTGAATATCACTGCTTGACCTGTGAGCTCCCAAGATGATATTTATTCACTGCAATGATGTTGCAGGCATCGGCTTTTCATCAGACATAGGAATGAAACATCACTGTGGTGAATAAATATCTTCTTGGGAGCTCACAGGTCAAGCACTGATACTGGATGTACGTGTCATCACCTCTTTTCATGAATATCAATGCTCACCTTCAGGTAATTTCCTTTTGGTAGCAGTGACCGGTTTAGACTTCTTACTCCTGATGGTGGAGCCTCTGCTGCTGATCCCACTGATGACAGACATGGTGTCATCATCTCCTCCGGCCTGCAAGGAGTTTCGGTATGAGATGAGGGGCAGCCAGCAGTCCTCTCGCTGCAGGGCCATTTGAAACGTCATGAAACGTTCCAGGTACATGTGACTGTAGATTTCAATAAAACAAGGATTAGGATGTAAGCATGAATCTCACAATGTTCTATCAAACAAATTACTCCACCAATTCATCTGCCTCCAACTCACACTGTCCTCTTGTCCTGTCGAATCAGTTTGCTAGAGAACTCACTCAGTATATCCAAAAAGGCTAAATTTAGAGGTGGACCCCCTTCTCCTTGAGGACTAGGTTCCTTAAAAGCAAACTCAATCCCATCTCTAAAACAGATAGAAAAAATGTGTAACAATGTTCAAACATTTTTACTGTAAGAACAGAAAGGCATGTAACACTCTTTTAACACTTACTTATGTAACATTGCAATGGCCTCCCTGGTCTTCAACTGATCCAAGCCAAAGGTCAGCGAGAAGCGTCGGGCAAGCTCTTTAATACCACAGAAGGCTGAGGACGAGCGGTCAATATTGCAGCCAAGCTCAGACAGCATCTCATTGAATAACTGCAGAGTGAAACAAAATAAAAACACATTAAACTAAACCACATGCATGGTTTGTAGTCGCTTACAGCAGGTGATGTGTACTGTAACTAATAGAAATAAACAAACCTTTTGCAGACTCAATACAAGTGTCTTTGCACATTGTGTTTTGTCAATTTGTCTTGTTTTACTCATTGTTTCCTTGATGATATCTCCATAATCGTTGTAATACTGAGGAGAAAGAAGAAACACTGTTGGACAGCAGGGCCAGATAAATACTTAATAATAAATAAAAAGAGATTTACACTTACCCTCATATACTGTTTAAATATATCTGCCCCTGTGTTTATCTCAACAACATTGTAAATGATTAATTTGCAATAGGCAGCAAGAAGGTTTCTCCGTTTATGCAGGGCCTCTATTTTACTGGCCTCATCATCATGTTGTCCATCTGAAAGTTAAAGCAAAACATTTACTTAAAAAAAAAAAAAAAAATCACAATTATTAGAGCATTACTTAAGGTTTAATAAATTAACACAAGAATGGTAATGTGCCCTGACCTGTGCTATTGTTGTCATCATCCTGATCAATGAACACTTGGTCCAGGATGAAGTTGAGCAGCTCTGTCTGTAAAGTGGAGTCTGGCATGTAGACCAGAGGCTCCAGCTGCTCCCGTCCTGAAGACATAATTTGGTGACTGAAGATCATCAGCAGATCGCATAGTATCGTGAAGGCCTGGGATACAAACAACACTTCAGTATTTACAAAAATAATTGACAAATTTTCAGTTGTATAAGACACAGTATTTCACTATGATCCCACCTGCTCTTTAACTGCAGTGTTGATACTGTTTAGATAACGCTGACACATCAAACAGAAGGCTCTCATTTGCTTTCTTAAGGTCACCATATCACCCTAAACAGAAAAAAATATATGCCAGTTTGTGAGAAAGGTCTAATTGTTTCAGCGAACTAGGTAACAGTTTGTCTAGCATTAATACATTCATTCATTCATTCATTCATCTTCTATACCCACTTTATCCTCACTAGGGTCACGGGGGTCGCATGGAGCCTATC
>JAQQZY010000007.1:16978869-16989489 GCA_030068375.1 Ostorhinchus rueppellii | reverse complement strand
CCAGGGTGTACCCCGCCTTCGCCCTTAAGTAGCTGGGATAGGCTCCATGCGACCCCCGTGACCCTAGTGAGGATAATACGGGTATAGAAAATGAATGAATGAATATATCATCAGTGTACACCATGGTAAATAAATCAAGTAAAATAAACAATGAAATGTCCTCAATTTGACGCCTTCTTAAAATAAAATAAGTCATTTTTTCAGATTTTACAGGAAACACAAAAACTGAACCATTTGTTGAATATGATATTTACTCACAATTTTAATCGAAACAGTTATAACAACAGATGCCTATTGACATTCAAACAACAAGGTCAGTCAAACATGGAACATGAGAGAATTAAATGGCTTGGGCACATTTTTGAACATGCCAAAATGACTTGGGCAATTATTTTAAGAGGGTGACAATATCCCAGACATGCAGGATACCGGACCAGGATTGGACACTGCTGCTCTTAAATGTTCACTCATTGCCTAATTTACCCACCAATGTTCTAACCATATATAACAATATATACCATACCATATATATTTTCACCATATTATTTGTCAGTGGTGTTGATGTTATGGCTGACTAGTGTATAATGCAAACAATGAGCCAAAAATAAAAAAAAAACAAAACATTAGATACATTAGAACTATACTTTATAACACCATTAAGTAGGTAAACTGAGATAATCTCAAAGCTTTGAATCTGTCACTGCAAATATTTGCACCTGCAGGGTATTTTCTTATTTCTTGCTTGTTTCAGAACAGCTGCTAATTTTAGTGGATAAAAAATTCTAATCCTAAACCCTTCTTCTATATTTGGGTTCTCACCAAACAGTTTCCTCTCCTGTATGAGTCAAACTGTTAACCACAAGATCCTGCAACAGAGAGAGAGTAAACCAGAGAAAGGAAAAAAGAAAAAACTCCAGATCTGTCAGAAACCGAAAGCAAGAAATGACAAATGTATAAATTGTTCGTAGGCTTCAGTCTAGCATGAAGGTCCTACTCAAAGCAGAGCTAACTACGACTCCAAGGTAAGTGCATCATCATCATTTCTCTGAAGATGGTGAGTTTCTGTTAGCTGGTCTTACTGGGTTATCTGAATGTGAGTCTAGTAGATAAACACAAAAGCAAGAAATGTGCTATACTTCATACTTATGTAGAAAAAAAAGGATTTGTAGGAAACATTTTTACTTATAACTAGTATTTGTGTCCATCTTTAGGTTGTCATGGAGCTGCACTGTTCCAGTAAATGTTGATGTTTTGCTGTGTAAATCCTCATCGCTCTACTGACTTTTACGTTCATTTGTGTCGTTCTGTTTTATTTTGATCAGTTCTCAGCTGAATTGGCCCATCATGCCTCATCAGCACATGTGCTTGAACAGCGAGGTCATGATGTTGACTCATATTCTCGACTCTTGTGATTGTCCTCTGTTTATCATATGACGACTGTTTTGAATCCAAATACATGATGCAAGAGGACACATGGTCAATGATAGAAACAAACGATTTTCTTTAAATTAAGCTTGATACAACCAGTTTTGTTTTTTTTACATAGATTTTACTTGCCTTGTTGTGTGCAGGCACTGATATCATGTATGATCATATTCTGTACTGTGAAGATAGTGAGTAAGAGCTGTAAACAGATATTTTAGGGGTACTTGATGAACTGTTGGTGAATTACTTGCATGTCATGTGGCCAGAGTTCAGGGATATAGTGTGACATTTTTTTTCCCAAAATATTAATTAACTTCCTTTTTATAAATGTAGACACTGTCAGTTCCCATAAGGGGAATCCGTGTCCTTAAACAGAACCATGTACGGCAAATTGGAAGTGATACTGTGTGTGTAAGTTGTTGGTGAAGCAAACAGAAGTGATATATCTTTCTCTTGTTTGTACCTGAAAAGCTGCTGACCGACCCGCTTTTCAATGCTGATTTCATTTAATTGCTTTTTTCCAAGAGTAGATTTTCTTATACAAAAATATTTCCTTTTCTTTTCTAGATGACCATTTGGTGGCAGGCTCTCATTCTCCTCTGTTATATATTTAACTGTGTGGACTCCTCGATTCCATCTCGGGTCCTCCAAGCCAAATACAAAAATTCATTCCGTCTCACAAGGTCTACCCGGACTCGTGTCCAGCAGCTGCTATTGAACTACGTGAGTAGTAAAAAAATAGCTCTTTGTCACACTTTTAACATTACATTTCCTTAAGAGTAAACCTTTAATCATTGCAAAATCTATTTTAACAGAAGAAGCAACAGTTGGGAAACAAGGAATTTGAAGACAGAAGTCAACACTTGGAGGACCTGCCAGTACTTTCTACAGATTTCTACAACTGGCTAAATATGTCGGTTAGTGAATTTCTGGGTGCTTTTCAAAGAAGAATTCCATAAGAATGATTCAGTGTCTTCTTTTCTTGAAATTTCTTTTCAAAGTTTTCTGAGAATTTTTCTCATTGTTTTGAGGTTGGTTGAAAAAAAACTTAAGGGGAGAGCTGATGACATTCTCACAATGTCTGTTATTGCAGAGTATAAAACTTTGACAAAAAATTGAGAGGAATTCCCCTCTTACAAATTAAAGCACAGACGGGGAGAACAGTTTGTATTGTGTAATAGCGTGGTTGTTGTGTCTGCAGGACTGGGAGCGACTCTACGCTGCCATTGGGGATATGCAACTCTACTGGAATATGCTGGAGTGGAAGAGAAAACAGCTAGAAAAGGCGGACAAAGAGCAGATGGTGGCTCAGACCACTTTACCTCAGAGCATTAAACACATTCAGCTCGACCTGAGGGACCTGATGAGCCAAGTCAGCAGTCAGGTGAGCACATTAACAGGCTTCTTACTGAAATACATGGAGGTAACTGCATTTTATCACCACAGAAAGTCTGTAAAGGAAACAACAGTGAAACTAGATGGGTAAAGTTTGTGGTAACAAAGTGGCATAAATGGTTTCTAATGAGACTGACAGCTAATAGATCATTAATAATAAATACATACATCTTACACATTAGTTTGAACTCAAGTTACTGATAGTTTCTATCTTTACAATCTGTTAAATCTCAGATTTCATAAGCTGCTTATCTTTATCTTGTCATTTTATCAGTCAGCTTATAAAACTATTTACCAAGATAGTACCAGCAGGGGGAAGTTTGCTGTAAACTGCAAGTTTTTGAGCAGTAACAAATGCTGACGGTGATGAAATTCTTGTAGCTTAGAATTTCACCAGTGTCATATGAAGCTGACGGGTATGAATACTGCTAATGGAGAAGACTAAGGATGGTAAAGTTAAATGTGGGCATACTATTTAACAAATTATACATCACAATTCCCCCTTTTTTTTTCCTCATTTGCTGAAACTACTTTGAGCACATTTATGTATTGAAACATTTATTACCAAATTAGTGTTATTGTAAAGTGGCGCTAAACTAGTGTTTTCTTTCTTCCCCAGATGAGTTACATGAGGAGCACTTCAGAGAGGCTGACCTCTACCCCTGTTCAAACATCCATGAACCCTGGGAGCAACTCCAAAACAATATGGGACAACCGAGTGGAGGGTTACATCATCTTGAGGGATCTAGACCTTTACCTCACCAAGCTGGCAAGAGACTTTCTCCTGCTGGCGTCAAAAGCACATTTATGACTTGGCACAGAGAATAGCACCAGAAGCGAGACCTCACATGTATGCACACAAATAGGCAAAGATTACACAAAATCAAAACTCAACTGACACTGAGCGCGTGACAGACAAATGAAGACGATTATTGTGATAACCACACAGTTTAATTAGTGTTTCAGTGGCAAAACCTCAAACATAGATCTTATTGTAGCTACTTTGCATTTTTGACATGCTGTTCTACTCTTTATAAGAGGGATTTTTTTGGGGTGTTTCCCATAGTTTCTGTCTTACCTCTAACTGTAAGTCTGCAATAAGCTTACAGCTGAACAGAGACAATCCTTCTCAACATCCTGTTTTTCCCCAGCCCTCTTTGTACTGGACTTTCCAAAGATATATTTACTATTTATTGACATATTTATTGAAATGCTATTTATTTCAGAGTGGTTTATTTCTCTTACAACATAGAAATACAGTGTTTTACATATTTTTTTATATTTGAGTGGAAAAATATCTATGTATGTCTGACAATAAAGAGATGAAGCATTGGAGCTGTGATGCCTTCATTTTATGATTTCCTACTGTTAATTATTGCAACATTGAACACGGATAAAAATCAGCAAGGGAGATGGTATCTTCAGTACAAGTAACAATGACAATAACTGAGTGGTAATCCTCCCGTTAGTTAAAAGGATTACTGTCCCCTTGGTTCCTTCTAAGAAACCCATTTGTTGTTGCTGGTTTCTTCATGTGCTGTTGATTCGAGGAGCAGTCTGTTGGGGGAAATGAACACAGTCAGCTGGACAAAATGTTTTTCATATTAAAAACACCCACTCCCTTCCTCAGGCTCCCCACATGACATCAGAACAGCCACTGACTCACCACTAGCAGATGTCCCCTCTTGCCTTTGGCCACCTTCAGCTCTGAGCCCCTGACGAAATCAATGATTCCCTCTTTGCCCCGAGCCACAGCAAACTTAATACTGCACACCACACAGGGGAGAACAAAGACAAGATAAGAAGATAAGCACTGCAGGAGAGGCAAAACACAGTCAGACAGGAGCTCACCTGCCCGGATTTATGTTCACGTAGTCGATCTTGCTCGCCATCATGGCTAGTTTTGTTACCACCTCAATCACATGGTTGCAGTGCAGCACGGCGTCACCCTGAGGGAAACAGGTCTCAGTTTATGTAGATATCACCATGCACTACTATACAGTCATGAATACTGACTACTACTGTACCTTTTGCTTATTGTCCTCGTTGGGCATGTGTAGGACGAACATCCCATCACTGAGAGAGCCCACGGAGATACCTGATTTTGTTACATACCGATAAGTTAATTGATTACCTGTCAACCACAATCTTTGAAAAAGCAAAAAATGTCAGTAATTTAGCATTCACTTACTGATATTTCAACCAAAATGATGACATGATCACTACAAAACTAAACTTGGGTAAACTAAAATTATATGCTGTAAGAATGCTGTGCTATTGTTTATCATATTGTTGTTTGTTGTAATTGGACAATCTACTTTGGAAGAGCTATATAATGTATCAATGTAAGTTTGATGAAAATGAAAGAAGTAGGATCTCATTTGTAACTAGAAAAGCACTTGGAGAGCGCAGACCTCCACCAAGGTAGTGTTTGTACATTCTTCCACTAGATGGCGCTGAATGACCTCACAGGCAACTTAGTGCCGTCATGCCCTATTTCCCAATGATAAAAAAGCCTTTCAAAAATTCCTGTATCCAGACGGTGATCTGGATCACCACCTAAATTTAATCACTTGTTCCTCGTCCCATTTCTGATAGTTCCTGAAAATTTCATCTAAATCCGTTTAGAACTTTTCAAGTTATTTTGAACATGACAGACAAACAGATAAACGCCGGCAAAAACAGAACCTCCTTGGTGGAGGTAATAAGTTAATGTTTTCAAACAGCAACAGCAGCTTATTAGCAGAGTACAAAAAAAAACACCACGTGACATGAAGAGTGTTTTAGATAATATTGCTTTCACTTTGTCAAACATAAAATGCCAGATTCATCTCGTTCTCACCTCTCAGGGCATTGTAGTCAATCCTTTGCTTGATTTTAGTTCTGTCCACTAACACAGCATAGGTATTGGTGAGGAGCAGCTGACGAGGACGAGGTTTGAAACCCCTCCTGTCATACTTTACGACTGAAACGCCATACTAAGAAACACAAGAAAAAATACAGCTGTAAGGTTAGAGAGAGGTTCAGTAAAATTTGATCATCATAATACACTACCTGGCCAAAAAAAAAGTCACACATGCAATATTTGACTGCACCATCTTTGGTTTTGATTACAGAAGACATTCCCTGTGACATGGTTTTTTTGCCACATAATGCTTACATAGTGCCACAATAAGGTTCATAATATTTTTTCATCCATAGTTGCATTCATTTTTTAATTGTTGATGATGTAGAATCAGACCACTGCATCAAGTCTTCATCACATCCTAAATTAGAGTCTGGACTTTCTGTTGGCTAATCCATGTGTGAAAATGATGTCTCATTCTCACTGAACCATTCTGTCACATACCTGATGATCCTGATCCTGGCATTGTCCATTCTTTTGCACGTTAAAGAAATGAGAGGACACTCACTGCAGTTAGAGTTCAATAACCTGTTCCAGCTCAAACATTATTAACCACTGCAGTATTTACCCATGGAAGGATCGGAACTATTTGTGAGTTAAATTCAGTGAATGTCTCCTGGAATCAAAACCAAAGGTGGTGCAATCAAATATTGCATGTGTGACTTTTTTTTTTAGCTGGGCAGTGTATATCAAACAGGTCAAATGCTACCTGCACTTTGTCGTTGCCGAGAGTCTGGACAACTTTCAGGTTGATTTGCTCACGTTCTGTTCAAAATAATGAATCGCATCAGAAAATACCTTGTGTTTTGGTTACATTCTCGTATTGTGTAGGTGAACACTTTGAATGTGCCGATACATACCAAGTCTGGAGTCCAAAAACAGCCTGCCGACACTCTGAGGGTAGCTGTCTTTCTGATCCTTGAAGATCTCACTGGCTACAACTTTCTGCATCATCTACAGGCAACAAAAAAGATAAAATCATCAAGTAAACCATTTCTAAAAGCCAAGTGAGCGCTCATTTTTAATCAGTGTACCTGTTTCTTCCATTCAGGTTGGATCCTCCTGCAGTATTTCATCACCATGTTCCGCAAGTGAAGCCTCTGCAGGTGCTCAGATGCCTGTTTGGACCAAGAAATTGATGATGTAGACGTGCGTTTTATACCTCCACAAATTTACTTTTATCTAAAAAGTGAAAAAGTAGGTGGAGCTTACTAATTGCCCCTGCCTACCCTGCTTATGCAGGTATTAATTTTCTTACCTTTTAATCTTTTGAGAGAATGGCACATGTAAGGAACAGGTGTTGGAAATTTGAAAATAATCAAGTGAATGATGTCCAAGGAATTGGTTTGACAAATTTTCTCAATTGAAATTATGTAAAAAAAAAAAAAAATAAATCCCAAAATTTAAATTCAAGTCATCAAACTGTGCACTGCACCTCTCTTAGTGGTACAGACCATGTGTGTGGAATTGGAAAAGAGTAGAATGAATAACGTTTGACAGATTGGTTGGACAAAAATGTTGGATCTTGGAAGGATGGATGGATAGAAGCTCAGATGGAAGGACATAATTCCTGGTATATCTCTATACCTCCACCCTCTGGGGCAGGTGAGGGTAAACATATTGTATTGTTTGTACCTCAACAAGGGAAGGTGGGGGTGTCGGCCAGTTTTTGTCCAAAACATTCTTTGGCAGGTTCTTGCTCAGCTTCTTGAGGAAGGAGTAGCGTACATGATCCAGGAAATACGCATTCTCAGGACAGTATTCCTCATGGCGGTAGATGAAGCCTTTTATGAACCTGATGAGAACAAACACATTAAAGGAAATAATTCAACCTTGAAACATGTACATGAAAAATATTAAAAACATATGAAAGTATAAGTCAAATACCTGCGTATCAATTCAGCAGCTTCTCTGCGTTTCTTAGCTCTTCGGCGTCCTTTCATTCCTCGCCAGCCAGACTGGATCACGATCACTACACACAGGCATCCAGTAATTATCAAAAAAGTCAGCCAACGAGAACCATTAAGGCAAGGTTTACTAAAACTTAACCTAAGGTTTGTGCTATGTGTCAGAATAGAAACAGATTACAGGTGGAGGAGACAACATTCACTACAATGTACTGTACAGCTCTGGAAAATACTAAAAGACCACTCCAAACCAGTAGTGTTAGAAACCAGCCAAAAGCAATGTGAAAGATTGTTGGAGTGCATCATAATTTACACGACAGCTTAAACCGAAAATCACAGGATGTTCCTTAATGACCCCAACTATTTCAGTTTCAGCCATGTTTATAGGTGTTTGAAGTCTTTAAATCAAATTAAATTAAAGGAGCTTCCGTACTTCCTTTAGTATCTCCTTCAGTGTAGGGACACACTAGACAAGGGGTGTCAAACATAAGGTCTGTGGGCCAAACCAGCCTACAAAAGGCTCCAATCTGGCCTCAGGGATGAATTTGTGAAATGCAAACATTGTACTGAAGATATTAACAGTCAAGGGTATCAAAATATTTTTAATTCAGGGACCACATACGACCCTATTTGATCTGAAGTGGGTTAGACCAATAAAATACTATCATAATAACCTATAAATAATGACAAGTCCAATTTTTCTTCAAGTTTTAGTGTAAAAAAAATTAAAGTTACGTGAAAATATTTATATCTAAACCATCCTTTCACAAAAAAAATGTGAATAACCTGAACAAATATGAACAACATGAAATGTTTTAAATGGGAAATGGACTGCATTTCTATAACTTCTACACCTTCGTGGTTCCCAAAGTGCTTTACAAAGCTTCACATTCACCCATTCACACACACACACTCATACAGTACATCAGTAGGCATATAATAAAGTTAAATAAAATAGAATAAATAATAAATATATACAATAAAGACTCAATTCATTTGATTTATCCTTTGAGCTCAAAGGATGCCATTCATCAAATGTATTGTTGAATGATTTGCTATGATGGGGGTCAATAATGAGTTTGCATTATTGACAGTAACTGTTTCTTGTACGAAGCCAGACTTTGAGGGAATGACAGACTACTTGCTTAGTAACGTCTTTAGGGACAAGGGGGCACAGCAGGCACTTTCCATATTCATTCAAGGTGGAAACTGTGTCTGCATCCAATAAGAGATGTGTACTTCACAAATTTCTTCACTTTTAATAGAACTGGAAATATGTTAAGGCCATCCCTCATGTTGTGAACTCTTAATTTTTTCCAGAGCTATAATGTCTACATCTGGAATGTGGACCATATGGAGGTAACAAGGATACAGGATAATTGCCATAATTACAAAGCGCCTGAACCTGCATGTCTGATGCGCTGATACTTTGATCTCTCCCGGTAGCCTCTCCATGATGTCTGCAGAGTCAAAGCTGGAAGAAAAACAAAACAAAAACATTCAAATCAGATTCAGATTTATGCTTTTCTTCATGTATCACTAGCTCCAATGTACTGTAGACTGACAGCATTCGAGTCCAAGTGATCTTTTTTTTAAAAAATACCTATAATATCTACAACTGTTACTCACCAATATCTGGCTTTTTTGCTTCTAGTGCATCCTCAGTGGTGAACAGAGTTTTAGGAAATCGGATGAAGATTTTTGATCTGCAGGAAACCATTGGCTTAAATTAATTCAAGTTGCTCAATGTCATAAATATAAGTCTGCTGTAAAGGCTGTACAATATACAACACTCACTCTGCTCATGACTCATTTAACATGGAAAAGGCAAACTCCAATTAAACGTTTACAAGCATTTTACAGAGAAAAGGATGGCCCTCTTACACAGAGATTACTTCACACTCTGTCTACAACTTCCTACAGTAATCCATTACCTGCCCAGCTTGTACTCCTCTGCTTTGTACCCCAGGTGGTTGACCAGTGTGGACACGCCATCAGCGAGTTTGCCATGCCAGTTGGGCCACGTGTCCGGACACAGGGGCTTATATCTAAATCCATAATTGTAATGACAGAAGGCTAAGCACAGGGTAAAGTGATTTAGGCAGATAGTCTGACAGAGAAAATGTCACCTCTGCAGGAAAGCTTCAAAGCGACGTCTGTAGGCGAAGCCAGCTCTCCTGACTCGTAAGTTTTCCATCAGACCCAAGTACTTCACCTGGTGTCTAACCAGAACTTCATCGAACCGACCTGCAAGAAGAGAATATATTTATTGTGTTCTTTTGCATACTTTAAGAACACAAATACTGTATTTTACAGTATATTTAAAAATGTTAAAATGTTTAATATAGTACGTGTTTTTCTGGTTTTCTTGTGGGATTTCCAGTATTGATTTGCTTTTGATACAAACCCAACACTTGTGGTTTTTACAATTCCAATGAAATAATTTCTTCCCTTTTCTTTAAGTGTTCTCTTCAAGTCTTGAACCCTAATAACCCTAAAAGCTACAGGAAGTGCTGAGTTTTAGCCACATTATTTATCCTAGCTGTGAATGACAATGCTATTTCTGCTTCACAGAGAATGAAAAAGAAACATCCTAGGTTTTACTGCATTCAGGACTAAGCTTTAGTTATTATTATTTTTTTTTAATAATAATGAAACCAGGACAACTTGACCAGAGACCAAAAATTATCTCTATCTTTTATTTGAGGTATAGACTTTACGAACATAGAATTCTGTAACTATTACATTATGTGACATGTAAACATACCTGGCTGCTTGGCATCATTAGGTTTGATACAGCGCACGTAGGACGGCTCTTTTGACATGAGGATCTCCATAAGTTTCATCAGGCTGTTTTTAAACTGAGTGGCAGCCTAAAATAAAGACAGAGTGAGACCCTGTGGGATTTTCTGTATTCATTCATTTTCTATACCCGCTTTATCCTCACTAGGGTCACATGGAGCCTATCCCAGCTACTTAAGGGCGAAG
>JAQQZY010000007.1:16967313-16978769 GCA_030068375.1 Ostorhinchus rueppellii | reverse complement strand
CACATTCACACCTATGGGCAATTTAGATTAGCCGATTAACCTATCAGTGCATGTCTTTGGATTGTGGGAGGAAGCCCACGCAGACACGGGGAGAACATGCAAACTCCACACAGAAAGGTCCCACCAGGGAATCGAACACGGGAACTCTTGCTGTGAGGCACAAGTGCTAACCACTGCACCACCGTGTCGCTCAGGGATATTCTGTAGTTTTGGAAATTTGTATCAGTATGTGCATGAGCTAATCTCTGGACAAAGGAGGGAAAAAAATAAAAACACCTAAAATATGAAACACAGAGGATATTCCAACGTGTTCCATTAATCGAAAATTTAAACCACAACATGCCAACGATGATAAAAAAAGAACTTCTGAAAAGAAAAAGTGCAAGGGCATAGGAAAAATGGTATATACTTCTCACCATCTCTGGCCGTTTCTGGTCAATCACTTCCTCTCTGCGGAAGCAGTGATTTAGGATCTGGTTGTCTGACTGACACATGACCTAAGCAGAGACCAAACCACATGGCCACATGAAGCACAAGTCTCTCTTCCTGCTCACTTAAGCCAATGTTCCTCCTTCTACCTTGACCTTTTGTATGGATCTCACCTCTTTCAGATTTCTGTTCAGCAAATCATTGTTCTTGTCCATGAAACCTACAACAGTTCAGTTTGCAATCAAGAAATTAGTGATTTGTCTGTCATGCCCTGCAATATGTAATATGTTTCACCTCATGCAAAGAAATGATTAAACAAATAAAAATAACAATTAAAGATAAATGATAACGCACCATTGACATTGTAATTGACCTCTCCAGCATAATGCAGCAATCTGAACTCCTCCCTACTCATGACCCTCCGTGTTTTTCCATTGGCCAACTTGTGACTAAAAGATATAGACACACATGGAGAGGGACAAACGCAAATAAGTTATAACAGTATGTAATGTCATTGAGGCTATTTTAATTGTAAACTATGATACTTACGTGACAAAATGGGGATGACCGCCCAGTGTGTCCTCCAGTTTCTCTAAAAAGGAGATGTCACATGTTTCTCCAGGTCTTAGACACTCCTCGTCCTGGAAGATAATCAGTATTAAACTTAACATGGGACAAGGATTACACTATATATATACAGAGAAAAAATATAATCTACAACATGTCACCAGAATGGAGATGATGCCTTTGTGCTTCTCTTCTATCAGGTCACAAATGATCTTATTGTCAAAGTACTGCACGGTCTCCCACTGAAATTAAGCGCAACATTGAATTTTAAGTTCATACAGAAATCTGTACAGGTGCATAGATGCGTCAAACTTCTTTATTTTTCATCGGTGCACTCACTGCAATCCCCTCTGTCTCATATTCCTCCTGTTCAGATCTGAGGGTGAGCTCGATAAACAACTGCTGAAGCTTCTCGTTGCAGTAGTTGATGCAGAACTGCTCAAAACTGTAGAAAAAAATATTTGGGAAATTAGGCCAAAAGCACTCCAGAGTTATAAGCACTGGGGACACAACAGATGCAATTACAAAGAATATGGTTTCTGGCTGTTCTGAAACACAGGTAAAGGGAACGCATACCTATTGTGCTGCAGGACCTCAAACCCATAAATATCTAGAAGTCCTATAACAGAGGATCCTTTGCTGCTGTGGTAGATTTCATCCTGTGTCACGTAAGTACAAATCATATAAACACATTGTAAAACACCACAACAATCCACAACAGCAGAATTTTTCCAATGTCCTTGAGTTGTCATTGGAATGGTGATTTTACCTTGAGAGCGAGTGATTGATTGATCTTCTCTACCAACCATGTGAAGGTGCGGCCATACATAGCCTTGGCTAAGGCATCACGAGCAGACACAGCCTGCTCAAAATTTAGTGGACTGATCATCTGTAACATTCAAGTAATAAATTAAATAAACACATCTGCATAATACACACCTAACAGCTGTAAATACAAGAAGCAAGGACAAAAACATCGTCACCTCCTCTCCTTTGGCAGTTAGTTTCTTGTGAGTGAGTGCCTCCCTGAGGGCTGAGCCATCAACTCCCAGCAGCTGGAAAACAACACATCTGCTCTCAGCTTTTACTTTTTGCATATTTGAGCATCCATTAATACTAGTGGGACTGTTCTGACCTTCTCAAGATTTCTTATCTGTGTCTCAGTGGTGATATGAGTTTCTCCTTCCTCCCCTTCCCCAAAATGTGTGTTCCCGAGATGGAGAACACTGGCGATGATATTCAGCAATTTCTGAGGTCAGACAGAGGAAAAACTGTCAACAACCATCTCATGATAAAACAATTCCTTACATCACAAGTAGTGAACTGGCAATTTCCCCCTTATCTTTACCAGAAATACATGCAACATTATGCAGAGTTGCCTTCAACCTTTATCACAAGAATCAAAAATGCAAGTCAGTGTTTGGAAAAAACCAAAAACATATTACATATTCATGGTTGAAAATGAAGAATGAAGAAGTAACACCAAACAGCAAGGGAAGATGAATGAATTATATACACAAAAGAGAAAATTAACAGTAAAACTGTGCATCTTGTAATCATTTAATATGGGTGTTCATACTGGCTAAGCTATTCATTAATACATTATTTAACATAAAATGATACTCTAATAAGCATGAAACATTGACGCATCTAGTAATCATTTAGTCATGTGTTAAAGTGTGTCAGAGCTTAGTAAAACTTATTTTTCCTGGAATATGCCGCAAAACATCACACCACCTAAAAAAGTTCATTAAATAGCTTTAAAGGTATTTTAAAAATTTTTATGAAAGAAAGTTTTTGCTGCTTTTCATAACCTCCGTAGATGGTGTGAGTTAAGGATATTACTGGTATTGTCTATTTGCTTCTTTCTTACCATCTTTACCATTCTTTCACTCTCATTTGTAATATTCTACATGGCTTTTATTTCTCTATTATGTTTTATATGTAAGACTCTTTTGATTTCTATGTGAAATAGTTTGCTTTTGCCATTTTGACCGGGACTTCCTAGAAGAAGAGATCTTCTCCTAGCACTTCTCAATGGGATCTTACTTACAGATGAAGGATAAATCAAGTAAAATAAAATGTCACCAGGTTCACAGCTGAGCAATTTCATTAAAGGTGTATTGTGTGGGAGTAATAAACTATTAAATTATGTATAAAGCAATACTTTAGTTAACATGAACACCAGGCAGTTGATTAATGTTTATTACTGCATTAACTATTAATTAATGTACACTTATTGTAAAGTCTTATAATAAAACCATGCCTTTGGGTTAGGGTTAGGAGTGCACTGTTCATGGATCTTGTCTAATTACTGCATTGTCTATGTTACACTTAAATACAGTAAATGTGCTTAATCTGCAAACATTAATGAAAAATACATTATATACAGTCGTACATAAAAGCAAATTTATTCAACATCACTGACCTGCACTTCTTCATCACTGAAACCAATAACAGACAGGGCCTTCATGACAGCTTTCCAATTATTCTTGTCACTAATGGAGCTTACTCTGGGACAGTTTCCCTGAACAAGACAAGTCTGTGTTAGATCACAACAGTATAAATGCATGAAAGTCAGTGTTAACAGTATGTGCGCATGTCACTTTTAACTCCCCGTACTCACTTTGACTAGATACTTGTAGTTCTGTGGGTTTCTGTCCAGGTCCAATGTGTGAAGCAAGTCATCATCTCCTCCTTCCAGAAGCTGATAGAAGATGTGGAAGTTTCTCTCTCCGTGGTTCTGGTGCACAACACGAGATTTCTCCAGAAGATAGTTCAGGATGTGTCCACCGACTGGTGCCCCCTTTAAGTGTTTAGTTTCAATTTGTAGACAAACAGGGACTGTAAAAACTAGTGCTGCTGCTCTAAAGCCTGCAACATGAACTCTATAAACAAAAAGCAGCATAAGCACAGGCTTTTTGCCATACATAATGAGCTAAGTCTTACCCTAAAATCAAACTGGACATCCATGTATTTCCCAAAACGACTGGAGTTGTCATTCCTAAGTGTTTTGGCATTACCAAAGGCCTGTGCAAAACAAAAGAGGGGGAAAAGTAATAAATAGTAATTAGTGGTAGGAAGTTAAATTTAAAATAACAATAGAATAAGTGATTCATCAATAATACAATCAACGGAAAACATTAAAATCCTTTGAAACACAAAACAAATGAAACACACAATTTGCAAAAATAATTTAGCATATATACTGACTCTAAAATTCTAATAGTGACACTGTTGTTGTTTTTAATGGGAGCAGTTGAATACCTCCAGAACAGGATTTGACTGTAGTAGTCGGTCACCAAGGGCAGCCATGTGATCATTTGCAGGGCAGGTAACAGCGTAGTAGAGGAGAATCTTCTTGGAAGCCTCAGTTTTACCTGCACCACTCTCCCCTGATATGAGAATACACTGGTCTTTCCTCTCAGTTCGCATGGCCCGGTAAGTGTTGTCTGATAACGCATAGCTGTGAAAAAGTCAAAACGCAGCTATTAATCAACATCCTGCTACATACTTATGGTGAAATAAATCTGTGTACATCCGTTTGAACATAAGCCATTCAATACAATTTTTTTTTGTAAAATGGCTTGTATTTTATGTATTTTAGTTGCTTAGGTGTAAACATTACTTGCTAAATTATGTTATTAATACTGTCTTTCCAAATGTTTATGGGTGGAAATGCTCCAACAAATAGAAGTACACAAAAATTAAATAACCAATACACATCATTAAATTCCACTCTTGTATTAAGAAATCTTTTTTGAATACACAAAATCTATTAATAATATACAGTATGGTGATAATGTCATGTTATTATTAGTAGGATAGTGTATGATTCTGAGAAAATGTTCATGTAGTGACTCACATGTGTGGTGATATCTCATAGAAGCTGACCCCTCTGTAGCGTTCCATCTGCTGCTTGGAGTAAATCTCCAGCTCTTTGTAAGGATTCACTGACACCAACACGGAGCCAATATATGTCTGAGCCAAAGTATTACAAGGAGAGACAACACATTCAAATATCTTGTCAAAACAAATAACAACACGTATAACACATAAACAGTAAGTAACACATGAATAAAATGAGTTTATTACATAGACTAGATTTTCTCTGAAGCGTCGCCGTAGGTTTTCTATGAAGGCTGCTTCACTGTTGTAATTTTCCAGTAGGACAAAGTCCTGCACTCCAACCCTGTCCCGGGCAGTCAGGGCACTCTCCATCACCAGGCGCACTCTCCCTTCAACATCCACTTCCTACAAAGACACATGTTACACAGTATAGTACTATGGAAATGAAGCAGCTGTCTAACACAGGTAATTGATACTGCTGAGAGGAGAAGAGTCAGTCACTCCAGATCAGTGTCTCAGGAAGCACATGAGTGAATTTGATAAATGAGAGTAAGAAAATGAATGAATGAAGTCTGGATAAAGTTACACCCAACATCCCTCAACTGTTCACGTCTTAAAATAAAAAGAAAAGAGGAAAAGGGTTTCCTGCTCTCACTGAATGATTTCTCATAGCTGTAATAACACAGTGCTGACAAGCAGGGGGCAGACAAGACCTACTCCAACTTCAGTACAATCACTTAGATACAACACTGCTGATCAACGCTGCAATAATCACAAGACAATGTAATAACAGACAAAACTAAGAGCTAATTCCCCAAAAGTGTGGGTATGTTTTTCAATAATTTATCTAAGTCAAATGCTGTGTGACTTAGGGCCGTATCACCAAAACAGCACTGTTCTGTGCTGCTTGACTGAAGCCAGAAAAAACATGCAAACACTGAGTTCCAGCGAACCTTGCCAAGATTAAACAAAGAAGACATTTAAAGAATCCCAATGATAAACAGACGGGATGGGCTCCTCTATTATGTGATAGTGAGATAGAGTATTATGATGTATTTACAATACACACAGTTGTTTTTTTTTTTTTAAATCACCAGACAGGGTTAAAGCAATGCCAGTAGGAAGGTGTGTGTACATGTCAACCTGACGGTGATGGTATCCTTAAAGTACAGACAGGAAACAATTACAAGCTGGCAAAAAGGAAATTCTCGTATATGCCCTAAAGTAATATTACTCATGCTCAGGCAGTCGTGCCCACAGAAAGAGGTAAGAAAGCCAGCATTCAATACTCACAGATAAAAATCAAGACACACGAAGTAGTGCGTAATCAATGCTCAAAGTCATCCAGCAGCTGCCTTTCTTCAGTCTCAAAGCTGCATTCACAAGAGGAACCTTCCTATTTCTTTACAAAGCAATAATAAAAAAAAAAACAAGCAGAGTGGAACAAAGGGGCTAAACTTCCATAGAACTTCTGGTTGCCTTGAATGCAAGACCCTCTCAAGGGTCTCATTTGGCTGGTTAATGCTGGTAGAGGGTCATTATCTCTGAACATTAGATGCAGGAAAATCCTTGAAAAAACACTAGTGGACAACAGTGGAAGATAGCCAAGAAATAAGACCAAAGGAAGGTCACCGGACACTTCCACAGCAGCCACTCCTCTCTCCTTCACCTACAAGTATTGTTCTCCCACTATTGCAGGTGGGCTCACCACAGATAGTACTTACAGATCACAGTCAGATTTTCCAAAGGATACAGCTAAGGAATGTTAGGGTCAGGTTTCGGGCAACTGTTCAGTGGATACTAAAAGTTTTTTCTTTGCTGTGGATCACCATCTATGAATGTTTTTATATGCACTTTATTCCACACTGGAAATCCTTTTTTTGCACCTCAATTTATAGCAGACACAAGACAAATGCAGAATAGGTTGCAGCACCAAACAGGCAAACACAAACGGAAGCAAACAAACAAAAAACTCCATTCCGCTTGAGGATGCATGCAACTAGCCAACAGCTACAGTTTGAATGGTTTGATTGCTAAACTATTCTGGAAAGTGAGTGCATATATGGCTGCATAATATCACACATTTTGTGGTGTGCCACAAAGAATTTGACCCAATTAAGTAACATAAATTAAACAACAATATTTTCACCAACATCTGTTTAACTTTAATCACTGTGTGGGCATAACACTCATTGCATATAATCTTAAACTGTTAGAGAAGATCTCAGTATAAAACCACAGAACACACTTTCATACATTCAGCATGTATCAGCTTATACAGCATGGCCTGCTAGCATTAGAACCTGGCTGAAACTTCAAGAAAAGTTAATATGTGATGCTATGTAATAAGTTCAGTAGCTGGTGTGCTTTCAGTGTGTGCAGTGTTCAGCTTTCCAGTGTCCTTAAATGCCAAGTTTGTTTTTTTTCCCTTTAAGTGAAACAGGGAGGCATTGAAAGATACAGTATCAGAGCTTCCAAGCAACGAAACACTGTTTTCTTGCTCAAATCAAAACAGAGCAAACATTGTTGGCTTTATACCAGGGAGCACACCCCCACTAACAACCACTTAATGGTACAAATCCCGATCCATAATAGTACTAGAGAAATGTTGCTACCTTTAAAGTAACAAAATATAAGAGGCAACGTGTAAAACTGTTTTGCTTTTTTTCTGCTACTGAGATACCTTAAAGGCTGCATGTCGGGGATAGAGATTTAACCAGGATAAAACGTAATCCTTGCACGATTGCTGCTGCTCCCAGCAGTGCCTGAGTGCTTTGTGTGGAATTTAACTGTGACTGACAGAGCCTTGAGTTGAAATCTTTAGGTTTGTTGGTTCAGCTACAATGACAGCCAGTGAAGAAGGCTATCCTAAAAGTAAGACTTGGCTCTTGGCCCCATGACTAAGCTCCACTAGGCCAAATACATTTGGATTGTCTTCCTTATAAGGCATGCCCCACCACTCTGTCCCAGAGTGAGCTCCTCCAGTACCACAGCTGCCTCTACACCTCTGATGTGCCAGTAATGGATATAATGGAAAAACACCAAGTGTATATGCTTTGGACTGTTAGAGTTTAAGGCTGTTATCTTTAAACAAAACCCAAAATAGACCCTGAGTCATAAACATGCAAGAAAACCCACCGGTGACTCATTGTTCTGTTAAACTCTTTTTCCCTCCAAGTTGAAGCGCTTTACTGTATGAGCCTATAAATGTATGCACACTCACAAAAATATACAAAATGCATTCACTGTGCAGCTGTAGACATGAAAACACAGCAGACAGCATCATAGCAGTCAGGCTTACCCTGCCTTGGTACCTCATCCTGTCCTATTGTTGCTGGAAGAAGGCTGAGCTGGTGGTTCCCCCTGGGGTGGTGCTCCTCCTCCTATGTCAGTCACACTCTTGAACTTTTCATCCACCTTTTCACATCAGCAACAGAATTTTTTCATTTATCGACTCTCCCCGTCAGTCACCGTTACACTTTCTCAAAGCTTTAGTCACTTTCTCCACGCCTCTCCTCCTGTTTGCCTGGCGTCCCTGTGAGGACAAAACACGCTCAGTCAGGCCAAAACACCAACAGCTCTTCTTGTTTATACCTTCAATTCATCTTCCTTTGACAGGTCAAGCAAATGTCCGCCTCTCCACAAGCCCCTCTCCTTCCTTTAAACTATACAGCATGAAATAAGGGCAGGAACTCCACTCACACGTCATACGCTGAAAAAAAAAAGGCAAGGGAAAGTATGCTGCTGGAGTGTATGAAAAAAGAAACACAAAAACAGAGAGCTACAAGCGCTTGGAAAAATTTGCTAAGAGACCCAAACTACAAACATGTAATCAGTGTGCAGCTATGTAAAAAAAGAAAAAAAAAAAAAAAAACAGAAATCACATGATGAGATCGTTGCACATTCTTTCTTTCCTTCCCTCCCTTTTCAGCTTGCTCCCTCCCTTTTCTCCCACAAGCTGAGACAGATTCACATGGGATGAGAGTTATGGAAATGTTTCACTGTGAGATTGGTCGTCTCCTTGTGGCTGCCTTCCTCTGTTGATGAAGTAACTTACACCATCATCCTAAATATCACTGCACGACTGTGACAGCCTGCTTTCATTTGCTAAATTGAGTTTATAGGTTCTATTCCCAGGGACAACAATAACGCAACAAAGTTTACATTTCTGCAACTTTTTCACCTGTGTGAACATAATGTGGTGTCTGTACGGACCATCAGACACTGGACTGTCTTCTAAAGTTTCCTCCCATTCGGGGTTTTCTGGTGAGTGCTGTCAAGGCAGTGTTGCCTCTGTGAGAGAACAGTGCCCTCCTCTGGTTTCCCTCTCCTCATCTTTCCTCTCACCCCATTTTGCCTCAGTCTGTCTCCACGCCTCACTCACATTCCCTTGCCAGCATCATCAACTATCCAACACTAAAGAATCTGAATAATGTTACCCAGATGGAGAAAGTCTCTTGCTCTTTTTCTCAATCTCCCGCTGTCTCAATAGTTTGTGAAAGATGAAATAAAGGGATCTGTGCTTCCTACCAACCATGTGCACAGTCTACAGTATGTCAAGTGTACAGTACTAATCTGTCATATTCATTAAAGGACATACAGAAACTAAAGTATGACCCCCCTCCCCCTTTTACTAAATATGGAAAGCACTTGTTTAAGGCCCAAGGCCTGCGTTCCTTCTCTTGATCTTTTTTGGTTAAATGTTTTCTCACTTTTTTCAGAATACTTTAGCGTGACTTTTGTTCAAACTGTGGTCTATTCACATCAAAGGTTTAGTCACTGTTCTGCAGTTCCTTTTATACAATGAAAACACAATTTACAATTAAATTACCATTGAAAAATTTGATCAAAGCCAAATGGTATTGTATTGTTGTCTTTCCATATCAAACCCAAACAGTGCAGAAAGGAAATATTTATGTTGAACAGGTTTTGTGGTCCACATTGTACACCAGGATGCAATGCATTTTCAAATGCGTCTGCAACAAGCGTATGAATACATGTAGAACAATTGTGCTTGATGAGTTGTTAGATGAATGTGCCAAGTAACTAAATGTGAAATTATTGGCATCCATGGACACTGGAGTACCATGTATCTAGAAGCCCAGAATGTAGGTGTTACTAGACTTGGACCTGGACCTACAATCGATGTAGGCTATCAGCGTTCATAGAAAACTTTCAAAGTGAATCATGTGGACACATTTTAATATAACAGATATATTGCTGGCATCGTTTATTGACTTACTTTTAAGACTTGGAGGGTTTCCAAGTCACAGCATAACCACATGCATGTGGAAAACATGAGAGCTCTCTCCTAACACATCTGCTTTCACATTACCAGTACACGGCATTGGGCATAACTCTTACTGCCTGTAAGTAAAAAAATAAATGCAAATAAGTTAGAGAGTGCATCTTCATCACCATGGTTGTGCCATCCTTTTTCCACCTCCTTTTTTCAATCGGTGTTCCTATCTTTGTTTTGCAGTTCCTGTAAGCGGAGTTTCCTTCCTTGCTGTTTCCTTCAGGACCATTTACTTCGAGCTCAGCACAAAGCAGCTCCAGTCTGAAATCTGGCTCTATCTCTTGTATCTGCACTTTTATTCATTTAAATAGGTTCCAAAGTCAATACATGGAAATGCTGGGAAACCAAAGTGATATGTGGGATAGGTACTCTTCAAATATGCTGGACTCTTTTGACAAACTCAAACTAAAGTGCTGCAAAAAATGATCCAAACATCTGCCTGACTCCAATTTCAGATAATTACATTAAAAACTCAAAAACAAATGCTGAACATCTGACACATTAGGAAAAATATTCAGATACCCTGGTATAACCTCACCATAAACTGCCTTCCTCTATACAACAGCTGCTTGAGTTACAGTATTTCACCATTTTATGTCAGATGTATTAAGATTTTCCGATTCAAAATTACAATGAATCATGGAGGAGCAATGTCTTTTTCTGGGCAGAGTGGAAAAGAGGTTGTTTCCTTTTTCTGTTTCACTTCTCCCACTCTGCTGCTCCCTCACTCTCACAGACATCTTGCTCTCACCATAATAGCTTTATGTGGTTTAATAGTTTATTTTTCTCTATATTTTTCGTTTCCTGCCCTGTTTTAATGCTCCTTATGTTTCATTGTAGCGGCAGTATTGAGTTAATTTAGAAAATAAGCTATTTTGGGAAGTTTCTTATGTTACCTAACCTGGCCTCCCTCCCTATGTATTATATCCTTGGTAGAGACACCATTTTCAACCTAGCGACCAACAGCACCAAACTCCCTCAGCACCCATCTGCTGTCCTGTCACCCCACTCTGACTTCTACTGCCTCTCATCTCCCAGATCCCTATTACACCACAAAGCCTTGTCTATAAATTCATCAACATGTGAAAAAAACAAACTTAAAAATCAACACACTGTGGAGACACATTAATTTGTTAGAGGAAAGTCAAACAATGGCAAATAGACAAAAATAAAAATTGTAATGAGTTTAAATGGGGTTTTTTTTCCCCCCTTTGGTAATAATATGTACTGTGAACATGAGTGTGTGTGTGTGTGTGTGTGTGTGTGTGTGTGTGTGTGTGTGTGTGTGTGTGTGTGTGTGTGTGTGTGTGTG
>JAQQZY010000007.1:16950559-16965640 GCA_030068375.1 Ostorhinchus rueppellii | reverse complement strand
CCCCCCCCCCCCCCCCCCCCCCCCCAAAAAAAAAAACAAAAACAAAAAACAAACAAAAACAAAACAAAAAACACAAAACAAACAGTGGATAAAAGAATTAGATAAGGTCCGCAAAACGTGTGAGCTCCCCAGAATATGTATCCACTGCAGTAGTGACGTTTCGGGCCACAGCCCTTTATTGGACATGGAACAGGTCATGATATATAACTCTTTAGAGTACTAATTGTGATATCACGTAACAGGTAATGCAAATTCTCTCATGTATTCAGTAATAGACAGTAATGTATGACTTTTGAGTAACTCATCATGTATTGTGTTGCTGTTGTAATACCTGACTAATCAGTAATAATATATGTTAGTTATTAATAAAACATGATATTGCAAACAAGACTGGGGTTAGAGGGAGTAGATAACACCTAATTGTTTACTTAACATGATACTCAGTTTGGCTCTATCACTTACCTGTGTTTCTCTCTCATCTCTGCCCACGAATTAACCATTAAATTACAGTAACCATGGATACAATAACCATGGTTACAATGGCCACGTTAGCATGATGTTAACAGCTGTAGTTAGCAGTGATTATGCTAACTCAGCTAACATTTAAATAATTAGTTTTACTGTAGCTTTTGTCATTTAACTTATTTTTTTTATATTTGTCTTAAATTCAGATATGCAGCAGTTTAGTTTCCCCACTTTATGAGATACATTACTAGACAAAAAATGGAAAGTAATTAGTTAGCTTGCTAAAATAATACTGCTAATAATATTGGATGGAAAATAGCAAGTACTTTGAGTTATGTAGCCGTGGATAGTTAGCTTGAGTAGCGTTTTCAACAGTTCCTCTACTTTTGCAACGACGTTACTCTGAAAAACTATTGGAAATACAGGAACTACGTGAGAAATCGATTACTTTGGGGTAACGAGCCCCGCAAAGGTAGTTAGTATACTGGTGAGCTAGCAGCAGTGAAAACGACCTGCTGCAGTTGTGTGAGGGCGCCGCTGGGTGAGTCCCTCTCTCCGCTGCTTCTGTCTCCACAGCTCCCTTTTCCTAAAGAAAAGAAGAGGAGAACTAGGTCCGGGGAGGAGGGCCGCCGCCATTATCGGAAAGCTGGCTGAAATACCACTTTCACACACGCAATCTGCTGATAAATTCACCAGGACATGAACCATTTCTGTTGCAGTAGTAGCATATTTCAGACGAAACACTACCGCGATTGCAACAAACTCAACGTTGTTTCGTGTGCGCGGCCGGCCCAGCGTTATGTGGCCACAACAATGGACAGAATAATTATTGAAAAAGCAACGTGGTGAACCGAAGAGAAGACGGCTAAGTAGATTTTTGTACGCCTGAATTTTTCAAGTGGAAAGACCTTTGGCAAAACAACATCGGATTGTCTTATTTCTGGTATATTTATGCTTGCTTTCCCTTCTTTAATTGCAAAGAAAACAGAGATGCTAAACAAGAGAATACGGGGATGGGCAGCGGATATTTAAATCAAGTTATCCAACCGCACAAGTTAAAGTAATACCAGTATTGTCTGTGAATAGAGACGACCCCATAGTGGATTCTGCGGCTTTATGCTTATGCACATCAGGCGGCGAGGGCTGCGGCAAGAGCTGGCCTGACAGATGCGAGAGGAGAAAGGGAGAAATGCGATGGTATGTACCCTACACGCTCTCTCTTCTTTATTGGCTATTTCCTACTGAAGCGATGTGTGCTACACCCTGCACAGCTGGGCAAATGAATTCCCTTTAATCGTTGTCGGCGTGGAGAAGGTGGACTATCCCAGATTTAGGCTCTGCAATTTCATTATGTAGACAGCAGGCCTGGCGTGGTCAGCCCCTCTGTGTGCACCCTAAAGCCCATGGTAACTGTTAATCCTGTGCACAATATGTAACCTTACAAAATCTTATCGAAGTTACTAGGCTATGTTGGTAGAATTGCTTGACGACGGACTGTAGTAAACTGTATTTGCCTAGATTATTGGTAGATAGGACAGTTGGGTTGTGTTTATTTCAAAGAACTTGTGTGTTCCTGTGGTATCAGGCCTAGCTCAGCTGAGCGGTGTGGACTGCCCATGGTTGCGTTTGACCCTGTCAGAGCTGGTTCTTTTTGCAAGTGTGTGGTCACTTCATATAACATGTTAGATATTTCATTACAAGCCAAATAATGCATTCCTAAGTCATGATGCTTATTTTCAAAAGAGCCATATTACACATTTGAGAATTTCCAGTTGGTCATTTGCTTTGTTTTATCACAGACTCACAATTATAAGTCTAGCCACTGCAGTAATGGTAGACTAACATTACATGTTTTAGAGTGATCGAATTTAGTGCCCCCTGACAAAGATTTATACATGTCTGACTAGTTCTTTATTCAGTCTCTGTATTGTCTCAGGGATGAGGCTTTTAGCTGTATTAGCCTGCATAAAAATGTGTTCATTGATGGAAGCTATAGTGCCCATAACTTTCATGCTTGTCTCACTCATTTCGAGAATATTACTCTTTTGCTTGTGTATTGAAATAAATTTGTAGTGTTTTGATTAGTAGTATTTTAAGATTAGTGCAATTTAGCAATGACCTCTATAATCAAGTGCTCAAGTAATTGATAGTGAATAATCTGAAAGAAAATTTGTATACTCAAGCAGTCAAATGCTTTAGAAAAATCATATTATTAATAATAGAATTGGTATTTGGAGCACTGAGAGGACAATTTACTACCTGTACACTACAAAGACATTTGAATGAAATTTTACACAGAGTACAGAGATGTACCCTTTTTATTTCTGTTGTTTCTTAAACACATACATTTGCATTCTCCAATGAATGGTGCATTCACAGGTTGTTATTTGTGGTAGATAGTGAATGTAAGTAAATGTAAGTAATGTAAGTAAAGTAAACAATTTAAATGTGTTAGTTGTTGTTTTCTAATCATTATATTAGAAATGTCTTAAGTTTAAGATAAAACTACTGATATTTTAAAGTTTTTGTCTGTTAATAATATTGTCTTTGCCAACACACCATTGGTTTATTTTTATTGGGTCACAGTCACCTTAAGTGAAAGTGATAGGGTTACATTTTCCCTTTGGTTATTTTTACCTTCAGTTTCTGTTCTTATTCAGAGTATGTTTTGGTTGGTTGTTCAGTTTTGGTACCTGATTTATTTTTTTATTTTATTTTTTTTCACAGGATCTGACTCATAAGGAATGAATGAAAGATCCCTCTTCTCATATCACCGCACTGCTATTTATTCAAACTGAAGCCCAGCAGAAGAATCTGAAATCTGATCTCCTCTGTGGGTCAGCAACTTTATGGACAAACATTCAAGTGAACTCCTTTATACAGTGCCTGTTTTTGGCAGGATGAGCCTCAGCAGACTATGATGGCGAAAAAGCAAGATGCCCGATCGCCCATCTACAACCTTATTGTGGTGGGTTTGTCAGGAACAGAGAAAGAGAAGGGGCAATGTGGAGTTGGAAAGTCCTGCTTATGTAATAGGTTTGTGCGACCTAGTGCTGATGACTTCTACCTGGATCACACATCAGTTTTGAGCACCAGTGACTTTGGGGGTCGAGTGGTAAATAATGATCACTTTCTGTTTTGGGGGGAGGTGTCACGGGTTCTGGAGGAGGGACCTGAATGTAGAATGCATGTTGTGGAACAGACTGAATTCATTGATGACCAGACATTTCAGCCACACCGTAGCACTGCTATGCAGCCCTATATCAAAAGGGCAGCAGCAACTAAGCTGGCTTCAGCAGAGAAGCTCATGTACTTCTGTACAGACCAGCTTGGCTTAGAGCAAGACTTCGAGCAGAAACAAATGCCCGAAGGAAAGCTCCAGGTTGATGGATTCCTCCTATGTGTTGACGTCAGCCGTGGCATGAATCGTAACTTTGATGACCAGCTGAAATTTGTAACAAACCTATACGGTCAGCTTAGCAAGACAAAGAAACCGATTGTGTTGGTCCTCACCAAATGTGATGAAGGAGTTGAACGTTATATCAAAGATGCACATACCTTTGCTATTACTAAAAAGAGTCTACCTGTAGTTGAGACATCTGCTCGCTCAAATATAAATGTGGACCTTGCCTTCCTCACTCTAGCTCAGCTAATTGATAAAAGCAGGGGAAAGCCCAAGATTATTCCTTATTTTGAAGCTCTAAAGCTCCAGAGTCAACAGATAGCTTCAGCCAAGGACCGCTATGAATGGTTAATCAACCGTATAGTAAAAAATCATAATGAAACCTGGTTAAACACCAGTCGGCGCATGAACACCTCCCCAGAGTACAAAGAATATGTCTTTTTGGAGGGAACAGCAAAATGCAAAAAGCTTTTTCAACAGCATGTCTACCGACTGAAGCAAGAACATATTGAGAGGCGTCGGAAAATATACTTAAGCACTCTTCCTTTAGCACTTAGTTCTTTGGTGCCTGATCTGGATGAGATAGATCAGTTGAGCTGGTCTGGGGTACAGAAGGTTCTTGAGTCCAAGCAGCACTTTGCTCACTGGTTTGTTGTTCTGGAAGACTCACCATGGGAGGATACATCTCACATTGACAACATGGAGGATGAGCGGATCCCTTCAGACCTGCTGGAAACTGCTGAAGCCGAGGAAATATTTAATTCTCATCTGGAACATCTGAGGAATGAGTGCAGGCGAGCAGAGATGAGGCTGGAGTTCAAACAGAAGCTAGCCTCGTCTCCCTTTGTGACACCTGGTAAACCATGGGAGGAGGCCCGCAGCTTCATCATGAATGAAGAATTCTATCAGTGGCTTGAGGAGCCTGAGTACTTGGATCTTTATAACCGCCATCAGAAAGAGATCATTGACCGTGCTAAAGAAGACTTCCAGGAGCTTTTACTGGAGTACTCTGAGCTTTTTTATGAGCTGGAGGTGGATGCTAAGCCAAGCAAAGAGAAAATGGGAGCCATTCAGGAGGTTTTGGGAGAGGAACAGCGGTTCAAGGCACTACAAAAGCTTCCAGCTGAAAGAGATGCTCTAGTACTTAAGCATATCCACTTCGTCTATCACCCTACAAAGGAGACCTGCCCTAGCAGTCCACACTGTGGAGATTCTAAGATAGAACAACTCTTAGCATCACGTTTCCCCACATGTTACCCCTTTTTTGATGTGAAGGCTCATTTTGGTGACACCAAGGCTGATAGAATTAATCTTGTCATTCTAGGAAAGGATGGACTAGCCAGAGAATTTGCTAATGAGATTAGGGCTCTCTGCACAAATGATGACTGGTATGTGTTAGATGGGAAGATGTATGAATTGACACTGCGGCCTATTGAAGGAAATGTACGTCTTCCAGTGAATTCTTTCCATACGCCCACTTTCACTCCGCATGGATGTCTATGTCTGTATAATTCAAAAGATTCCCTCTCTTATGTGGTTGAAAGCCTTGAGAGACTTAGGGAGTCAACACTAGGTCGAAGGGATAGCCAGCTAGCACAGCTGCCAACATCACTGCTTTTAGTCACTAAAAGAGGTGTAGGATCATATTCAGATATTGGTGGAGAAACTGCCTTAAGCCTAATAACACAGGGACAGCAAGTTGCAAGGAGACTGCAGTGTAGCTTTTTAGATCCTGCGTCCCCTGGTGTTGGCTATGGCCATAATGTCAGTGAGACTCAGATAAACCAGGTGCTAAGGGGCCTTCTGGATATTAGAAGGAGCACATCCTTTAGTAGCAGCTCCCCACCCCTCCTTCCTGAGCCTCCAGGCCTCAGAGACTCTCCTCATCAGCCAGTCCCAGAGGCAGATCTGCGCATTGTTATGTGCTTAATGTGTGGAGACTCGTATGACATAGAGCAGCTCCTGTCCCCTTTCCTAATGCCTCAGCACTGCAGGCCCATGTCAAATAGTGGCACCTCTGTGCTGCTGGAGCAGACAGTTAGTGGACATAAGCTGGCTATAGAGCTCTCCGTGCTCTCATACCACGCCTCCTTCACCTTGCGGAAGAGCAGGTTAGTTCATGGCTACATTGCAGTGTATTCTGTCTCCCGAAAAGCTTCCCTGGAGACCCTTTGTGCATTCCTGTGTGAAGTTCAGGACATCATCCCAGTCCAGTTGTTGGCAGTGGGTGACAGCCAGGCAGAGCTCACTGACAGTGACTATGCTAGTGAGCAAATGATCCAAGGGGAAGAACTTGCCCATGAGATTGAAGGCCGTTTCAATACTGTCGTTTGTGGGTCTGGGGGTGTGGTGGGAGGCCTACATAGAATAGAAATGTTCCACTCTTTCTTGATGGAGGTGGTAGAGAAACGCAACATTGTGGAGGCAACACACATGTATGATAATGTTGCTGAAGCCTGCACCAGTGAGAATGTGTACTCGCCTCGCTGCAGCTCTCCCAGTCCTGTCACCATGTTCTTGGATTCAGAGGATGATGTGGAACCATCCCCACCATACTACGATGGCACACTCACCTCTCATGGCGGGGGCTTCAACCTGCCAGACTTGGACTCAAGCGACATCTCTGTCATCTCTGATATTAGAGACTTTGAGAACAAACAAAACAACAAAGTGCCACACCAAGTGAGAGTTAAACCAGGTGTCACCTTTGACTTTCGGAAGGTGAGCCGCAACCCATACATTGATACACTAGGTCATCGTCGCTCCCTGCCCTCTGCTGTTACGTGGGTTCCAGGTGGTGATGTTGGCTATGATCCCTCTGACTACGCTGAGCCTATTGATGCTGTTTCAAAACCTCGCCCTAGCAATGAAGAGATCATCTACTCAGTGCCACATGACAGCACGCAAGGTAAAATTATTACCATCCGCAACTCCAACAGGATGCACTCTAATGGAAATGGCTCTGACAGTGAAGCAGACAGCAGCTCTCTGGAGCGAAGGAGGAAGTTCTCAGCTGTGGGTGTTAAGCCTCGCCTGTACCGTGACCGTTCCAAAAGGCTCGGCAAGTTCAGCAGCTTCCGCACAAGCTTCATCGGGAGTGATGATGAGATGGGAGCCCTTCCGAAATCCAAAGAAGATGACTTTGGGACCCTGAAAAGTGACAGTCTTGTTAATGAAGAGAGTGAGGACCCAAAAAAGAGGAACATTCTGAAGAGTCTGCGACGAACAGCCAAGGTGCGTATTATGCCATCTTCAGATTCTAACGTTAAAACCACAATGTCATTGGATTTGTAAATATGTACAAATGTGTGAATTAAGGTCATAAGATATTTAAGTTTAGTACAAGAGAGACTATAGGTTTCTCTAAGCACAGTATTAGAAGGATGTGGCAACATTAAGGTAAAAAATCTAGCTGTTAGCTTGTGATTTATTGTGACAAACTGTGTTTGAGACTTCCTGGTGTTTCTGTTGGATAAAATGAATGTAAAACATGCAACCATTTATATTTCTGACTCATTGGTTTGTGTCTTTCTGATGCTCAGAAAACAAGACCAAAGCCACGTCCAGCTATTCCCAAACCCATGGAGAGCAATTACTTTGGCGTCCCCCTTGTGAATGTGGTATCTCCAGATAGACCTATCCCACTATTCATTGAGAAGTGTGTTCGCTTCATTGAGACAACAGGTTAGTTTGGGTTTTTAAAAAAATATATTTTACTCAAATGTCATTTGCCATTTGAATAGAAATTTCTTTGAAATGTACTGGCATGTGCATCTGTCTTTTATACATTTGTTTCCATATTAATTGTATAAACATGGCTATTATGAGGATATTTTATGTTTGTGCACCTGTTCATCATCACAATGTGATGTGAATAATAAAATCCGTTCTTCACTTCAACACTCCAGAAACGTCCAGCATCTGTATTGCCTTGTCTGTTTGCAGTAGGACTAATGAAGTGTTTGTGCTTTGCTTGTTTCCCACTGTGCCCTCCCTACACCTTCCCTTTTCTCTGCTGTGTTCTTTTTCCTCAGGCCTGAATACAGAGGGTTTGTACCGCGTCAGTGGGAACAAGTCAGAGATGGAAAGCATGCAGAGACAGTTTGAACAGGGTGAGTACATCAGACTTTGTTTGAACCAGCTGTTTGACATGTAATTATGGGGCTGCCTAATCAAAACATAAACAGAGTGTTACTAAAGGAAAGTGACATACAGCTGATTGTTCAGCTGATTATTCAGTCCCGATGACAGCTACTGATTCTGCTGGTTTTATTTTCTGATCCCCCTTAACTCTCTCATTTTCCTTCTGTAGACCATGGATTAGACCTAGTGGAGAAAGACTTCTCTATAAACACTGTGGCCGGAGCCCTAAAAAGCTTCTTCTCTGAGCTGCCTGAGCCCCTGGTGCCTTGTGCTCTGCAGGTGGACCTACTGGATGCTTTCAGTAAGCAAACACTGCTGGGCTGGGAGGGTCTTACTAGAACATAAAAAGATTATTTCTTTAGGGGCGAAGAGGGAAGGGAAGGTTTTGGTAGACCTGCTTTGCTCTGTGAATATTACATGGAAATGTTATAGATTAGTAATCACCCTTTTAAAACTATATTAAGTAATGTATTTTCATTACAATTCATGACATTTGCTGCATGTTTAACAATTTTTAAAAATTGCACTGTTGATCAGAATTGGACAGGAAAAGTGGTGCGAATTCTAACAAGAGCTGATGAAAAACGGTGCTCCAAATCTGAGCTGCCACATAAATGAAGTTCGTCTAGACATGGAGACCCATTCAGCAGATTGATTGTAATGGTGTCTAGAAATCTGCCTAAAACAGTATTTCAGTTCAGAAAAGATGCAAAGCTACTGAATGACTCTTGTATTGTGCATATAAGCTTTGTACTGAAAATAATGTATGTGTATGTAACCACACATTTCCCGCTTTGCAAACAGAAATTAATGACCGAGAACAGAGGCTGTACACCATGAAGGATGTCCTGAGGAAGTTCTCGAGGGAGAATTATGATGTCTTCAAATATGTAGTGAGCCACTTACACAAGTGAGTTCGACTTGTGTCTACAGTTCCCCACATGGCTTTGTTGATGTTTTGAGGTGGAAACCCATCTGTTTATGTGATGATTAATTTTCTATCTATGTGTTTATAAGGGTGAGCCAGCTGAGCAGGTTGAACCTGATGACCAGTGAAAACTTGTCCATCTGTTTCTGGCCCACCCTCATGAGGCCAGATTTCACCACGATGGATGCCCTGACTGCCACACGCACCTACCAGACAATCATCGAGACCTTCATCCACCAGTGTGCATTCTTCTTCTACAACCAGCCCCTCATCGACTCCCCCACCGGCCTCGCAGGCCTGCCTGCCTCACCCACCACCACCCTCAGCGGCAGCTCTGCCTACACCTGTTACCGCTCCTCTCCTCCTCACACCACCACCCACTTCAGCCCCCTGCAGCAGTCCCCACCTACCACTCCCCAGTCCCCTTTGCAGTCCCTGCTCCCTCCCCTCCACCAGCACCCCCACTCCCACCATTCCCCTGCTGAACAAGAGACACTGTGAGAGACAATGAAACCACGTGTGCCCATGATGATGCTGGACCTTATCTCACACACACATAAAAAAAAAAAAAAAAAAAAAAGCGTGCATGTGCACACTACATTTTTGATCCTGGACAAACTAGTTAATGAAAAGAGGAGTTAGGAAGTGTCTGAAAACTTCCCCAAACCTGCCATTTGTAACCATACTTGTGTGTGTCAGGGCAGGCTGCCATTTTTAGTGACTCTTCTTCTGCCCTCTGAGCCCATCACCTGGAATTTGACATCGGGGCAGAAGTGGAGGACAAAGGGCGATGTCACAACAAGCCTTCCTTATGTCAACAAATACCACTTATCCTACACTACCAAGAAAAAAATTCCTCCATGCCAAGCTGGAACACATGATTTGTGGCCACCATGTTTTTATTTGTGTAAATCTTTTATCTCTCTTTTTTTTTTCTCTCATGAAAGTACTGCCACTGGATTTATAGACTGTTCCTCTGTAGGTCCTTTGAGCAGCATTTTGCTCCATATAGCAGAGGTTCCCCTGTGTCTGCCTTTGGTGTTTCTCTCATTGGCTGCTTGAGGGGTCAGCATGGGAAGGGAAAGGGATGGGAGGGGGGGACACATCCAGGGATGCACTTTACTGATCACTGTTATTTTCCCTCAAAAGGGTTTTTTTTTTTTTTCTGAAGTGTTTTTTTTTTTTTTTTTTTTTGTTTTTTTTTTTTTTTTTTTTCACAGTTCAAACAGCCATACCCATTGCCTCTACAGAGCTTTGGCGGATCAAACTTTGTTTACATCAAACTTGTTTTTGTATCCACTAACTTATCTGAAGCACTTTTTTGATAGTGTAGTGTTAAATTTGAAGAAATGCCACATTGACTAATTGTCCATAATGTTTGTTTAGTGGTTGAGTGTGGCATTAGTGCAGGCTTGTAAAACAAGATCCTTTTGTAAAAACTTATGTTCTTTACATGATCCAGGTGTCCCATTTTATGTCAATGGGAATTCTGAATCTGCTTATATTCCTCATTCATCCAGCCATGTGAAAAATAGTTTTCTTTTAGCATTTGTCCACTTTCTAGCTGTTGGTTGATCAGAGTGGGTGTTTAGGGAAGTTTGGTTTAATTAGGCTGTTGATATCAGAAAAGAGACTTTGCCTGCTATCAGTCAAGTGAAGGACAAGTTTTCACCTCATTCACATTTAGTGAAAAAGGGTGAGTTTTAAATGTGTAACCAAGTCATACCATAACATGACTCTATGTTGCCATCTGGTGTCTATGGAAACCACAAGCTTGAAACATGATAGGTTGCTGCTGGATGTGTTGCTGTGGCTGTCTATCAAACCAAGCTCTTTGTATTCATCTAATATTAAGGACCTTTAACTCAGAAGGTTTAGTACTCTCAGCGCACTGTTACTGCTAGTCCTGCTATACAATACAATGACCAGTAGAATTTAAATATTTGTGGATGGGACTCATTCAGGAAGCACCGTCAGCCGTTTACCTGCTCTAGTGAATTAGTTTTGTGCTGGCTTATTGTCCTCACTTTCATGGAAAATGAGCAGCACATTTTCAGTGGTAGCACTGTTGATGAAGACCTGATCATTTTAACCATTTAACTCAAGTGAAGCACTGTCTTTTTCGATGAAGACAAGGAAAAATGGATCACCAGACATGCAAGTCCTGGATGATTGTTGCTCTGTTACAGTTCTTGGTTGCAACTCTGATCAGATTAGTTAGAGCACTGGTTGTACAAGTATTTGGGATCATCACTTACTGGTACTTTTGGGAATCACAATGCTGTTAGAAGTCAGTCTTCGGCCAAATCTGAGGGCTTTTCTCAAACGGCTCTGAGCTGTAGGCTGCAACATTAACGACTGACAAACTGACTACCACTAAAATTCATGGGAGTATAAAGTCTTGCTGAATTATTTGACTTCTGACACACCATTGGCAAATCTGCCTTTCAATGAGCAAAAAGTGAGTGCATACTACTCTATAATGGTTGTTTATTTGTATGTTGGGGAACACCACCCTTTAGTCAATGGTAGAAAACATTTCTAGTGTGTATTTCAATGATTGAAAGTCCATTTTTACAATTTTTGTGAATGGTTCAAGGCCACTTAAGTTTAGTGCATGATTTAAAAACACACCAAGGGAGAAGGATGAAAGCCTCTCCCTGTTTTAAAACATGAAATTAGTACAAGAACAAAACAAATACTAAAATGAAATAGCTGAAACGTGAAAGTTTATGTACTGTGCACCAAGAGCAAACCATGGAATTTGTCTGACTGAGAATAGTGTTTGAAGATGAAGGCCTTATGTGAACTGTATAATAGTTAATAAATTAAATCTTGTAAAATTGTCCTCAGATCTCTTGTCATACCTGCCTCTGTTTGTTATAGGGCTTTTAACAATATGCATTCACAGTAATATTAGAATTGATGAACCTGCAAAAGCTGTTTGGTGTAGTGACACAGTAGTGGGGCCCGTTGACTGGAGTGTATCATGGCATTGGTTAAAACACCAGGGTTGTGTTAGAATAGAGCAGAGGGCCCTGTGACAGCTTCTGAAAAGGCCTATCACACCCTGCTGCCATTTGACAATGTAAGACCCATCTAATTATGTTGTTTCCCATGCTTTTCAAGTGTGGATTAATGGAGGGTGGTTTGAACTATTTTGATGATTGTCAGGTAAGTAAACAAACGGGGAAAGGCTTGAATATGTCCCTGCTCTTTTTGTATTGTCTCCTATCAGCAGTAAGTATTTTAATAATAATATACCTTTCATCACATCCATACCTAATGATGATGGACCAACTCAATTCTCTGGTGAACGCCCTCCCATCCTTTGCATAAAGAAGCTGTTTTGTTCAACGTACATACTGAAAAGAATTCTGCTGTTGCAACAAGAAGCTGTAGTGACCAATTAGGGACCAGTGCAGGTGACTCTGAAATATATCAATTATTCACCGCATATCCGTCATGAATGACTGCTCCCTCTTGGTAGCAGACTTTTGTCTCAGTATCTGTTAATCTCTGTTAGGGGTGGTAGTGTTATAGCGCCATCTTGTGGCTGATTTAATGCAAAGCTAGGTGGGAGTCAGAGTCAAGTCTGTAAGGCAATGAATCCCACCAGTGGACAAGCAGTAGTCTATTATTTAACGCCTAAAGACCCAAACAAACACTGGCGACCAAAATCATCTACTAATATACAATTCAAAACATCATGGGAAGGAATGCTTTTACAAAGTAAAAAAAAAAAAAAGCAGTGTAATATATCAGAAGCTGTTTTAACCCAGATAGAGTATTTCTAACTTTATGGAGAGTAAACCAGCTCTAACAATAGAGTTAAAAGGCAGTGTCAAACTGCACAGATGCAGTGTAAAACTCAACTCTACAGAGGGATACATCCAGCCAGTTCATTTTTCTTACTTAGTAAATGCAATTTTCGGTTTCTTTTTGTCAGACAAGTTTAAGTTTTTGTCCTTTTTTAAATAAAAAAGGACAAAACTGTAACGTCATTTACGAAATACCGTGCACATCATGTCAACACATACATCGGGGAGACAGGAAGAATGTTTAAAACAAGGAAAACTGAACATCAAAGGGGATGTGAAAAGGAGATGACAGGATAACCAACAAGAACAGCAAAAGAAAAGGCAGAACAAGAAAACCTCAAATCGGCTGTATCAGATCACTGCAAGACAAATAACCATGTCCTGGACTGGGACAAGGCAAACATAAGAAGAACGGAAAGCAACGTTTCATTAAGGAGGCCACTGAACTCAGGAAACAGGAGAACAAAACCATCAACAGGGCATCCATGCTCTGTCACACATGGGACTCTCCTCCAGAGAACATCGGGTGGCAGGGGGCGTGGCCAACCTGACAGGTGTGTCAGGTTGACCACGTCCAGGAAGAAGAACACATAAGAGCACGTCACAGCGATCAGCTGATGCCTTCAAAGAAAGACTGCAGATGGCAGTGGAAGCATGTAAAGGTAAAAAGACATCTCCTCTGAGACTTGTCTGGAAATACAAACAAATAAACAAACAAACAAAAGCCAAAAACAAAGAATTGCATCTACAGAGTGATGATTAGTGCTGCTCTACCACATTGCATTGTGGGTACTGGACATTTTATTCATTGTGTTCTATTTTATGTGCAGGGGTTCAAGGGGTGGTTGGGTTAATGTTTATTTAGGTTAATGTGTCTGTTTTACAGCATTTATCTCCCTTTTTATTTTATTTTATTTTATTTTATCAATGTGACACCATTAGCAAAAGCTGTAGGCAGAACAATTCCCAACCTGATTGTCCCAGTTAGATCAATATCACATTATTCTGTAGATGGGTAAGGCATTGTTATTAAAAAGTTTAGTATGTTCTGCAGCAAATCAATTCTATAGTTAGACTTTACACACTTCTGTGGTCACTCCTTAGACCCCTGGAAATCTACAGCTTCTATTTCTACTGTAAAACAATGATAGTGGTAGAATGTAACGCTACACACAAGTGTTGTGACACTTCAACACTGAGGCGTGTTAATTAGTGTTAAAATTTTACCGTTGCGAGAATTACCCCAACTCGGTCATAGTGTTAAGCACTTAACACTTTCAGAAGTGTACTTTTGACACTGTGTGGTGTGGATATAGATACTTTAACAGTGTTGAATTTACACTGCTGATTTTGCTGTGTAGGACCATAAAAAGTTTGTTGGAGGTGCTCTTTGGAAAAAGGGATTCATAAGGTATTTGACAAATAGGAAGAAAACTCCAAGGCGCTCTCCTTAAGCACTGAAATGCCTTTATTCTCATGGTACGGTCATACATAGACCTAAAAAACACTTCAACACATTTCAGCTTTAAGCCTTCATCAGGAAGTTAAACAAAACATAGGCCGATATAAGACCATGCCATGAGAATAAAGACATTTTAATGTTTAAGGAGAGAGCCTTGGAGTTGTCTTCCTGTTTGTCATCTACCAATATAAAATGTTTAATAACTTCTGATCCACTAAACCAATCTACACCTGTAAATAATTGGTGTAATATATAGTTTATCATATTTTCATGGTCGTCAGATATGACCCATTTGGACATCCAGAGGCTCTGTAGTTACCATGGAAACACTGTCATCTTCTACAACATTGACTCACTGATAAAACCCATTGAGTTGGATCAATGGCAGTGGATAAAAACACTTGGTTTATATTCAGTCGATGATACATTTTGTTGAAAAAGTCACTTTTTCTTAATTTTTCTCTGTTTCTGATATTATGAGAATTAACTTTAATTTGAACTTTTGGGAGCACTAACATGATCAGTGAATTAAATATGGAAAAATACATGATTTTTATTGAAAAAATGCTAAATTCAGAGGATAATATTATAATAAATGGTGATAAATTGCTTAAGAAAGGTTAAGTAAAGAGAAAAATCAATTTGGCAACTGCTGGGGAAGTAACATTGAGTCTTTATGGGTTAATTAATTGAAATAAAGCAGTGTAAGAATACTCCAGTGTAATTAAGTCATGAATGAAAATTCCTCGACTGTAGAAGTACACAAATATCAGCAATGGTTTTTAAGTTGAAGGTCAGAGTAAATTCAAAGGTTATTTTATCAGAACAGTAAAAAATTGAAGAAAAAGTGACATTTTCA
>JAQQZY010000007.1:16914003-16950459 GCA_030068375.1 Ostorhinchus rueppellii | reverse complement strand
CCACGTTCACTACGGAGCCTCTGAACGTCCAAATGGGTCATATCTGATGACCATGAAAAGATGATGAACTGTATTTTACCCCAATTATTTACATGTATCGATAGGATTAGTGGCTCAGCAGTGATTTAACTTTTATAAATGATTTTGGTCACCAGTGAATGTTTGGGTCTTTATGGGTAAAAAATTAAAATGTACGTAAGTATTCACAGAGTTTGTTCAGTACTTTGCTGACACACTTTTGGCAGCAATTCCAGCCTCAATTCTGTTTGAGTATGATACTACAAGCTTCTTGGTACAGCTATTTTTGGGCATTTTTCTCCCATTCTTCTTTGCAGAACCTCTTCAGATCCATCAGGTAGGAGGTGGAACATTTGGTTCAGGTCTGGGCTCTGGCTGGGCCTCTTAACGACATGGACAGAGTCATCCTAAAGCCACTGCTTTGTTATCTTGGCTGTGTGCTGAGGGTCGTTGTCCTGTTCAAAAATAAATGTTCGCCCCAGTCTGAGGTCCAGAGCAGGTTATCTTCAAGGATGTCTCTGTATGTTGCTGTATTGTTCTTTCCCTCCACCCTGACTCATCTCCCAGTTCCTGCTGTTAAATACATCCCCACAGACTGATGCTGCCTCCACTGTGCCTCACTGAAGGGACGGTACGAGGACAGTGATGAGTGGAGTGTGGTTTCCTCCAAACATGATGCTTGGTATTCAGGCCAAAGAGTTCAATCTTTGTTTTATCAGACGAGAGAATTTCTTTTCTCAAGGTGCCTCAGAGGTCTATGGACAATTCCTTGGATTTGATGACTTGGTTTGTGCTCTGACATGCACAGTCAACTATTGGACAGGTGTGTGTTTGTCCTTCATGTCCAATCACCTGAATTTACCACAAGTCCAATCCAGTCAAGTTGTGGAAACATCTGGAGCATGATGCACCTGATCTTAATTTTAAGTGCCATGGCGAATACTGTGAATACTTATTTACGTGTTATGTTTTTGTTTTTTTGATACATTTGCTAAAGTTTTCAAACATTTTTTAAAAAGTTGTCATTATGTGGTATTGTTTGTACAATTCTGAGGTAAAAAATTTAATTTAATCTGTTTTAGAATAAGGCTGTAAGACAAGAAACTGCAATAAATAAATCAATAAAACACTCACACACACACCTACACACACACACGCACACACACAGTCTTTATACTTATGTACTTTCTGGATGCAGTGCACAGTAAATTAGATATAAGAAAACACCTGACTTACACAGAAAAATACAAAATATACAGGTTGATATAAGAAATTGCGATTAAGAAACATTAAATGTGTAGGAAAATTCAATTGGAAGTTGCCCGATAAATAGTTCTAGGCCTTTACGGATTAAACCCAGACTTTGTTCAAGCATAAAGATTGGACGGTATTAGGATTCAATCATTTCAGGAGAACAGGTAAAAATATTTTATTCCAACTTTATGGAAAACAGTGTATATTCATATATTACTGAGAATGTTTCTCCAAATAATCTTTATGTATTTATTGTACTAAGTATATGTTACACTTTTGATTCCATTATATTCTGTGTTTTCTTGTTCTCTGAAATGTAAACGATAAAGGTCAGTGTTTGGCCCAGTATGCATGTGTAGTGTTTGCACCACACTTGTTATAAAGACTTTTCTGAGGTTTTTAAGGTTGTTCGGTCTCATGTTGTGCATCTCATGCACCAGTCAGCATGTTTATTACCTCCGCCAAGGAGGTTATGTTTTTGCCGGTGTTTGTCTGTCTGTCTGTGTACAAATAACTCAAAAAGTTATGGACGGATTTCAATGAAACTTTCAGGGTAGCTTGGGAATGATACAAAGACCAATCGATTAGATTTTGGTGAAGATCAAACACTGCATTGGCGGAGGTCTGCGCTCTATGAGTGCTTTTCTAGTCTAGTCTTTAATACAAATATCAGTTTAAAAAATCCAGGAATTTACACAAACAAGCCTTTTGAGAATGACAGAAGCCATGACATATGAAAGATAGCTTTATTGCACAAGGTGTTAGAATGATCTTTTTAGTTTTTGCTTTCTTTTCATAGAAAATGTACCTTTGAACACAAGCAATTGCTATAACAAGCAACTCAAACAAATGTTTGGGATACCCTCAACATTTTTTTTTTCTTTTTTTAAGATTTTTGTTTTACATTTTCATACATTTTTTCCTTCGATTTTTCCCTTTAAGCAAGCATGCAATGACTTTTTTGAGGATGAACAAAATACAAAATAAAAATAATAAAAAAGTAAATAGGACAAATGACAACATCAAAAGACCTTTAAAAAAAGAATAAAAAGTCAACAAATTAGTATCAAAAACATAAAGGGAAAAAAAATGTTTTGCCCATTTCAGAAGTAAAATATTTTATTTTTGATTTTATTTCAATTTTGAAATTGGGGCATTCAACCCTGATGTGTCCCCTGATTTGTTCTGACGAAAATAGCTCTTCATACAAAACTGTGTTTTATGTACAAGACTTAATCTATAAACAACACTGACAAAGGTAGAGATCATGGAGCTAGTATGTTTAGGGTAGTGAAATTTAATTTGATTTATCTGAACAAGGGGGAAAAGGATGCGAGCCTGAATGCTTCAGGTTAACAGACCGGCTCCAGTCCAGTTTATATACAATAGTGTGTGACCAAAAGAGCTACGAGTCCCTGATTTCACTTGGCTGAACTGGTTTTAGCCACAGGCCACAGACCTCGGTACTGTTTGGCCTCTGGAAAACAAATCTGACAAAATCCCAAACAAATTAATATTAAAAATCAAAGTCAACAAACAAATACCAATCCCCTTAACCCAAACAAAAAAAAAAAACAAAAAAACAAAGAAACAGGCAAATGGATAAATAAATGTAAACCACAAAACACTATCGTGGAGATGCTTCAAAAAAGACATTCCAATAAGTTCTTGTGTTAATGTACATCAGCGCAAAATGGAGGGAGAAAGAAAATGGGGCATATACAGTACTTCAGACAGGGAAACAACAAAGATATTATCAATTGAATGAACATTATATAATTTAAAACTGAACTCCCTGACATATAACATTTCTTAAATTAAGTATATTATTTAACTTCATTCACATCATGACTGGGATTCCTTCTACTGTCCATTTCTTTGATGAGCAGGGGGTTGGCTGAGTGACACAAAGGCTGATTGAGAAGTTGTTGTCGGTTGTGTGTCTGTGTTTGTATGCATGGGTCAGTCTCTGTCATCCACAGACAGAGGCTTTAGAACTGTGACATAACTGAAGTCTGGAACCTTTTTGCAGCAGCCATTGTCCAACCCTCCTCCCAATATAAACACTTATTTGGGGATGCTCTGTGACACTGATTTAATTTCTGAATGTTATTGTATCTACCAACCACTCAGGCTCCTGCAAACTATCTCAAGTTAAACAGTTTGTGTTCTCATAAATCATATTATAAAAAGCCTCGAGGATTTTGTGTCCTGACTATTTCCACCAAAACACGTGCAGCGCAGTGGATGCTGCAGATTTGGGGTTTTAAGACAGAAAAACCTCCGCTTATTATAGCTAATAAGATTAAAACCGGTTCAACCAGCCAGTCTGCATTCTCTGAAAAGTACTGTGAGCAGTTTATATTCAAGATGGAGCTTAGAGAGGGCTGCTTAGTGTTCACACAGGTGCAAAGCCTCTTCTGTTAGTCAGTCGGCATACAGTAACATACAGAGCATCCCGTATATATATATTAACTTTTTCTTTCTTTGTCCAACCTTTTTAAAATTTCTCTTAACATGATTGAGCGATTGTCTTGTTCTTAAATTTTGACCTTAACATTAAATTGCTGTACGTGCTACAACAGTATTGTAGTACATACAATTTATACTTTGTCATAATTTCACTTAAATGTCAATAATATACCTACATAGAAATATATATGTAAATTCTTTATAATACCAAATATTCTCTATTTGTAATGTGAGAACTCAAAGCTAGTTTATTTGGGTTGTCATGATTTATTACACACTGTTCAGCTGGAGAGAGATGTGTGGAAAGTATTAATGAGATAGAGATTTTATCCTTCCTGAAAGTAAACCTGAATCTTTCTTTTGGAATCGCCATTAAGAGAAAATCTGCCAATATCTATTTGGGACTTTAAGAGACACAAGGAGGGGGAGAGATACAGTAAGAATAGGGAACTTAACTGTAAGTCCTGCAAATTGACAATAATACTCAAAATATGGAGGACAGTGCGTGTATGAGAGACAGGATGGCCACACAGCTTCATACTGGCTATCGTAGTCTTCATCATCAGAATAACAGAGCTCTCAGCTCCTCAATCATAGTCAATGTTTCAAAATGACCACAGAATTGCTTCCTGGTTTTTTGCTGTGCAGCTCCTACATGAACTGAGCGGAGCTGAGCACCAGCCTGCTGGATCTGTTAGTTGGAGTTAGTAGTTCTTTTATAGAGTCCCAGGTGGACATGAAAAAGTAGGGTTAGCTGGGTCTCTGTCTGGGAGAACGCCTTTCCCAAGGAAAATTAGACAGTTAGACAGGACGCTGGGCAGTTCACCATTAGTTGGGTTTAAAGAGAGATGGTTGCATGCCCTTTCTGGCCCAGACTGAAGAGTACCAGGTTTGGGCGAGCAGAGGACTGGGACAGCAGTGCAAGTCTGTGCAAAAGACCGGACTACACCAGCGTGTATGACTTCGAGTAGGCCCCCACACTTTGTTTCTGCAGTCTCCCCAGAGCAGAGGAGCTGCTCTCTAGCAGCGAGTCTCTGGAGCCCCCCACTTTGTTACTGTTGGTGGGGTTGCTGCTCGTGCTGGAAGTGGAAGCTGTTGCTGCGGTGTTGGAGCTAGGCATAGTGAGAGTCCTTTGGGGCAAGGTGGCAGTGCCTGAGCTTGCACCCAAGCTGCCCAGTCCAGAGTGGCCCAGCGTCAGGGCCTGCTGCTTGGCAGGGTCTAGAGTCTTGTGGCGTCCCTGGGTGTGATACGCCCGTTGTGTCAGGCTACGGATTGAGGCTTCCCGCGGTGGCACAGCAGGACACGGGTCATGCAGCTCCCCTTGTTTGCGGAAGAATGGGTCTGTCTTCATGTAGAGGGGTAGGTTGCAGAATTCACCTGTGAAAAACAGGGAGAGACTCATATGACTGTACAGAAAAGCACTTCAGTTTCATTTAGTCTCATTTCAACAGCAGTGTGACCAAAATCTATAGGTATAGATGATTCAAATAGGACTAAATGCAAACAAGGAACAAACGTACTTTTGTTAGCGCGGTGGGGAATGGGCACAGCCACATTTTTCCCGCGGTCATAGTCCTGCGGTTTGGGTGGGGAGGCAGTGAAGCGGCAGATGCCCGGTTCAGACGGTGTGCTGAGGGAAGTCATGCTGTCTGCCGGGTCATTGGTACCAGTGGTCATTTGATCAGAAGAGCTATCTGAGATGAAACACTCTGTAATGGTAAACTTGGCATGTTGCAAATGTTCCTCCAGCTTGGCGTGCTCATAAGCTCTTGCTAGCTCCTCATAGGTGGACGATGCACTCTCTGTGGAAACCATGCTGTTACGACCCTTATCTGAAAAAACAAATAAATATATGATTGACCATTTTGCTTCAAATTCCTAGTGAACAAATGTACAGGTGATAAATGAAAGAGTCATTGTGTCTGTGGTTGTGGCCCGTCACCTGTGTCTTGAGAGAGGCTGGCACTGTAGCTGTCACTCTCAGTGGCTGTGATGCCATGAGAGCCCATCGTCCGCCAGTCCGAGGTCAGGGTCCGAGCCGAGGCAGTCGACTGGCTCTGACTTGGTCGACTCAGGGTCCACTGGCTGGAATATCTGTTCCTGGAGCTGTGAGCTGATTTTATGCTTTTCCTGGACACTGGATCTGAGAGAGATCACAATGATCAGAAAAATTAGGAACTTCTTAACATTCATTTACCCCCATGGTTAGGTAGTGATAAGGGTTTAAAAAACTAAGACTAGAACCAAAACTGGGACTGAAAAAATATTTTGATTACTGAAATAAGAAAAATAACTTAACAAAACATGAATATAAGAGAGAATATTCAGATTTCTAAGAGCTATTGCTGAAGCTCAAACACAAATTAAAAACAAAACAGAATTCTAACAAAAATCGGGTTTGTTTTCTGCTGTTATACCAGTTTGGTTTATGGTAGAGAAGAGTAAAGTGATTTTGCACATTTAATAAGCAATGATTTTGTAAAACATATTAATGCTTGCTTTTATGAAACCTTTACCAGCTTCGATAAATCAATACTCTAACTAAATCAGGGGCTTCTTTATGATGAAGGGTGAAGATTGTTTGAGTTTTTTACATTTATTTCCAAAAACAATATGTTGAAAATGATATAGGTGCCTGTTTAAATAATATATAAGCTTTTCACAGTTTATAGGATATTTACAAAAATAAAGAACAATACAAATAAGGCCTTAAAGTCTCTGCTAAGTGTATCCTGTGTGATGTCAGATGCTTCATTAGATTTGACATGCTGCTCCCTTTAAGCACAGTTTGCTTTTAAAGATTTGTTGTTTGTCATATTTAAGTGGCACTAGAGAAGGCAATGAAATCTGAAATACTAAAACAAAATAAAAGCCAAACTAAAGCCTGTCATTTCCTAAAACAATTGACAAAGGGACATGTAAAACTGAACAAACTGTAATCCTAATCTCACCTGTGCGGTTTGACTTTTTGCAATTCCCCTCTGGTGTGTATATATATATGTACATAGTCTGTATAGTTTTTATTGCTATTAATATTTCTTAGTTTTTATTGTTAACAAATTTTTTTATTGTTTTCTTGCACTGTCTTGTTTTTTGCACTATCTTTATGCATACACACCTTTTCTTGCACTTTATTCTGTTCCTGCCTTGGCCACTGAATTTCCCTGTTGTGGGATCAATAAAGTCCAATCCAATCTAATCTAATCTAATCTAATCTAATCTAATCTAATCTAATCTAATCTAAAAAAAACCTCAAGTCTAAATAAAAACAAAACCTAGAGAAAAATCTGTTAACTGTCTTATGTGGTGATTGAGTGCCTGATGTGACTACAATTCACTTAGTGAGATAAAAGCTTTTAACTTGATCTTCACATCATAGCATGTTACTGTCGCTTTGACATTTACAACCAAACTCACTTGTTCCTGGGCGGATATCTGACATGTCAATCAATGGCCCTGAGTTTTGGATGAGGGCTTGGTGGTGCAGAGAAACGCCTGTGCAGAAGTTCTGTGGATTCACAGACTGGCTGAACTCGGTGTCTGTCACTGGCACAGCTGCCTTGTCTTCTCCTGTCACAAGCAGAAAGAAACACATAAAGCAGCTGCACAAAATGTTTCCAATAATTGACATAAGTTCACTGATATTCTGGAACGTACCGATCTGTTTGATGCCCTCTTTGTCTTCAATAAGCAGCTGAACGCGGGGGATGTCAATGTGGAGCCTCGGGCCTTGAGGAGGGCCTTTAACAGGAGTGTCTATGCTCCGATTGTTCTTACTACACAAACAAATTCCACAGATATATTTCAGTCAGAATAGGCTACCTCATGAAGATGTCCAGTAATTTAAGATGACCTATAGGGAATACTTCAGCTATGACTATTTTAATATGCTCATCCTTTTTACTTCTACACAGGAGACATAAATACTAAAGGCTGGGTCTTACCTGATAAGCATCTCAGCGAGGCTCTTTGCATCTATAAGAACAAAGTATCTTAATTAGATTATGGCTGACTGTGAAGATAATCATTTCAACTTGTCAACTGTTTATATTAATCCATTAGACACAATAACACTGGTGTCTCTGATCTTTCCCATTCTCTCACCTCTCAGTCGTTTAAGTCTTTTCTCTTTGCGTTTTTTGCGGATAATAAAAAGCAACGCAACGCCAAGTGTAACGAGGATGACAGGAGAACCGATGGAGAAGAGTTTTTTCACATCATCCCCTTCTCCACGAGCTGATTTAATAGGAGGGATTGTACCTGATAGAAGCAGCAAAAGAAAAACAGTCCGTATGAATATAAAGGAGTGACGAAACAAACTGAAAAGTGAAGAAAACTGCAACAGAACCTACAGGTGTCACCATGCATGAACTTACTGCCGTCATAGTCAGTGGTGGCAAACTGGGAGCTCTGGTTGCCACACCCAGCGCTGTTGCAGGCCTTCATTTTAAGCTCGTACCAGGTGGCTTCACGCAGCTCACTGAGGAAAAGCTGTGTGGTTGAATTGGCTTTAAGGCTTTGCCAGGCCCAGGTGCCTTTGGGCCTAAAATCCAGCATCAGGTCAGTGATGGGGCAGCCACCGCTGGTCCATCCCTGTAGATTGAGGCCTGCATGAGTGGAATTGATGTGGGTGAGCAGAGGCTGGTCCTTGTTAAACACCGGCTCTGTAGAGAAAAGCGAAAGTAAATAGGAGGTTAATGAGAGCTTTTTAATGCAAATTAAAAAAGTGCATTTCATTTTGCAAATTTTTGTGTCTGTAAAAGAAGTGGGCATCATATTTCCAACATTATTGTACACAGTAAAAAGTAAAACATTGAATTAACTTAAACATTTTTCTCCAATAGGTCACACATAAAAAAATTAGTAGAGTGAACCAAATTAAATTCCATTCAATATAACTTAATTTGGTTCATTCAACTAATTTCTTTTATGTGTGACCGATTGTAGAAAAACTTGTTAGTTAATTCAATGTTTTACTTTTTATAGTGTAGGATACATGAATGCAAGACCTAAATGACTGAGGATCTGTTCTGTTATCCTGTGTACAACATTAAGTGGTCATTGAAAGCATCTATGACTCATTTGCTAAAACTAGATTTTTTAGATGAGTCAAACTCAGACAATAAAACTCAACAAAATGCATTTTAGATTCCAATTAAATCTAAAATAGGCCAGATTTGTAATAGTGTTTAGTTTGTAATAGTGTAGTAGTTTGTTTTCTGCTCTGTTTATGTCTACAACTCTCCTACTACCATTCTTTTACCTCTTACCTCTTCCATGGGTTTTAGCCTCAATGATCTCGCTGATGCGCCCTGAGCCCACGCTGTTCTTGGCAGCCAACTTGACCTTGTACCAGGTTCCACAGCGCAGGTTGTCTAACCTGAATGAACGCTCACTGGAGCTGATGAACACATCCCTCCACTCCTCGGTGTTGTCCACGGAATACTGCAGCACAAATCCTAGAGAATCACAGCTTAAGGTCAAACAGCAGTACTTTAAATATCTACTTCACATGGCTCCTCCTCGAACGCTTATACATTTACTGAACACCAGGGGGCAATATTCAGCTGCAATTACATTAATTTTGCCCAGTGTTTTTTTTTTTTTTTACCCAGAAAAAGCTCATGGTTTACACTGTTAATGTGCAGAATTAATGCAACTGACAGCACGAGGAGGAGGAAAGCCTGTTACAATACCAAGCAAAGTGCTGACAGTTTGTTTATATGAGGTTCTTCTTTGTTCACAAAGTTGATGAAGACTCCGGTAGTGTTTCATACTGTCTTACATTTACAGTTATTAGATGGTTACAGTTATTAGATAGTTCATTTATCAAGAGAGGGGTAGTTGTTTATTTATAAATAAACAACTACCTCTGTCTTGATAAATGAATGATCTACAATTGATGAAAACTGCTACACACCTCTGATAGAACTTCCTCCATTGTCTCCAGGGATCCAGGCCAGGGTGATGGAGGAGGTGGAGGTGGTGGATACAGTCAAACGTGGCTGATCTGGAGGAACTGGATATTCAGAGACACACAAATAAAGACATTTAGCACTTCAGCAAAGGACACTTGTGCTTTATACTCGACTTTATCAAATACAGCTTCTATTTCATCCTCACCTTGTACCACAAGATTAACTATGATGGTGTCGAAGCCCAATGTGTTCGTTGCTGTGCAGGTGTAATACCCAGAATCTTCCGCTTTGACTGAACGCAGCACCAGTGTACCATTGGATAAGATCTGTCTCTGACTATCAGCCGTTACTGGGATGGCAGAATTATCACTGACAAGGTAAAGACAGGTTACAGAGGTTAACAGTCTGATTATAGAGACACTTGAGGCATATTTTTTTGTCTTTACAAATCATAAACACAAGTACTGTCTGAGGAAACACTGATTCTGACACAAAAGTAGTATATGATGAGCGCTGACCTGTCTTTGGTCCATTTTATTGTGGGTGCAGGTTCTCCCACTGAGCTGCAGGGAAGACGCACCTCCTTCATCCAAGGTGTGGTCACTGTGCCCCCAAAGGACAGGATCTTGGCCGGGACTGCACACAAATAAGAAAAAAAAAAAATCCAATGTAATCTCTAAAACATACTCTGACACAGATCAACATAGTAGAGGTCATGTTGGATATGTCGCACTTTAAGCAAGGCATAATTGGATTTCTTTTATGTAATGTTATGCATTACATTTATTAGCATAGTTTAGTTTTCATACCATCAAAATAGTGGGATCTGTTGTGAAAACAACATTGCACAACCTTTTGTCCAATCAGATAACCATAATTACCTAAATCAGTACAAAAATGATAATACAATATTGCAAACATAATACACCAATACTTAAGTGTAGTAATATTTTCATACTCCCCTTGAAAATGAATTACATCAGGGCAAAATAAAAGCAGCTTAATGTCTGACTTCCTGTCTTGGCTGTTTGCTGTTGAGCAGCCCAGGCTGAGGAGAGGCCTTGATGTACTGCTGTGGGAATAAAAAGCTATTGAAGAGTGTTTTAGCATAGCCCCTCCTCTGACCTCCTAGTTTCAGTCTATCTTTACCCCATCGAGCCTCCCTCTATTGATTCTTGACTGCTATTCTTCTCCCTGAGGATCAGTTTACTGGATAGGCCCTGTTCATCACCACATAATTAACAACAACGTTTCTTGCAACATAGCCGGCACTCAATCGATACCATAGCTGTCAATCAATAGGAGAGAGAGCCGGCAGAAAGAGAAGGAGACTGAGTGATGAAAGTGATGTCTGTACAGGAGATCATGTCACCGTTTTATAGTCATCTGTGGAGCGGTCCCACTCATAACCTTTATAGAAATCCCTTTACCCTTCTCTTTTACAACAAGCTCGCCTGGAGCACCCACCTTTCCCAGCAGGTTCCACTGTGACCTTTGAGCTGATGTTGCCACGGCCGGCAGTTGTCACGGCTGCAGCCCAGATGTGGTATTGTTTACCACGGGTAAGGTGCGTGATACGGTAGAAGAGCATCTCTGGATTGGCCTCATACTCACTGGGTGCCTACGACAGAGGGCATGAAATATCATGTTAGTAAACCACAATCCCACAGCGACTCCACAGGCTTAGGGTCAAGTCGTCTTTTAGAACCTGCAATAAATTAAGCAAATGCATCAGTGTAATGGAGTTAAATGTGTTTTTAAACAAGACTCAGTGAAAAAGTGGGGGACAGGTGGGACAAAATTAAAACAGAAATAAAGTACATGGAGAGAGTACAGACAGATTTTATTTTTTGCATGTTATTTTTTCACTTCATACTCTGCATCTATTCCAAATCTTTTTTGTTTTTGTTTTTAATAACTAGTGACATGAACAATTTAACTGCTCATCAATTAGTCAAATGAGAAGCATAGTTAACTTCTTTTTTAATCAGAGTTGACTATTTCTTTTTGGGGAGTGGGTGTGGGAGAAGATGTACTGTATGTATCTTTCATTTCTACGAAATAGAGACATGGAACAAACATTTATGGAGCTTTATCTGCAAATATAAAGTAAAACTGCAGAAGTATTTAAAGTGTCTTTAAAAAAATGGCATGATATACATGTGGTTTACCCAAACCTTTCTTATTTTTTTTTCATCATTGTTTTGGCTCACGCAGAGGGCATGTGGTAATGACTACATCAAGATTAACCGACTCCAACTGGCTATGTGAATACTTTAAAGCAGCGTATGACTTTCAGCACAATTTGTTTTTTTTTTTGCAAATTTAAAGAACCCAAGTGATAGCCTAATTATCACTAATCAATTAGTCGTCCGATGCTTATGCACTTGAATCAAGATGTCTCCTTCATAAACACAGTCCACTTGTTTACATAACAAACCGAAACATCACTTGGGCCTTTTCGGAAATTTTGCGCAATGTAGCTTTCTCATAAGAAAATGAGCAAGATCACTACAATGTAAAAATTATACAGTCCACCAGAGTTGTTTTAAAGAATGACTACAGTTGGTGATAGAGGTAATGGCGACATTTGAGTTCAGCACTCACAAAGAGACAGCGTTAAATTCCTATTCCCACAATGCACTTCACGACAAAATTTATAAAAAGGCCTGAGTGATGTTTCAGTTTGTTATGTAAACAAACGGAATGTGTTTGTGATGGAGTCATCTTCAAAGTAGTTGAGGGAAGTGATTCAGGTACATAAGCATGGAAAGACTAATGGATTAGTGATCATCAAACTATCACTCAGGTTTTACAAATGTAGAAAAAATAATTGTGATGAAAGTCATATGCTGCTTTAAAAACTAATAATAATGTCCATCTCTGATAATAATGTAATTTTAAACACTGATCTACAGAAAATGGGAAAAGGAATTTCTTCTTTCTTTTTTGACTCTAAAATGTTAATTAATATTGATCGATGGATCTGAAAGTTGAAACAGCATGAGTGACTGCTAGGTTTTAATCTTAACGAAAAGAATAAATAAAATCAAACCTTTTCACTTTTCTTACTCAATAGTTAATTAAAAAAACATAAATCTGCAAAATATATTAAATTATCCAGCGTTCATAGGGGGATTTATTTGCCAGAATACTCAATAAAATAAAATTTGAAGCTGCAGTGCTGGAATAAATGATATGTAGACGTTTCCTGCACCTGTGGGCACAAACATATACAAAAACACGGATTTCTCTCAAGTCAATCCCTGTTTCTATCGCTCTAATCTGATCATCTCAGTGTTCATCTTCAGTTCGTTCACCATTTGCTTTTCCCTCTTTCCCTCTCTGTCTAGCTCAGTGAAGAGGAGCGGATGGAGGGACAGAGGGAAGGAGGAGGGTGGATGTGTGTGGAGGGGGTGCGTTCGAACATTCCTCCAGCGTAGCGGCGGTGTTGTGGTGATCCAGGGAGTGATACAGGGAGATAATGAAAAGACGAACAAAAGCACTCTCATCTCGATGTGACTGATACCCTCCTCTGCTCCGCCCTTCTTCCCTGCCTGTCTCTCACTCTCTCCCTCTTTTCCTCTCCCCCTCTCTTTCTTTCTCTCTCATTTCCCCTCGGTCTCTCTCTTCCTACCTCTAATGGTGTGTCTCTTTCTCTCTCTCAACCTCCTTTTCCCCTCCCTCCCTCTCTCCTCCATGCCCGTGCTCATTTACATGGCACTCATGCACAGAGAGGGAGGAGTATTTGTGAAAAATAAGAAAGTGAGATCTAGCTTGATATCAGATTTCACTGTGCGTTACTGTTTGTGTGCACATGTTCTAACCTCCACTGAAATAAAACTGCACATACATGTATAAATAGAAAGCGTTGAAATGTGATGCCTGTGTGTGTGTGAGCTTCTGATGCGGCAGTGTGCATGTGTGAGCTTGTTCTCTGCTTCATTTGCATATCTACGTCTCATCACGTTGCCAAGACAACCTCATCTGTTCATCTGGGAGGGCAGGAAATAAAGTGGTGGTGCAAACACAGTGAAAGAGAGACGCACACACACACACACACACACACACACACACACACACACATAACAGGTTTAATGAATAATACTGGTTACAAATTCATTATTTCAATTACTGCATTTTGTGAGGTTTAAGAATTCCTTTCCACTCCTCATTTTGTACTAACCCCTTGGAAGGCACGCCCACAGAGGAAGAAGGACTTACCGGCTGTCCAGAACCTGGGCTGGAGCAGTAGATGGTGTATTTGCGGATAACACCATTTGGTTTATGAGGAGGTAACCAGGAAACGACCACACTATTAGGAGAGGAAGGAACTGCCTTGATGCCAGCTGGTGGACCAGGAACTACAGAAAAAAAAATACACATCAGCAAGGAAGACATTAGTATATGCATGAGTTTTTATGTGTGTGTATGTATGCGCATGCTGGGTGTTGGATGCCTATTAAAGTGAGCAGACTTGTTTGCAGATTGCCAGTCTTATCCTGCTCTAAGCCGCTCTGGGAGGACTTGGAGGAACTCCCCTTCGGTGGACAGTGGTGACATATGTTCATTCAGACTCTGGTCAGCAGTTCTGACTTTGTGACACCCAGTATTCTCTTAACTCTCAAACCCACAAACAGATTAGACACTAGTGTCTGATCCGCTGCTTGCCTCTTCAGCCTAACACTGGACACCATTTAATGCTCTGATTAGATGTAATCAAGCTAAATCCACAACACAGGGTTAAATGGATGACGTACTTTTTTAAAACAAAAACTAAGAGCTATTAAATTTTAGAAGAATGGTGACTAAAACTAAAAAAAATGCAAACTAAAATAAAAACAAAAATCTCACTTTTGAAAAAAACTTAAACTGAATGAAAAAAACAGAATAAACTATACAACTAAACTGAAATAGAACTGCAGATAAAATCTATTATCAGTTATTATTTTGACCCCTTAGTAACAGCCTCCTGCAGACAGTAGAGCACTATCAATGGTTCACCCTATAAAACAACTACAATGTGGTACTGAAAACAAATAATTACCCTCATAACACCCCCCCAAAAAAAGCTAAATAAATAAAAACTAATGTAATCAGTCCCTCAAAATAAAACAAAAAGTCATGAAAATTAAACTAAGTGATAGAAATACAAGTCATGAAAATTTGAAGACTGTAATAACTCTAATTCAGTGAAAGGTGAACAATGATGCTTTTGTCACATGGGCCTTACAGTGTGGGGTTCACAGTGTCAGGCCTATTCAATCCCCTCCATAAATATGACTTGCACTTGACAGCGGGCCTCATCTGGGGTCTACAGAAAGCAGCTATAGCCATCTAAGACATGGTTCTCTAAATCTATCTGCCAATTCCTCTTTTTCTTCTTTGTGAGGCCCCCTCATCTGGTGGTTCAGCCAGTTCATCCCCTTGGACTCTCTCACGCTGCACTTTTACACAAACGGGGATAAAACATCTCAAAAAACGATAGATGTAAGAAAGGGGTTGAAGACAGGGAGGCGTGGATGGAAGAATGGTGAGAATGATAGGTGCAGCTCCTGGGGGAGTGATGATGATGATGATGGTGGTGGTGGTGGTGGGGAGGGGTAGAGACGGCAGCCATCATTATCATAACTGGACCTCCATGTCAAAGTAGGAGTGGCAGTGGGAGGGGGGAGAGTTAAGTCCCATCTGGTGCCCAAAAGCTGCCCAGACAGAAACACAGACTGCTGCACAGCAAACATGGTGAGGTACAATGGTGCTGAGTGAACAGCCCCACCTACATGAATGCATCACTATTTTCTATACCAATTACAAGACTAAATGTACTCATAACGGACTAACATACTCCACTAAATAACAAAACATAATAAGCAGTAGTGGAATTTATGACAAAATATGTTGAACACATTTCTTTTAACTTTTCATAGCTTTATACACTTTCTCATCCCTGTGCTGTCACCTCTCTTATCTTTCCATCTTTAACCCTCAGGCCCCTCCTCCCCATACTCCATAAAGAGACATGGATCCTGCTGTAATCCCGCCTCCAATGGTGTAAGCACAAAATTAATTCTCTCTAATCCAAAAGGAGTTAATCCCCTTGCCTATGGCAAGAGATCTGGTAGAAAGGATGCGGTCCGGCTGATGGCTGACTTTGGGATGCTATATGCTGCGAGAGAACACCCCCTCCACTCCCTGAGTGTCTCCCGCCAGCCCTCCCTCAGCCCTGAGCCGTGGACCCAAAGCCTCTTAATTCTCATTAGTAGTGCTAATGGAGCTTCCAAGCATAAATGAGCTTTTGTCATGGGTTTGATACAGCCCAGGCACTGTTTTTTTAATGTAAGCCCCCTCACATTTCCCTCCCCTGTTCAGCCTCACCCATCACTCTGTGCAAACATAGTTTGTTTTCCTTCTTCGAAATGAAAAGCATTTTTAATTTTTTATATTGTGTGTTTACTTACGATCTTCACGAGTTTGGATATATAGGACGTTGCTGCGAACTCCATCTCCAGCCTGTGTGTAGGCCAACACCTGAACGCTGTAGTTTGTGAACTTCTCCAGGCCTCGGAGCTCCACCTGCTCACGAGTGGTGGTGATATTCTGCATCTCTCCCCACTCTGAAGTTAAGAAGAAATGATTACAAGTGGACTGTTGGTTATCTGATGCAAAGGCAGCACACAACTGTTCCTTTGAAAATACTGCCATATCTCTAATTTGCTTTGCAAATAGTTTGAAAAAATCATCTACTTTGTGGTGTACAAGAAAAATTAAATTATTTTGCTGCATTTAGTAGTCAGACTTAGGTGTTAGGGGGACAAAATGTACAATTGAGTGTTGCAAGGGATAGTTGTCTGCAACACTTGGATAAGCTCTGAAGAAAGTTGGCCTTGACTGAAAATGACAAAATCTTGTCAAAATCCATTTTGCAATTTTTCAGAAACAAACCTTCAGTACTTTTGTTAGACATCAGAAGGACCCTCATGTGTTAGAGTGAGACACGATACACAGATTATAAATTTTGTTTTTCCACAAAACTCTTCTTTGTTCATCTCTAACCCAAACCAAAGGGATTAAATTGAATATTTTACAAAAAAATCTTTGATGCAAGCCTTTTCCTGACTGTATGGAAGAGTTTAGAACTTAAGTAAACCAAGCACTTGCATGTATTTTTATGTTTCCTACAAAAATATTTGCAAAGGCACATTAGTTTATATGACTGTAATTGTTCACAGGCAGTGTAGAGCTGATTATAGGACACACACCTCCCTGCACATGCACACACTGATTCAGTCACTAGAATAAAATGTTGCTATTGTCAGTTTCTGTCATGGATACCAAAGAAGCATAACATTTCAGTATTTGATAGCCAAAAATATATTTCCTATCTACATTTGTGTCTATTAGCATAGTGTTCTAACCACTTTTGGCACCGTCAGAAATTGTGATATGAATGTAGGCCTATTTAAAAATGATCATGGTTAGGTTTAGGCAATGGCCACAGAAAAGGTACCAAGATTGGGCTTAATACAGAAAAAGTCCACAAATATGTGATAAATATTCCCAATCTATTTTTTCACAAACACACTACAATTTTTTTTACTGTAGAATGTGGTTTTATTGCCTAAACCTAAGTCCGACATTAAGTCCAATGTCTGTTGGCAAATACTGGAATTTGTATATTCACTATCCATCACACCCACTTTGTGTTTACTGAGGAAAGGTAAAAAAAAAACTTACATGGATAAATTTAGCTCAATAAATGCTGTCATGATAAACAATTTGGGTTCAGAAATGAGATTATTTGCATCCATGGCTTGCAGGAATGTACAATGGCAACACTTTTTTCAGACATAAACATGCACTCACTATTTTATTGTACGATTTTCCCATTGATTTTTCTACAATCTACACATAGAAACAAAGACAAACAGATTCAAGGATACACAGGAACAGGAAGTGCTGTATGAAAAAGGTGCGACACATCAACAAATCACAATGTGAGGAGGTACGTCGGTGGGTGGGTCGGTGAAGTTTAGAATGAGATAGGTGATAATTACTCTGCATTGGCCACTGGGCCTGGCCCCCACAGCACCCACCTCCGTCAGGGAAGAGGGACCAAAACACAACACGGTAGCCTTTCAGCACACCGTGCAGCGTAAGCCGTGGAGGCTCTGCCCATGTGATCACCGCCTCATCTGACGTCACGGAGATGGCTCGCACGTTCTGAGGAGGCTCGCTGGGCACTGGGGAAAATACAGGGAAGTGTTAGACATGCACAGGCCAAATGTCACAACTTTAAGGTTATTTCATAATTTCTGCTTAAAATCCTAGCTGTTAAGGAGACATGACTGGTCTCACATGACGATTGAAGCACTGATAATTGATGACTACTCAACACCACAACCCACAGGCCATCTCTACTGAAATAAATCAGTCAAATAAGCTCAAATTAGCTCTCAATAGCTCCTTGTTCGCAGCTAGCTTTTGAGAGAAGGAGAGGAACTGTGTAGAACGGGGTTTGTGCTCTGAGAGGGGGCAATATGAATACTAAAACAGCCACACCTTAAGGGGTTAAAATGCAGATGAGGAGGGTGGGGTGAGCTAGGCAGTGGGGAATAAAATCTGAAGGAAGACAATGTTCATCTTTCAGGTAATTTTAGCAATGGATTCAGACTACATTTAAAGACATTTACCATCACTATTAACTGTTACCAGGGTGTCTATCATTAGTGTGCAGATACAAATCGAAGGTCCATTTAATTTGTCTCAAAGATGTGAGTTGTATATAAATAAATACATGAATAAATAAATAAATAAATATTTCTAGAGGGGTAAGGATGAGATAGGAATCAATGGCAGGACGACAAAAAGAAAGAAAAGGAGGAAAGAGACGAGAAACAGCAGGCAGAGTGGGCAGACATTTAGAGAGTAATGGGGTTCCTTGTTCCTCTCTCGCTCTCTACCAGCCTAATGAGGGTGCTAATTAAAGTAGAAAGAAAAATGGGGGATGTGCTGCAAATTCATTTCTACCATTTTGTTTGAGCGTGAATGAGAGCATGTATCTATATGTATATGCTTTAATTTATTTGTCTGCCATCCTCTATTCTCTGTATTCTTTGACAAATCAAAAAAAAAACGGGCTGCATGAATATTAGAATCTGCCTTGTGTCCTTTTCATTCTCGGTGTCTGTTTTTGCCTCCTACCATCTTCCAGAGTGGTAGCGTTGATCTCAGTACTGGATGGGCCTGTCCCGGCTCTGTTGAAGGCCTGAACTACAACCCCGTACTGGGCGAATTTCTTAAGGTTGTCCAGAGTGTACACTTCACTGTCCCCCGTAGCTTTCATCTCCACTATGCTGTACTGGCCGTTGCTGCCTGGACCGTTTTCCCTGTAACCAATTTGGTAGCCTCGTATCACACCGTTCTGCAGCTCCTTCTTGGGGGCCTGAAACAGTTAAAGTTAAGAGTTGATTTAACAGTATACATCAAAGTAAAACCACAATTTAGCTTCATTACACCACTGTGCCACACTGCAAATAGCAAGTGAATGTTGGAAAATGTAAAATGATAAACAATTTGAGTACACTAACATGACAAATAAATCAGTTTGTTTATTTATAGGATATTTTCCAGTTATTTAAATAAACAGGATGTAATTTCTGCTTCTAGGAGAGTTTATATAAAACATTAAAATACATAGTTTGATTATGTTGTGAAATGGTGCAGTATCAACACTGATGAAAATCTACACAATAACAAATATATTAAATTTAAGTGTTTCATTGGTGACAGGACAGAGCAACAAAAGGAAAATAACAAAGTAGCTTGACAAAAGTAATCGCATTTTATTTTGTCATTTGGTTAATTTCATTTACATAGCTTTTGAGTTTGTTTTTACTTAATTTTACTCAACAGTTTTTTTTTAATCCTTGTTTTGAATATTCTTTTTTTTTTAGATCTGTCCTGTATTTGTCATGTCCTCACTGTGCATAATCCTTCTAAACCACAAGTAACAATCTAGTTTCTTCAACTGTGACTCAGGAAGAAAAAAAAAAACTTGAAATATTGTTATTCATTGTGATAATTATTGACAGCAATAGACACAAATATTTCAATTATAAAAATGTTAAAATCAGTGGGAACCTACAAGCTGCAGGTTTGATTTGTTACAGTATGTTTGTACATATTGTATATTTGCTTTTTTGTTTATAGAGTTGTATGCACATCATGTCATTGTCATTTTCATGCTAATTTAATAGCTGCAGGTAAACATGAACATTAGTAAGGAGGATATAATGGCATTAATAGACGGAATAGTGAAACTGTTGAACATAGAAAAAAAAAGATTTCTCTGATCAATATTGATGGAAACACTTGCTATGATATAAAAACTCAAGTCAAGAAAATATATACTGTAGGCCTAAGTGTTTCATGATGATATGTTCTATTTTAATGTTACATAACTTTATAATATACTCATCTTACTGGTCATCACATTAATTATGTTCATTTACACTTCGATTGATTAAGTCAGAATGCCTCAGAGTTGTTTCTATAAATGACTTATTGGATAATCTGGACTTCCTACTCTTCTGTGCATCAGAGTGTATGAAGACATTGCTCTACCAGCTAATGACACAGTTTCATCTCAGACATAATGTGTCTGCAGTCAACAGAGCACTAATAACATTATGTGTGTCAGGTTTTGCTCATCATTTATTGCAACTCAGGAGCATGCGATAATTATTCAGCTAATCAGAAAGAGCATGATGAATAAATCTAATTTCTAACACCATTAAACTCGACAACAATCTTTGCTTAAAAATTCTCATAGAAGTTATAAGGATAAGAAGTATTTTTACCCTCCATGTAACACGTATGCTCTGTGATGTCATCGGCTGGAGGACTACATCCATAGGTGGTCCATCAGGAGCTGATATGACACACACAAAATGTCAATATTTACAGTATTTCATACAGAATGAGGAAGAAGGATACATGTGAAAATCATAGAAAGCTGTGTTTAGAAGAGAAAACAGGTGCTTACGTGCTTCCTCTGTGCTGATAGTGAGCTCTTTGCTGGGAAGGCTCCGGCCGATCTTATTGTAGGAGTACATGCGGATGCTGTAAACACAGGCTGGGTGAAGCTCTACAATGTTGGCCTGGTTGTTTGTGGGTGAGATGTTCCTGGTTGTGTACATGTGATCCCAGGAGTCTGTCACAGAGGGAAATAAATAATCAGTACTTTTACATTTTACATTTTTTACATTTACATTTTACATTTACATTTAGACATTGAGACACCTAGCATACAAAGCTTAAGTTCTGAAAATGTACCTGACTTGTTCTTGTACTCGATGTCGTAGCTGGTGATGATGCTGTTGCCGTCAAACCTTTGGATCCAGCGCAGGTTCATGCTCCTGTCCTTCACCTCCCTCACTTCCAGTTCAGGAGGATCAGGTGGTTCTGTGTGAGAGAGGAAAGAGAGGAGGTAAGAGGCCTTCACCAGCAATGCTTAATTTTACTTAATTATTCTAAACATAAAGAGGAAGGCTTTACAGATAGTGATAACATGGGAAATGAGGTACAAGATTGGTGTTATGGACTCTAATGATTTGGTAAATGAACTCTAAAAGACCTAAACAGCCACCAGTGACCAAAAGCATCAACTGATCTAAAATATTTAATAACTTTTGAGCTTCTAATCCTATAACCATATTGAAATAATTCAGATAAAATGCAGTTTCTCAGTGTCACACTAGATCCGTCTAGATATGAAGAGGTTTCATAGTAAACATCGACCATCTTCTGCAACATTGATTCACCAGTAAAACCCATGTGGTTTGACAAATAACAGTGGTTTTGTTTTTAATGTTATTAAATATTACAGGAAAAGTCACTTTTTCTTCAATTACTTCGGTTTTCATGTAATAAATTGAATTTACGCTGAACTTTACAAACATCTATATGATCAGTAAATTAAATATTATAATATCCCTGATTTTCAACATAAAATGAAGAGAGTAATCTTATAATAAATGGTGAAAAACCACTCAGGAAAGGTTAAATGTAAAGGAAAATTAAAAAAAAAACAAAAAAAAACCACACATTACAAAAATAATTCTGTGTCTTAAAGGGCTAGGCTTTTAAGAACATCTACATGATCAGTGAACTAAATATAAGAAAATACCTGCTTTTCACTGTAAAATGCAGGGAATAATATTATAATAAATGCTGATAAGTCACTTAAAAATGACTAGATGTACAGAAAAATTCATTGGGAAGTTGCCGCAAAAATAGTTATCTGTGTTTCATGGTTAAGGAAAGTGTCTGACAGTTGCATGGTATGAGGTAAAGATACCTTGCACAGTGAGCTGGATGAGCCCTCGACCTTCTCCATAGGAGTTGATGGCATGACAGGAGAAGAAAACAGAATCTCCTCGCTCAGCCGGATTCAGCTATTAACGTAAAGACAAACACACTGAGGTTATAATCTGCCAGAAAATATACAGAAAGCACACAGCAGATATCTAATCCATCATCTAATGCATCTAATCCGCTAAAACATGATGCAAAAGTCTCACTGAATCTTATCTGGAAGAGAAAAACTAAAACTAGACTTCATTGTACTGATGGGCAACGCTTTATGTATATGGCACAAGTTCAAATAAATGAGTCTGTCAAATGCTGCCACTACAGAAGAAAATTATTTTATTCTCGTTTAATAAACACTTACAGACAGTACGTCTCAAATATTTCAGCTTTATTTACCAGCATTTTGTTCCATTATTTAAATGCAACAAAGTCAAATTCAATGTCCAAGAAACTTACAAATACCTCTCAGATCATTATTTACTCTCCTGCATTAAAAATTTGTACACACTTTGGGAGTGATTTTAATTTTGCTCTGCATTATGTCACATATTAAACCATTCCATAGTATTGGGATTTAAAAGCAATGGATTAGTATGATCAGAGTGACAACCAGCCTTATTAGTAATGGTTTGTTTTTTGCAGTAAAATGAAAGTTGAAACACTGTATGGTTGGACGGCTTGATTATGGAAAAAATCAATATCATGAGTATTTTGGTCAACATTGAAATCACAATTATACAAACGATTAATTTTGAGTTTCACAATGCATTTATTCAGCATTTCTCTCTCTCTCTCTCAAAACACTGTCATTGATTCTTTATGCAAAACATTCAAATTGAAAATAAATTTTGGCAACAAATATGTACTTTACGGCGGTTTTGCAATGGAATTGAATGTATTGCGCATGCATGCCTCTCAGAAATTGTGTAAAGAAAAACCGAAAATAAATAGTTTCAACTCGATCATATGAGTTTTGAGATCGTTTGACAACAAAATCGAAATCGTGGTCAAAATTCAATTAATTGCATAGGCCTACTGTATGGCCTTATTTTATTTACAAAGCTCTGTGTTTGTTTCTCATCAGTCCTTTGTATTATCTTTATAGCGTCTGACATCTGTCAGTTGTATTGTAAAGGGACTATTTGTGAATTTGCATCTACTTGATGTTATATTCTGTATCTGACCTTTAGGGTGGAGATCACTTCATCCCCCTTCTTGTTGATGGTGATAGAGTAGCGAGGGTTCCTCTCAGCGTCGATGACAGTGTCTCCTCTTTCCCAGCGGATGATGATTGGCTGCTCACCCCGTGCTGTACAGTTCAGTTCCTTCGTCTGGCCCTTCCTTGCCATGGTGGTGTTGGGGTGGCTGGTGATCATGGCAGGAACTGAGGAGAATCACATGCACATGTCAGTGTGACGAATAGTATTATATGGAGTAATGAGACGAGGGAACAGGGATGTGATATTAGAAACCGAGGATATATTACAGATGTATAGACATCTCTATTTCTACCCTTGGTTCTACATTTTCATTTCACGCTTCAAGCCCCGCTGGCCCTCTTACTCTACCTCCTCCCTGTCTGCTTTCTCCTCTTCTTTCCTACTACTGCATCTCTTCCTTCTTTTACTCACACATAGATTATTGATTGCAGAGGTTCCTGCGGTTTTGTTTTCATAACTAATTCATCAGGCCTTTTCTCATCCAAACATTCAGAAGCAAACCGTGAGACAGCCGGAACACATCAATCAATACCAAAGATACACCCAGATAAGGATGTGTAGGCCAAAGTCAAGGTTTTGTTAGGTTCAGTGAGCTGCACTAGCCTGGGGCAAAAGTGCATTTTACTGTAGAAGGGCTGAATCCCCCCAAAAGCTTAATCTTAGCTCTGTCCTCAGGTTGTACAATCCGGGAGATGTGGACAAAGTTAAGAACGTGACTGTTGAAGCCAAAAACACAATGATTGACACTTACTCTTGACAGTGAGGATCATGCTTTTACTGATGTCTGAACCCACTCCGTTGGAGGCCTGACAGAGGTAGTACCCTCGGTCATCTTCAAGCACGTGTCGGATTAGCAAAGATCCATTTGACATGATCTGGATTCGACCAGTTAGAGGAACCGGGTGGTACTGCTGAGGGTTTCCTACACCTGCAGGATGCAAACATTAAACAGATTCCATTGAGTTTATTTTTTGTCTCATGGGATCATGTTGTTGTGCTGTTGTTGAGCTACTGTGATATTTTACCTTTAGCATGTTTCCACATGACTTTTGGAGGTGGGTAACCCTCCACAGAGCAGTTGAGAACTCCTGCCTTACCATAGATACAATCCTGGTTGTTAGGCTGCACCACAAAACGTGGTGGCACTGTCAAAATAAACAAAAAAGTGAAAAAAATGTAAATAAAAAACCTAGAAGAGCAGCTTAATAAATATGAAATCTGAATTGAAATGACAATTACATGTCATTGTGCATTGTAGCATGTATGATGAATAAAATGTTTTTTTAAACCTCTTACAATGTTAATTAATCTAAGATGAGATTTATTTTTGTAAAAATAAGTTTTCTACAACATCTAACTAGTGTAATGAGTTAGGTTGGGACCTTACTGAGTTCTGTGTTTACAATGGGGAACTGCGTAAAAGCTCACTTCCATTTCATTTGTAGATTATGTAGAGAAAGCTTTCTGATAAAGAATTGATGTGACAGAGTGGAATGTTCTGTTGTTAGGTATTTAAGACACACATTCAAGTATTGATAATATGGAGCTAGAAAAAGTTACCTGCAACCTGATGAAGTTTTTATTGGCAGTGCTAGGTGAAGTCCAAACATAATCCAAGTATCACACTAATATACGTACAATGCTAAATTCCCTCTGCAACTTAGCTGTCACATATGATTTGACCTAATTTATCTCCTCTATGCCATTATCCTCCTCTCATTTGCTCACCAGTAACAATCAACTGTCTTTCCCAGCTGACGGTGGCGGCGGCGTTGCTGGCGAGGCAGGTATAGTTCCCGTTGTGCTTCAGTGTCACCTTGGAGATTTGCAGGGAACTCATGAACTCTTTGGTCTCTATTGCAACGCCAGAGGCGGAGCCTGGCACTATGACCTGGCCGTCTTTGTGCCAGGTGATGCGTATGGGCATGTCCCCAGATGACACCACACAGGCAATGTACATGAGCTTTCCCACAGAGGTAGAGGGGATATCAAAGGGCTGGATGAGCGGTGGCACTGAGGGAGAGGAAGAGCACAGTCAGTGAAATAACGGCGGTGATAGACACCGAAGAGTGGCAGTGTGGCCATCTCGAGCAATGCTGAGAAAAAGAGAAGGTCATTGGCCAGTGGGCTCCTCTTCTCTGCCCCCCCCGTTCAGTCCCCATCTCCTGCAGCCCATAATAGCTGCTCTGGTTAGAGTCCAATTGGCAGGAGGAAGTCATTCCGTTGCCATAGTAATGGAGGTTGGGGTGGGGGTACTACAGCTGAGACATCTGGGGGATTTAATCTAGGCTTCATTATTATTCATCTAATTAAATCAGAGACACACTCACACTCAGGCACATGCACGCACCCTTAAACACCTCTGCAGCTGCCCTGCTACCATCATTACCCCACTCACAGATGAAACAAAACACAGAGGCACACATAAATCTATCTGAAAAACACCATCTACCTCTGTCATATGCAGCTTTACTGTAAAGCTGACCTGACAAATCAGAACACTGGTGTGCAGTTATCCAATAATGGGATAACATCGACATCTTGAGATAAAATCTATATACACGTCAAGGTTATTTACTGAACTGACAAGCTGTTGAAGAATTACCAGATTTGCCAAAGTCATCTAGTGTTGCTTATACAGCTGCAAGGGGGAAGATTGTAAATGTAACGTGAAAAGAAAAACATATAAATTCATATGCATTTCACATTGGTCTTTAGTAAATGTACAATAAATCATATGTTGACTGTCCATCAACTGTCAGTTGAATCCATTTTACATAGCATATCTAAAATATCAGCTAATTGGTTAGCTAGCAGGGAGTGAAATAATCATTTAAGTGTGATTTATTTTCACCCAGCAAGCTAAAACTAGCATAAGTACTAAAATGGTTAAACTAAAAGACAGTTAGCTAAATATAGGAATAGAAACTACACCACTTTACAGAATAATTAGTGTTTCATGTGCAAAGCTAAAGGTAACAAATGCTAACAGCATTAACAAACAGTACAAGTTAGCTAAATGTAATGATATAAACAGCTTCGACAGATAATGGTAATGGTTCAATTTTATGAAAACTATTGTAACAATAGACACCAATAAATACTATTAAAGAGGGTTTATAGTCCATCTGCAGAAAATACGGAGTAAAAAACCTTGAGTTTCATTGTGCTCAGGTGATACAGCAGCAAAAACAGCTGGAAGAAATGTGTTAAGATAAGTTTTGGTAGCAGTGATGAAAAGAGAAGTCCTAGAGAAGTGTGCAATGTGACACAGAGCACATTGATATTTGGATCAATGAGATTGGGATATTTTATCTCTAAACATGGCCTGTTGGACTTTTCTTTTTTTTTTTTTTTTTTATCTGAATGTGAATTTGCACTCACCTTTGACAGTGACGTGGACAGTCTGGTTGATTGACACCTGGGGCTGGATCAGAACGCTGCACAAGTAGGTGCCCTCGTCAGCGCCCTTCTGAACGTCCGTCAGCCTCAGGGTGCCATTCTCAAACACCACTTGACGATGATTATCAGGCAGCTGCATGCCGTCCTTCAGCCACTTGATGGAGTAATATGGGTAGCCAATCACACGGCATGTGATGTAGGTGTTCCTGCCTGCCACTGCAGTGATCTCCCGCATGGGTCTGATTCGGGGTGGACCTGGAGACACAGGGAAGAGAGGGAGGGGATGGAGGGGGGAGGCAGAAAGAGACACAGAGGACGGAGAGAGGGGCAGATGAGGTGAGGGAGGTCATGGCAGAGTCAGGGAGCAGCCACGGAGACAGGAGGTGAGGAGATAAAGGTTGAGGGATAGAGTGATTGGGGCAAGTTGACAGGTGGAGAGGGAGGTTAGTTGTGCTCCCTTTACTAAAATCTGATTGAGGATATTTGTGGATTTTGACCTACTTAGAAAGTCTTTATCTAAATATGTAACTCTAAATTAAACTTCTAAACAATCAGTTTATAAAACATATGCAAAGTGGCCTATGCCCAATCCCACTGTCAAAATAAAATGTTAACACAATGTACGTTTCTGCAAACCATGGATACAGAAAACCTCAATGTAATACTTATTTTTCTGATAATTTCTCCCTAAAGCCACATGCACATCTTTAATCACATCTTTGTTTATGTTTTATGAATTATTGTGGTATCTCAAAAACAAGTATGTTTCACTGTTTGCTCACTGTAATCTTTGGCTTTTCCAATTGAAGTTTTATCTTACATTCATCTCCTGAAGGAAGGTGGTTTATTCATCATTATGTGGCAGAATGTTGCTCACCAAAAATCCGCATTTATGGGGTATTAAATAACATTAAAAACATTGTAAACATTTTGGTGCCAACTGCGTTTTTGCATAAAACTATTACAACATCCCACAAATTCACAGAAAGTACATTTTTAGAGAAGGAGGAATCAATCGGTGCCCTGCAGATAAAGTTTAGCAAATAACAATATTTGCATATTCAGATTTTGATGTTTTTCTGGAATGGTGTCAGTTTCTTATAACATTTTTTGGCAAGTAAACTTTTTGTGGAAATGCTGTTCATGTTGTTGTACAACTGAAACGTTTTTAAACCCTGATTAAGTACAAAATCTAGCCATTGAAATTCTTTACATGTAGTTTCTGTTTAGAAGCACCTTGAACAGGTAAACACTCCGTTAATCTACAGAAATGTCACTATGCAACGTATTTATGATTCAGATACATTGACATTATACATATCCGTGCTTTGCAGAAACGTACCATGGTAACATTTTGCCTCTCTCTCTAGCTTTGTGTGTTTGTATAGAATCAGGTGTAGAGTGCATTTATATTGAAAAGCAGACAGGCACCTCTTACGTTTATGCGCGCTTGGTACTCGGCGCTACCGGCCGAGTTGCGTGCGACGCAACGATACACTCCTCCATCCCGAATGAGTGGGCTGCTGACGTTGACGTGCGACACGGTCAGGCCATCTGACAGGGTGTACTGGCTGGTCTTGTAGGTGGAGTCTCGCACTACGGGCTCGTCATCCAAAGTCCAAGTGATGGAAGGGGGCGGGGCTCCTTTGGCAGCGCACATGAGGGAGAACGGCTCGCCCGGGTTCACCACCCGCTCGCTGAAGGAAGACACAATACGAGGAGTACCATCTGAAGGGAAAGATGGAAAGAATGGAAAGATAAAGACAGGAAGTAGCATCACTTTTTCCAAAATGCAATTTATTGACAAAAAATAACTTTTAAATAAAGACAAAATCTGTCTGAAAGCTCATGTTTCAGCTGCTCTGGCAAATCTGTTATAAGATATTTGTACCTTGCTTAGATTTGGTCAGGTCGATCAGGCATTTATCTGTTTCAATATGGTTTGATTCAAAGAGAGGAACAGCAATTTTATAAACAACAGAGATAGTGCAGTTGAAGTGAAACGGTCTTTTTTTTTTTTTTTTTTTTGCTACTGCATGAATATGAACCAAACTGGACAACAGATTAGTGAAAGTTCAAACATTTGCACTTCATTTATAGACTTGTTTGCCATACTTTTAATAGGAGTTGGTAAGTTTCATTGATCACATCATTAGTTGTAGGTCCATCTAAGTGTCCTTTCTCACTTTTCGATTGCAAAATGAAAATAAATGAAAACATCCCAAACAGATTTCTGTATGTGAAGTGCATCTGACGATACTGTGAGGCTCCCATTCATATGAACAGTCCAAATCAGAGGTAAGGCCTACCATTTGCTTATGGAAGGGTTTTATAGAATACCTTCTGCATCTTTGTACATGCTTACTTCCCTCACTGTCTGTCTACGTACCCTCTAGCAGAATAATGGAAAAGTCCTGAGCAGTGTGGCCCTTTCGGGAGGCGAAGCACTGGTAAGCCCCAGAATGAAACTTCTGTGCTGCAGTGATCTGCAGCGTGTCGTTGTGTTGTCCCTGGATGGAGATGTGCTGGTCGGGGACGATGGGCTCCGTGTTTCTGTACCAGGTGATGGTGTATTCTGGGGAACCCTCCACAGAGCAGGTGAAGAAGAGTGTGCTGCTGATGCCTGTTTTCAGATTCTTAGGGGACAGTGTCACTCTAAGGGGGTCTAAGAGAAGACAAAAAAATATTAGTTAGCATTTATCTGGACCAATAACCAGTTATTCAAAATAAATATTTTCATTCTTTCAAGTATTTTATTAAAATTTTTGTGTTTCAGTTTCTAAAAAAATCTGCCAAATACATCAACGTATTATCTTTAAAAATCTCTTAGATTATTTTTTTTATTCTCTATGTCTTGTATAATATAATTGTAATCCCTATTTCATAACCACTTTTTTAGTCCTACTATGGGACTAAGTTGAAAAACACTTAGTGCACTCAGATTAGGTGACATTTTGTCAAGCTAATGAACAATTATAATAAAAATGCTTCCTAATTCTACCCTATTCTAACTGTGACGTGATACCAGATTTCTCCTCTTGTCTGAAAATTATGAAACTGGATTGAAAACATGACTCGTGGGTCCATAAATACAGTAGACATTTACAATCACAAAGAGTGAGAGAGCGCAGGCACAATCAGCAGTGGTGACTCAATCAGTTCGACGCACTCATTAAAAAAGCAGCTGGAGATATCTCTTCACATCTCTGTCCACTTGTGTGTAAGTGTGTCTGCGCGTGTGTGTTTTTGTGTGTGAGTGAGAGCGAGTGTATGTATATGTGTATGTGCAAATGTCAGTGAGCAATAAGGCAGCTGGTGGTGTGCTGGGGGGCATCGCTGTGCCTCCCAACCCCCCCTCACCCTGTCAGAGTCACAGAGTGTGCTGCCATGATGTGCCCACTGGCAAAGCCTACCGCCTTGCTATTCTCCCCTCTGTCTCGCCTTCTCCGCTCTTTGTTTCTTTGTATACTTCATACAATGTCCATTTATCTCCCCCACTTATTATCGTGTTATTACATTGTAGACAATGTCATTCTTGTAGTGTCTGTATATCTGATTGTCCCCTCTGTGACCCTTCATCTTTATCTTTGTCATCCTCACCCTCCTCCTCTCTGATGGTGAACGGTGCTGGCAGCTGTGTTAAGGATCCAGTCTCAGTGAATTACTGCCCTGTCTTCCTTTTTGAGACCTGATATGACAGGGCATCATACAGCTCACACACATGTTTGCTACTGACACACTCTAGGTGAGACTTATATGTTCGCCTCAAACCAAAAGCAAAGGAGTTTCTCTCCATGTGCCAGCTTGGTTCAGCGAGAGGACAGCGTGGGAGTCTGTCAGGTTGTTAGTGAATGTGTAGGCTCACACACCTATAACGTGAAGCTGTCCAGACACCTCTTTTGAGCCAAAGCTGTTGGTGACCTCGCATGCGTAGCTGCCGCTGTCTTCCTGCCTCAGGTCACTGATCGTCAGCCCTGTCAAGCGCCGTGTCCAGCGGGCATCTGAGGGCAGGGGACGACCATCTTTCAGCCAGCGCACAGTGGGGCTGGGGTAACCTCCTGCTATGCAGGGGAGCTCAATACTCTGGCCTGCGTACACCTCCCCTGCTTGGAAACTGTCCAGGATGGTGGGTGAGGACTCATTGGGGTCTGAAAAACAGAGGAAAGATTAGATTTTACCAAGAGAAAAAGACATATCCGAGGAGCATTAGTTTATCAGACAGATGCTCACCCATTACGGAGAGCCTGGCTCCATTGCTTTGGCGTGTCTCGCCGCTGTACTTATGTTTGGTAATGCACCGGTATGTGGAGAGGGCATCCTCCTTCTGAACGTCAGAGATGTAAAGAGCCCCGAAGGAGGTCAGTGAGAACCTGTTACCTGTGGAGGACACATTCAGAAAGAGGAACATTAATTTGTCAGAAGCAAACATCCAGTAAAACCTGAGCAGAGATGATCATTCTGGTTCAAATCCATTGTGCACACTGCAAAACCATATTGTGCTAAGAACAAACAGCTGCCTGAACAGTTGGCACTACCTGCCTCATAATGTTGCTTTCCAAAACCTGGCACATTTTCAAGGCCTGGAGGACACGCAGCGGTCACTTACACCACCAACAGACAGAGCACAGACAGGCTGACTGTCCCCTACATACGATGGAATACACCACTATAGAAACCACAAACTATGGAAAGTGATGAATGAAGAGATAAAGACAAGGTTGTGGGGTGGCATTATGTGATGTGATGGATGGATGGATGGATGGATGGATGGATGGATGGATGGATGGATGGATGGATGGATGGATGGATGGATGGATGGATCAAAGCTACAAGCTGCCAGCTTGATGGGCTGGGTTTCTGTACACCTGCAGATTTACTCACATCAATATTTTATTTCCGTGCTCTGCATTTGTTGGGGTCTCGCAGGTTGAGCAGGTAGAATGTAGGCAGCAGTTATGGACTGTGCATATGTTTGCATGGAATAGACTGTATGACCTGAGAGGAGGCACAGGCTGCAATTTCACAGCTGCCTTTGTTTGTCCCCCAGAATGAAGCCTTACAGGATAATGAGCACTTTAAGACTGCTACTCCCACAACACCAACGACTCGCCTGTCACAACACTCTGACACAGGCAAAGAGGGAGGGGGAGAGAGAGAGAGAGAGACAGAGAGAGAGAGAGGGAAAGAAAGAGAGAGAGAGAGTCAGCTGGATCTGTCAAGGCCACACTTTCTGACTTAAGCAAGGGTCTGAATTCATCCCATCTGCAGCAACACCTCTGAAACTACACTGATTAATTTAATTATTTCCACCTCTCTCTGTCCATCTAAAGTAAGTAGCTCGTTCACAGAACAGGTCAATCTTTAGACTAATCTTTATTCCCCTTCTGTCTCTCTCTCTCTCTCTCTCTCTGCTTCTCGCTCTCAGTCTCTAAGCAGAGTGGCAGACAGAGTAAAATATTAATTACTAAATCACTGTGCTCCCTCAGCTTTTATTCATGCTGACTTGACTAGATAACGAGAAACAGAGCCAATGTGCATTTCACACACACACACACACACGCACACACACACACGCACACACGGACAGACGGCTGCAGCAAAACATGCATCCATGCTGACGCCAAGAGCAGAAAAGCCTGCAGTTGTTGTTTAATTGTGCCACTTTATACTATCAAGTAATCTGTGCCAGGTGATGATTTTATTTGCCAAGGTCATACTGTCCTGTAGTTTCTCCTCTTCCTTAAACAATGCCCTTTCTCAGTGTACAAACAAATCCCAAAAATGTGAGGTAGGGTTTTTTTTTTAACATTCTATAAAATGTATAGACTCCAGCCTATCTATTACAAATGTCATAAATTGTGTAATATTCATGACTCCTCTTCCTGTTACAACAATGGAAACCAGTGAACCAGTGTGAACAGTCACACTGCTTCAGAACAAAAATTTTGTTCATAATTTTCTTCATGAAAAAAAAAACATAGCCTGTGAAATGGAGATTTATTATAGGATACAAAGTGTAAATGCTGTCTGATGCACAATTGGTTTTGTGTCACATAGTAAAGTAACAACCTAAAAGGACCCATTAGAAGCACTCATGGATACTGAAAAAATCTCTGCAGGAACCATTTAGAGGTTAAAGTATTTTTATCAAATATAAATGCTTCTATAAAGAGCCCTTTCACCCAGAAAGAAGCATGTTTGAAAGAAGCTTGCCTTGAGGATGGCAGACATTGTTAGATCTTGTTTGGTCGAAGACACAAGGCGATGCATTCAGCGAATAAATTGTGCAAAAATGGCCCAAGAATCCAACAGAAGGGAAACAGTCGGTGGAGACCTACATGAATCTGTATTTATATGTTAAATAAGGAGTATAATTTAACAGATAACATATATTAAAAAATTAACAAGGATTTCTGAGTGCGTTATACGTGATTAAAAACATATTAATGGGTATCGCTAATTAATTATGTAAAATCTGACATTTGTACATTTGTGGAAAAACAAGATTATTTCTCTTGTAAAAAAACAAATAAAATAATTATTTATTTATAAGGTCATTTCAATTATCCATGACATTTTTGTACTTGCTTTTACAATTTTCCGATGCGCATACACTCTGCAGCATCAATTCAAGGTTATTATGTTATTTTAGTCCCATATGTACTGTCCCTTATGCTTTAGATAGCACTGATTCGCATATATAATTCACTCTATAAAAGGTATTAAAAAAAAAAAAAAGAGAGAGAGAGAGAGATAGAGAGAGAGAAGCAAATGAGTGAGGCCCATGAGCAAAGCACTTTAATCCCATCCTTGGCTGCTTTGTGACTTCACCTAGCAACTCTGGTGAATGTGTATAATCTAAATATACTCTATAATGTGACAATTTGCATTGCTTACATTAATCATAGTACATATCCTTAGCAAACCTTTCGTGAGTAATGGATGTTTGACTTAATTTTATTTTTTAATCCGACAAAATGCCCCTGGCCTGGCAGTCTAACAACACACCAGACTTGCTACGATGACAAATTCAAAGTGGAGGAGAGAAAAGGGAAAATAATGGAAGTATAAATGTGCAAGAAAGAAAAAGAAAAAAGGAAAGCATGACACTGAGTCTATAAATAGGATATATACTGTAGCCTGTTTGGGTCCAAGTGTGTGTGTGTGTGCGCGAGTTAGTAGCAGCCTCATTTTCTCACATGCAAATGAAGGCGTCGGCGCAAAGATAACGAGGCCCATATTTCCACCTCCTCAGTGGGGCCATTATTTATTGATGTTCTGCATCTTTCCCCCTCCCTCCCTCTCTCATGCTTTCTTCTTCCTCTCCCTGTTGCTAGGGTCTTCTCACTGCCATCCTGTTTAGATTTCGGCATTAGCAATTATTAAAGCACAGTGTGTTTACAATCACCAATGATGAAGCATTAAGGTTGTTAATGCCACTGTGGTGTGTGACGGCAAAAGTATCACAGAAGAATCACGGTAGAAAGAGAAATTAATGAAAAAAAATAACATCAGTGTGAAGTTACTAAATATAGATGCAACTAGGCTTTGTATCCAATCACAAATATTTGATAGGAATACACATTTTTTTGCTCAATTTGCTCACATTTCCGGTTCCGATACATTTTATGAGACTTTTTACCTCAAAATAAGAAAGATGAGATTTATTTCTTGACATTTTTCTATGAACATATTTTAAAGTTTCAGAATAAACTGGTTATGAAGTGAGTCTAATACTGTCAGTAAGCTATTAAATCCTTTTTGTGTGTAATTTATGAACACTTCTATGTGCAGTTCTGAAATGAGCTTGGACTTTTCTACTCTCAACAGGAAACGAATTTAGATCTTGGATGTAAATGTGACCTACATGCCTTAGAGGGGCAAAGTTCCACACTATCTGGACTACTCTATTTTAGGATACATCATTTTCCCCTTTTTATAAGAAATTGGCAGTGACCTGTCTCAATGGAGCTGTTGGTTTCCTAATTTATTTATATTCCTAATTTATATATTAATTTGTGTTAGATCGGAAGGTCATGGGGGTGCTGGAGGTTATCCCAGTTCACCGCAGGTCATACAACACTGTGTAAAGGTCAGAGGTTAACAGTAGGTTTGCTGGTTTAGTAAAGTTCTAATGCCCACACAGAAACATTTCTCACTCGCTGTATTAAGATCTAACGTGTATGATAGGTAGGAATAGCAGTAAAACATACACTTCAGGGGAAAAACTGCTTCTAAACCAAAGTGGTGGTATTGAATGTGACCACTTAATATGTCTTCACCCTTTTTATTCAAACAATAAGAGATTTATTGCATTCGTTACCTCTGCCAAGGAGGTTATGTTTTTGCTGGCATTTGTCTGTCTGTCTGTCTGTCTGTCTGTCTGTCTGTCTGTCTGTCTGTCTGTCTGTCTGTCTGTCCGTCCGTCCGTCTGTCTGTCAAAACTCTTCATTTTTACTTGTGATTAAACTGGGGATAAAAATTGTGATCTAGGAAATGTTGTCCTACTTCTCCACATCAAGAGGAAACAGGAGATGTTTTAGGCATGCCCAACTAAAAGGAGGTCCTGGTACAGACCCAGGACATGCTGGAGGTGATTATAGCACTTGATTGACCTGGAAATGCCAGGGTTTTCTCTAGAGGTGTTGGAGGAGGTGGGTGAGGAGACGAAAGTCTGGGTCTCTGGTATGACTGCTGCTACTGTGACTCAGACACTTATAAGCAGATGGAGGGATGGCTGAGAATCTGAAATGTTTCACCAAATAAATCTAAAGAGAGACCAAACTCCTGTTTTGTCCCCAACCAAAACCCAGTTGTTACAGTTTTGTTTTGATGCTAAAATCTCTTGTCATATATCTCTAAACCCTACTCTATTGTCCCATCTGATAATGAATTTCACTAATGCACATACAAACTCCATTTCCTCAAATTGAATATTGATGATTTACGCGTCTGGTTCTGCAGCCTTGAACTGCTATATGGTACATTAAACAGATGGAAATTGTCAACACTGGTCCCTTTCAATGACACAACACTGCCACTAGGCCTGTATTGATTATTCCACAGAAACACGGTTTTGAACCTCTGATCAATAAACAGATTGTTGGTTGTCAACCAGAAACATTTCATCAGCTTCATCTCAGTGTCCCAAATTAAACGTCAAGGGCATTGCAACACACACACACCCACCAACACCTGTAGTATAGCACATTAAGAAAACACAAGAGGATCAAAACATGTCACCTTTTAGCCTGAGTTACAGTATTAAATTAACCTGCAGGAGCCCTTAGAGAGGCTTATGGATGCACCATCGGCAATTAATTTACCTCTGGATTTCCCTAATGATGTTACTGTGGGAGAAGGATTACCACAGAGAACAGCCAGCTCCATAATTAATAAACTGCATGCCATCTCTGCTGCACAGGAGCAAGAACTCATAGCGATGGAGGCAGATTACAGGTGGGATTAGAGTCGCTGCAGCGTTTGACAGATTAGGCAAGATTAATACAGAGGGGAGAAATACTGGACTGGCTGGAAGCACAGTGGGCCTCCACCTGGAATGTAAAGTAATATTTAAATAAAGTTTAGCATAAATTTGAACTGGATTCTTGTCATTGTTTGTATTTCATGAATAATATAAATGTTAATGGATGCTGTGGGTACAACTCCAAATACAGGTGTGTAAGAAGAGAACACATTTTCAAATCAATGGTTTTATGTATCTATAATAATAATAATAATAATAATAATAATAATAATAATAAGAAGAAGAAGAAGAAGAAGAAGAAGAAGAAGAAGAA
>JAQQZY010000007.1:16849931-16866126 GCA_030068375.1 Ostorhinchus rueppellii | reverse complement strand
TTGACAGGTTTGAGTTTGTTCATAAACACTTGTATGTGGACTTGTATTTCCTTGTACTGCTGCTTCATACAAACAAGCTGTGCCTTAATATTAAATATAAAAGATATAGAAACTTGTGACTGCTTTCTTTTAGTACTTTAAATGCTACTTTTACTTTCAGTACTTGAGTAGTCTTTTTTTTTTTTTACATACTTCTACTTGCAATACTTAAGTACAAAAAATGTGAATACTTTAGTACTTTCACTTAAGCATGATGTTAAAAGAACACTTCAACTTTTACTCAAGTCAGTTTTTTGATCTAGCACTTGTACTTCTACTATACTCCTCTACTCCAGTACTTTATACATCTCTGGCAGCAGATCCCTGAAGTCCTGGAACTAGAGAGGTGGATCTCCATGGATCACATTTATTTGTCCAATACTTCCAAAAGATGCTCAATTGTCCTGAAATTGGGATTTCATTCCTTAGTCCGTTTTTGGTTGGTACTAACCACAGCAGACCAGAAACAAGACCTGCAGTTGTGTAGATGTTCTGACCCAGTCACTGTTACAATATGGACCTGGTCAAAGTCACTCAGTTGCTGTTGATGTTGCTGCTTCGATCATGTCAACTTTGAGAACTAAATGTTCACTGGCTAATATGTCCAACCCAGTGAAAGGTGTCATTGTAATGAAATAATCAATATCAGTAGCACTTCTCCTGTCAGTGGTCAGAATATTATGTCTGTATTTGTTCAAATCACTTCAAAGATTCAAGCAGTAATAAAACCATTAAGACCTACTTATTTCAAGTGATTTGTTTCCATGAATTTAAGAACCCTTCACTATAGATTTCTAAAAGCCACTCAGTAACACGACACCTCTAAGTCCTTGCTATGACATTACTGTAAATCAGAGAAGGTGAAATCTGCTGTGCTCCTTATGAAAACGGTAACAGAACACCAGGAAGTGTAGAGAGTATCAGGAAGTAGCAGTTATCGAATCCTGTCGCCTTCCTTCTATTTGTTCCACCGATGAGAGAATATGGGTCACTTTGAGGAAACTGCTTTGTTTTTACAAATCTGTGTTCTGGCATTTCCTCTCATCATTTCTGGGTTAAATAACAGTTCACTCTTAGGTGCTTGGGTGTGTTTCCAGGTGTCTGTCTATGGGTTACAGTCTATCATTTCAGCTGTTCTTATTCTGTACTGTACACATATGTTAGGGTTTTAGTGGCACACAAAAAATAGTACATGCACTGATTTACATTCTTTCCTGGAGATGCCCTTCAAGCACAACATGCCTAATGTTAACCATAAAACAACCTTTAACCCCGTAATGCCTGAATCGATTACAAATTGTGTAAAAAAAAATTTAGGGGGGGGGGGGTTTGCTGTGAATTTGCATCAATAGGCATCAAGGAGTTAATCTTTAAATGTAATGATTTATATGTTGGGTCTGCATTTTCTGCATAACTCTGTCCTCACAAGTGGTAAACAGGTTTCCATCCCCACATTAAGTACCCAGACAATACATACATACATACATACTAAGGTTATATATAAAAAAAAACAACAACATACAATTCTAACAATCAGCAGAAAACAAGCAGTTGGTTCTCATATGTTTCTTGTTCTGTGACTAATATTCCTTTAATTCTGCCTGTTATTTCCTGCTTGATTTTGCGCTTTGTTCCGAACATGCTCAAGGTCACCGTCCAGAGGAGCACCACTGCAGCACATTGCGAACAACCCAGCGCTGAGCAGTACACAGACGATGGAACGCAGTGAAGTAGGGCAGACTGTATGTGAGAATGTTATTGATTCCATCTAACCTCGGTCTCAGCCCTCCTTCTGCTCTCTCTGCTCCAGTGCAGAACAGTGAGGCTGCAAAATCAGTAATAACACATGCAGTAGTAGCAGCAGCAGCAGCAGCAGCAGCAGGGCCAGTGTTTTTACACCACCTTCTGAAATATGTTTGAAAATTACCAACAAGTCTGATATCTTTAAAGAACTGTGAGCTCTAAGTGTTTACAAAGAGTACAATTTACCTTTCTTTAATTTAGCAACTCACCCTGTATTGTGTCTTGTTAAAAAAAAAAAAAAAGTAGTCTTGGTGCTTCAAATAAAAGTAGAGCAGAGTGCTCCAGTTTCTAGCCTACATGTGTCAAAAGTTTGTATATTGCATGAGTAATACCTAGAATTTCAGCTTATTAGTTAATAAATAAATAGATAGATCTGAAATTGGTGTTAGAATAGACAAAAAGCCAACTGACCTGTTTAGAAATGAAATGTTTCTAAAGGGAAATAAACTGTACAACACTACAGCAGACTGGTTAACACATGAAAATGAACATTTAGTGAAATAAATAGAAATTCTTGATTTTTCCATCACCAAATTGAAAATGTTTTGCTCATGTATGAGGCCAGATTTCTCCATGCACAACCAGACGCTGCGTATCTGCCTAGTTTTAACCTACAGTAACTCTGATACGTCTGACTGAATTAGTCACATCTATAAACCTGTAAAAATGTCTCTTGCTGTTATTTATTAAATTGTGTTTGACCTTGATATCTTTGCTTTAGGAATGATCTTCACCTTATAGTCACTATTTATCATATATAATATTCATTTCTAACAATCTCTGAATGTATTTACTGTATTCTTTGCAATAGCTTCCCTGAATATTTCACAGACTTTTTCATGGAACTGTCGTAGCATCTTCGTCACTGCAGTCCCAGGCCACCTGCATCTCCTGGAGTGTACCATGCGGTTTTTGCTCAGCGGGCCGAAATTATTCTTTGCTCTAAATAAAGCCAGCACCTGCGACCCTGACAAAGCTATACTGAATCTTTCGAATATGTATAAAATAGTCAAGTTTACCAAACAACAACAGAAGATACTGTGTCTTGTGAAAACAGCACAGTGTGTGAAGAAAGAGCTAAAATATCTTATGTGCTTCAATAATTCCAGGATGATTTAATGCACATTTTCTGCACTAATGCTCCACAACCAAAAGCAGACTTAGAAAATCAAGTAATGTATGACGGAGCAATCATTTGGGAAAGGTGAAGGGTGCCAGCTGACACTCTGCTAATGGAGAATGAAAGTAGCACAGGAGATTGAAATAAGATGCGAATAAGATGCTCCTCTGTTTAATTCAATCTGGTTGGGTGTTGGCTCAGATGTAATTATGTATGGTGAGACGAGGAAAGGGAAGGCCTAGGGTTCTCACAGTCTGACACAGCTTTTTCATCACAAAGAAACTCCGCACCAAATGTTTTAACACATTACGGATCATTATGGATGTTGCTGTTCATACCTGTCAGCTATTAAGTTTGTTGTAAGCTTTACCAAATCTAAAAGCTTCATGATGATTCATTTTTGCATTTTTACATCATCCTAAAGACAAAAATCATTCTAGTCAACAAAAGCAAAATACCACCGCAATGCCTGGTCTAAAAATGCAATAAAAAAAAAAGAGGTTCAAAACAAATGAAGGTCAATTTCATAAGCTGCAGCATCAAGGTTTTGCATATAATACTGAAAAGAATGAAGGGGTGGTAGTGAGGAGATAAGGTGGAACAAAGCCAACAAAGGTCATTCTTGGGAAATAAAAAGCAGACATTACCAAACAGTGCAGACAAGATCAGAGTGATGGCTGTATGTGGAGGGCCCAGCCTCAGGGGTCCGACCCTACTCCACCGGACCTCCATGGCTGCCAGATCTGCTCCAAAGCAAGTCCTGCTGCAGGATCCAGGATCTGTTATCACTCCCTGTCCTCTCAGTCAGTAGACAATCCCTGAGCACACTGTAGTGTCCTGGATTACAACCGGGAAGCAGTGGACCCAAACAGTTCGAGTAGATGTTGCTTCAGTGGACTGGGCTGTGGTGAACCTGCCTGCCAGCCCACAAACCACTCCTGTGGAAAGGAGGGTGAGGTAGAAAGAAAAAGAAAAAGTTAAAAGATTCTATTCGAACACATAAAACACAGGCAAAACAATAGAAAAGTTGTAATTCTAAATGTTTTTCTCTGTCCTCCTCCATGCAAGTAACATGAAACATATCCTGTAACTCTCTGCTCCAATATTACAGACCTGATGTAACAACAAGAACAGGTCCCATTTTTTCATGCTTACCTGCTCCTGCAGCCGGTGTTTCCTCTAAGGCCGGCAGGCTGACTGCACAGCTGAGTCAGTGTGGACAGCGTCGGAGTGGCAAACACTCACTGCGCACCGTCAGGGTTCACTCAAGGAGAATCCACCAGCCAACACTTTCACTGCAGAGACAGCCACATTGCAGCGCCGGCCAGGACGAGAAGCAATTAGAGGCAGGGGGAGACGGGTAGAAAGAAGACAAATGCAAAAGGGAAAAGCTGCTGCTCCTCTTCCTCACAGTAGCTCCTTCCCTTGCACGTCCCTCTGGCTGTCTCTCAACTTTTCCCTGTCCTCTCTGTTGGCTGGGTGCCACCCTCCTCTTCCTCATCCCTCGGTCTCCCCTCCCTCACCTGCGCCTATATCCCTCTTATTTTCCTCCCCCTCCTGTATCACCCCCATTCACTCCCCCTCTCGTTGCTCCCTCCCTACCCATCTCCAGACTCGGGGCGTGTATGCAGACTCATGCACTTTTGTCAGAGTGTTTGTGAAGATCAGAGAAAAGTTCTGCAGTGCAGGGTGAGTAAGAGGTTGTGTAATGCAGGCCCAGGCACGCATATTAAAATACTTCATTCATAGATTGACAACCCAACACCAGTGTCTCCATTTCCTGGTTTAGAGTTTTAGTTCAGTTTAAAGCATTAAAGGAACCACCACAGAGAAAAACAGGACAACAAAGAATCTCAGCTTTTGTAATTTTGTCACCTCTCAATCTGCGCTTATGCTTTTCATAACAGATTGACAGGCCTCCCTCTCTCTCTCTCTAATGTATCCCATTAATTGCCTATAGAAGGTCAAACTATCATGTAGGTCACAGTGCATTCATAATTCTCTTGTGCTGCAGCTGTAAGACTGTGCATGCAAACACTTTTCCCAACAGGACTCTCCTTCTTTCCCATAAACGTAGACATCAGTCGACAACCACTAGCCAATATGTTGTGTCTGCACTATTCACTACAGGGCATTACAGAGGAACTGCTTAGTTCAGCCATTCCAGATTTGATTAGTGAATTTCGCTGTTGATTATAATTACATTTCTACACGTAACTGTATCATATTATCTCCATGTGCCTGTTATATAATATCCAGCCATTACTGTAACTGCAGCAGACTAGAATGTGATAATGGACTTTTCTTATTGTAATCATTTTATTTAAAAAGTGGGTATTGAGAAGTTAAATGGACTTTCCTGCTGTAGCCAAGAGTAAAGACGTTTACTGCTGAGGATGCAGCTGATGCCATGTGACTGTGTGTGCCATCTGAGAACAGATACAGTTGCACAGGCAGAGGACATTGGGACGAGTACATATGAGTTACAGATGTAACTTCCTGGTTTGACGTTTTCTGATTAGAAACCAAGGCAAGAAAATAAGGAAAGCACAACTCCAGCGAGAGGACAGGTGCAGGTGTATGCCATTTAAGTGTGTTTTACATCGGCTTTTATGTCATAACAGAGGATGTTTTTAATCTATTCTGCAAAGACTGAATCCAATAAGAGTTTGAAGGGTATGAGCAAAAACTGAAGGTTAATGTAACATAAGGTTTATGTTTGGGCTTTTGATACGTATCATCAGTGTCAAGGGTGACTTTCAGCTCCATGGAAACACTTTTGTAACAGTGGGAAGGCCTATATTGCTATTTTTGTGGCAACTACCACATGAGGGGTTTTTTTCTCAACTTCTAACCTTTTGTGAGTGACTTACCACCATTTATTATGGTATGGCCCAGATGTCAAATATACCTTAAAAAATAGAATGTACTTAAAATATAAGTTTGATGACATTACAAGAAAATATTAACAAAAGTCAATTTATTTGTAGATATAATTGAATGTGCAAATAAATTTAAGTTAAATGGAATTAAATGACTAAATTTTAGACCACATCTCTTTTTCTTTTGACCACATAAATTGTCACCTGCCCATGTATGTCTGGACATGTCAGTCCCTGTGCTTTCAGTCAAAGAGTAGCTGCTATAGGAGTTTTGGTGCTTATCATAAAAGATACAACTGGAAAAGTTCTAAGCGGCTAAGCTATCGGCGATTGTTTGTTTTAATCATGAGAGGAGTGTTTTATTGTGTTGTCCAGCAGTTCCATCGACCAGCTCCACAGACATTTTCTCTTAGCTGGGTGTCCACTAGCTGACATGCTACGTTTCTCAGCGGGGGAAACTGTAAGCCTGGATGAGTTGGGTTTACATAAAAAAAATAAAGAAAAGTGGTTGCCTTAAAAAAATTAAGTATTGATTAATGAATTTTTTAATTAAATGTAAATTAAAATATTATTTAAATATAAATTATATTTTTTTTTTTTTTTTTTTTTTTAATTTCACTAATTATTTATATTTTTTCAGGCAAGCATCTCTCTCTCTCTCTCTCTCTCTCTCTCTCTCTCTCTCTCTCTCTCTCGCCCTCTCTTTTTTTTTTTTTTAAAGGAAACCCAACTTGTCTGGGCTTGTACTTCAGATGTCATTTGTTCTTGGCTGCTGTTTAGGTTTTTGATGGTTTTACACATACGCAAGCACCCACGCACGCACACACACACTTAATTTTACTTTTAATTAAGTAAAATCTACAATGTTCACTTTAAATACAGAACAACAGAACATTTCTTTGTGTGACATATCATTTCGTTAACCCTGTTACTCTAAATAATCATCAAAATCACACTGGGTGAATTCTAAACAAAGATCCCCAAACTGTGCGTAGACAGCAATTAATAATATATATGATCAACAATGAAAAAAACCAGTAAATCACCACTTGAAGCTGCAGTAAACAGAAATCAAGAAAAAAAAATCCGAATTGAAAACATACACCCTCCTCCTGCAGCTCTGTGCGGTCTGTTCATTAAATCTAAAGATGGGTTATGCAACACCGTATCATGCTGCTATGAAAAGTGAAGACAAAAGAACATGGATAGTGGAGCATTCACATTATTTCTGGGAATAATTGTAATATGCTATAAAAAGATTTAACATATCATAATACATCTTGTCAAATCCCCCCCCAAACAAACAAACAAACAAACAAACAAACAAAATACCCTGATACAGTCATTTTGCTGTATGTTTACTCTAACTAATCCTAAACATAATTTCCTGAACAGCAGAGGTTATATTATGTTAGCTGAGCTACTGGTAGTGTGAGGGTGGTACAGTCCAGGGCTCTGCTCTACACACTGTGACTGACACATTAAAGAGTTCATATGTATATTCTATTTACACGCTGCATCAACATGTAGTTTGTAAAGACAGCTGCTGTACAAACTAAAAGTACAAAGCTAATATGTTACCACACAGCCTTAGAATCAGGGCAGTAAATATGCCTCAGATAAAGTCAGGACAACAGTTGATCCTTACAGCTGTCGATCAGGAGTTTCTACTCCTGATCGACAATCACAGCTCCAATCACAGCAGTTTTCTGCTGTGATCTTCTGCTACTTTGTTAGGAGTCAAGTTAAAAAGACTTCTTTCCTTTTAGGTCACTTGAATTACAATACACTGAAAGGCTACTGAGTAATTTTTTTGACCAGTGATGAAAAATGAATACCTCTACTGAAGCTTTGAATGTTTAACAAAATACATGTTTAACCTAAGATACACCAACATGACCAGTGATCTAGACCCAAGGGCTCCATGGTAAACATGTACATAATGTGTGAAGTGAGGTGATAGAGGGTTTGTTAGGTATAGAGTTCTAGCAGAGATAATGCGGCCAGAGATCTGCTCTCCAGGCCCCCCCACTGGAGTATCAATGCAGCAGCAGTGGGAACTCTTCCAGAACTGCAATAACAAAAAAAAAAAAAAAAAAAAAAAAACAACAGCATTTTGCTGCAGAAAGACAGGGTGCTGCTGCAGACTGGTGCAACGCTGTAACTACACACAGAGCATGTACATGGACCTCTTGCTCAAACACTTAGTATGTATATGTGTTAAGAATATGGCTCAGGTTATAAATCATGTTACCTACAGCCTCAGCTGTTAAAAGCATATGCTCATATTACAGACAGAAAGGTGTCATCTGCTCCCACTGCAGCAAAATGACTGCAGCTCCCAAGGAAAAGACACAAGGACATGCAACTCAGCTTGTACACCGCTGAGTGATCAGCGACACACATCCAGGAAATGACAAGTGTGTCAAACTAATACATATTAACAGCATTTAGTCTTTACTTCAATGTTTAAACACACACGAACAAAAGTATGCAGTGTTTTTATGATGACATTTGTATGTTGAAGAAATACTCATAACTACAAAGTTTGAAAATGAATTTGACCCACTACTTTTTTTCTTTTGTTTTTCTATAAATTCACTAAGTTATGTTTCAATAATACTGATTCTGAAGAACACTGTGGACTGACATGAGCTTAAGTAGTCCGATACGGCTGACATGTCCCCACACGTTCCAGGTTAGTGGACCATTCCACTCCACTGCACCCCCCACTTTGAAATGTTCTGCCTTTCTTTCTTAAAAGGATGGAAATGAAAGCCTGGGCTGTGGTTAAAGTAAACAGAGTTAATGCTTTTCCTCCCAAAGTGGCGGTGCTTGTGATACCACCAGGGGGAGATGTACTACACAAGCCTTTGCTGAGTTTTTTTTTTGTTTGTTTTTCTTCATTACTACACTGGAAAAGCAACACAGACCTAATGTCTGTGGATTTCTCAGCATGTGAAACATCTCAAGATAGAATTAACAACCATACCTTCATATTTATAAAAGAAGCTGCTGTGCATTTCTAGTAGTGTTTGCTTTGATGAAAATAATGTCAAATGGTTTTTCCATGTATAGCCACAAAATATATAGATGATCTTTTTCACTGAACTCGCTGATCCTAAATAAAAGATTCATATGGATCTGTTGTGGACATATGAGCTTGGAAGGGAAACGGTTTAGGAACAGGAACTGTGACTCAGTTGTGTGAGACATCCAGGAGTGGCTAAATACTGGTATTTTCCACCCGCTCCCTTTCTCCAGTCTGTTGAATCAAAGCATTAATAAGATCCCAGTGTTTTTAAAAACTAGTCTTTATTTCAAAGTGGTTGTAAAAAGGAAAATGACAACAAAGTCTTGATTTAAAAAGTGTAAACTCTGCTTATTAACAGTATATACAAAAAGCATAGTACAAAATCACTTGTGTAATGTTGCCAATATAGTAAACATGTTGCTTTATCACTCACAAAAGTTAAATGATAGCACCCATTTTATCCATTTAATTTCTAAGTTTATCCAAATATTCTGCATCAAGATCGGCTATGACACAGATTTAAGATTATTTTTCTACAGGAACATCTAACATCAGCTGAAACGTAAGAGGAAAGATAAACACTGTACGCACTAGTGTGCTGTGGCGACACTGATTAGTTAAAATGTCCAGTCTTCTACAGGTTGAATTTGATCTAATGCTACACAGTTCAAGCAGCCATGGTGTAGAAATCAATTCAATAAGCATGGAAAGGCAAAGTCATCTCCAGAACATGGCAAACTATACAAGCATAGACCTTAATATTTCTCTGGTGCCGTTAGTGAGACACAACTGGATTCTGAACAACACTGTATTATAAATTACATCTTAACATTTATCGACTAGTGACCATACCAAAAAGGCTAATAGTTGGACTTAATCATCATCTCCACCATCATCGTCGTCATCATCATCATCGTCGTCGTCGTCGTCATCGTCTTCACCCTCTTCCTCTTCATCGCCACCTCCACTGCTGCCTTCAGACTCTTCATCATCTGAACTATCGACCTCCATCTTCTTCGTCTCAATAGTCAGATGAATCGCCTCTTCAGGTTTACTATCGCACCGCACACACGCATCAAACACACACACGCATAAACAGTGAGATGAGCTATTTGGTGGAAGTCCAATCATGAGAGAAATGAAGTAAACAGTCCAACCCAAACTGGTTTACCTCAGAAAATGTCCAATGGCATAAGGAGTCAGAAAGAGACTTAAAAATACAATACCCAGAATCCTTTGCTTGAATCAAACCCAGCGCTTTTTTCCTCCCAGCGTAGCAGAGCATAGATGTACTATTTCTTTTCAATGACAATGATTAAAACATTAATTCAGAAGCAGGCTGAGGTTTCAGTCACCAGATTTAGTCATTTTTCATCCTCATTCACACATCAAACAGCATGTTTTCCATTTTAATAAGCAACAAAGTCTAAACTTAAGTTAGACCTCATTGCAGGTATTGTTTGAAGACACAGTGTATTGCCCAGAGCAAATGTACAAGTACTCTTACTTCCCACAAGTAAATAACCTGAACCCTTTGTAGCAGGAAAAGAGAAAATAAGACTCAATTCATCACAGCAGAATCATGTATTATTAGGTAAATGATGTGCTCTTTGAGCTCATTAATGGTAAAATCAATTTTAGACTTAGGTTTCGGTCATGATTCAGTTGAAGTATTATGTAAAACCCTTAAAAATACAGATTAAGAATACTAAATTGTGCTGTATGAATTGAAGCTAATAAATAGTGGGGGAAACAGAAAAAATCCCAACATATTCCCTCCATATTCACGTCTCTTTTACAGTGTAAAACTGCTGATACAGTGAGCTTTGTAGTTTTCATTATTCACAACTTTTGAAGAAGAAATATAAAACAATCATCATAAAACAAAATGATAATGTGGTGCACTGTGTCACTAACAGTTAAACAATCAGCTATGGTAGTAATATCACGTTGGAGGAGGAAACATGGAAGAAAAAGGTGCCCTCCCCTCTTATGTTCATTAGTCTCCTCCAGCAGAGCAGACCCAAACTGCACACTAGTCCCGAGAGGAAAGTCTGGCCTGCTGGCCCTCACCACACAGTCGGGTCCTTCCACTCCTGCTCCCTCGAATGCATCTCAAGATCGCTGTCTGTGTGCCGATTCCTGTAGACCTTGACTGCCACAAAGATCCCGAGAAGGATCAGGATAGCGACGATGGCTCCTCCCACGGCAATCGCCAGGATGCTGATTTCAGAGAGGGACACTAGAAGCACCAAATGCAGATAAAAATGAGCAGTGGTGGTGAACTGACATGAACAATGACACATTACAGCGGCAAAGAAGAAAATATCATCAGAACATTAAATTATCATAAAATAATCAGTGTCCTCAACCTCAGCCTGCTCTCAGGACAATGCTGACCTTTGACCCCGGAGAGGATTGTTTCCAACATGGTAATCAACAATAATGTAAAATGTAAAACCTACATATGTAATGAAAGTGTAAATGATGTGGGTATTCTAATCCAAATCACTACATAGTCCACTAGATGTCCATTATTACTGAAATAATGAAGTGTCTGCTTCTGTAAATAGGACATAAATGCTTCAGACCCACTATTACTTGAGATCTTCAGTGGAAAATTGCAGCCAAAAATAATTAGAACACTGACAGATCTGAAAATACTGACTCTTTTGCCTCTAAAACATGATTTCATATCATAATGTACATGGCGTGCAGATGGTAGGAGCACAAAAAAATATCAGATGAGGTGACCCCTAATTTTTTTTATCCACTTATAATTTTAATATTTACATAATGAGCAGAACAGTCCTTGTACATTCAACAGAATCACTCAGCTGTGTCCCAAGATTCACATCACCATCGATTTAACCACAGTTACACCTGACAATGAATTTGGGATCATTTGTGAAGGAACACGATTGTCTGATACCGACAGTAAAAAAGGCCTAGCTTGGTTTTTGTAGTAAAATGACCGAAATCTCCTTATGATGGCTCTTTTCTAGGCTTCATAGAGCATAATGATGACTTTGTAGATATTTAATTTTTTATGAGCATTTTAATGGCCAATTTAAAACAAAACAAACAAACAAAAAAACAGATCAAACATTTTAATTGTGCACAGTGTTTTAGTGTCATCATGTACCTACCATGTACCATGTACCATGACACACAACAAACCAATATCTACCATCAGTGAAGACATCTTACATGCCAATAACAATATTGGTATATGTCGGTAAATATTAGTCATTACCAATGTCTGGCCAATCGGTGCAGCCCTGAATTAAATATGTTTGAAACTCTGCATTTTTAATATTGTAAATTACAGAAATAAATATCTGTACTTTAAAATCAAAGCTAAGAAGAAGGGGATATCTGTCAAGTAAAGAGGATTACTGATTAGTTAACAGGTTTCACTATTCACAGCACTTTAATATGCCTATCTGGATCTGTTTCCATGTCGGCTGTACATAGACTCATCAGTGGTGTCAGTAGCATCAGTGATCTTTGGCTTCAGGTCGTCAATGTCCTGTATCTTTGTTCGATACAACATATCTTTAACATAACCCCACAGAAAGTAATCCAGGGGTGATATCTGGTGAACGAGGTGTGAAGGGAGCTGGGCCATCCTTTCCAATCCACCGGTCTGGAAATGTTTGATTTATGAACCCACCAACATGCACTCCCTAATGTGGTGGTGCACCATCTTTCTGGAAAATGATGGTAGGTGGAAGGTCATCCACTTGTGGTGTCACAAGAAAAATGCATCAGCTCGACTGCACATGATCCTATATCACATAATCAAACTTCAACAACTAGGGATGCACCAATGCCGACACCAGTCCTGGGTATTGGTCCGATACTGAGCGTGAGTACTTGTACTCATACTCGTAAAAGTACTCCAATACAAACACACCGATACCACTTATACTGTGACATTCACAGTTAAGTGCAGCAGGTATGGAGGAGTAATGTCAGCAGTGTAGAGATTGAACTAAATAAACAACGGTGACAAAAATAACGAAGACACAGACGGATACAGATGAAGCGTTCTATCTGTCCTCTGTGTACAGAGTTCTCTCGGTTTTCCAGGTGCTGGCAGATGTGCACCCAGATGGAGAATACCATCGGGAACTGTGGAGGTAGAGGATCTGTTCAAAGAGTGACTGTGAGTTAGAGAAAAACTACTGACACGTTTATGACCACTACCCAGGGCTGGGCCGGTTTATGTCCTACTTAAGTGTAGGAGCGGTGCAGACCACCACCCACAGAAGTGAAAATGAAACTTAACACTCATTACTCTTTTCCCTACCTCCTAAAGCTTTGCTTTTAAACCTTACCAGCAGAAATGCTGCAACATTAATATCCACAGTGTTAGTGTTACCTCGATCATTTCCATGTTTGTTATTACTGACTTTCTTCTTCTTCTCATAAAACTTTACTTTTCTTCATGGGATTTGTCTAGTATGATTAAGAGTGGCGCCCCCTGGTGGACTGATTGAGAGACGCTCATTCCAACACATTAAATGTCAGTATCTGTGGTGGTATCTGTGCATTCCTATTGATAACCACAGACTACATAGACCAAATCTGATCAATTGCTTTTGTAATACATTTTGCTAAATTGTAAAGAGACTTTGTGGATACCCACTACAATGACATTTCCTCTCATATTTTTAACATTACAGTGAATATAGTGCTACTCTTTGTATCCTTGAGGAAGGGATGCAGCATTGCTGGACTCACCTTTGTTGACGACTTTGAGGAGGATCTCTCCATTACTACCGTGCACATCTGGAGGATTGCGAATTTGGCAGATGTAGGTACCATTGAAGGTTGGAAGTACGTTCTGCAAGGTTATGGAGGCATCTTTCCTCAAAACGTCTCCTGACCACACTACATGGCCTTTAAATCGTCCTTCAAGGGGAGGATACGGTTCCTTATCATAGTAGAATACCTGACAGAAAACAAATAAAATGATGGAAAGGTAGAGATATTTCCATGGCAGCTTACCTACAGCTGTGCTCAAAAGTTTACATATGCTAGCAGAATTTGTGATTCTTTGGCCAGTTTTCTGAGAATATGAACGATAACACAAAAACTTTTCTTTCACTTGTGGCTAGTGTTTGGGTGAAGCCATTCATTATCAAACCAACATGTTTGCTCTTTTTAACTCCTACTGACAACAGAAACTATCCAAATGACTCTGATCAAAAGTTTACATACCCCAGTGCTTAATCCTCTGTATTGGTCCCTTTAACATCACTAACAGCTCAAAGTCTTTTGTGGTAATTGTGGATGAGGCACTTTATTTTCTCAGATAGTAAAGCTGCCCATTCTTCTTTGTAAAGCACCTTCAGATCCTTTAAGATTTTGGGTTTTCTTGCATGAACTGCATATTAGAGACCTCCCCAAACTGGCTCATTGATACAGAGGTCAGGAAACTGAGGGTGCTTTCACACCTGTTAGTCTGGTACAGTGGTTCAATTGGGCCCAAAAAGTTGTTAAAATGTTACAATTCTCAACTAGTTTGGTCCACATTCCCACCAGTGTTTTTGCAAAGGAACCAACCACTATGGATGTTATATTCCCCCACTCCTGTGTTTGTTCACAAAATACTGTGATTTGGGTGACGTATGTGAAAGCTGATTGGCTCAGGGTGTGAAGAGGGAAAGATCCTTCAGAAGAAAACATCAGACTGATTTCTTTATTCTGGACCTATGAACAGTACTCTTCTACTTGTTATTGTGGCTATGTATTAATGTCATTTATTTGTGCAGCGAGCACAAATACTGCTGTTGTCCCAGCATGAAAATCGTATTCAGCACAAGAACAATATGCGGTTCTTTTTGTCGTGGAAAAGATGTATTAAAAGACACCATTGCAGAAAACAGGCTAAGCTCCTGAACCAACTTGTACTTCGGACACATTTTCGGAAATCTGCCTGGTAAGCTTCTGTTTCACTTATCATGTATGATTACGGGAACTGTTGTAAATGTTGATCTACTTGCCACAACATAATGCTGCTACATAACAGCAGGGCCAAATCGAGGCCGATCAGTGTTCTCACCATCAGCTGAACCACATTAGAGTCAGCATGGAACCGTACCAGGACCATCTCTAGAAGGTGGTCTCAGTACGGTTCTTTAGTCCAAACCAAAACAAACGGGTCCATTTTACACCAGTCCATATGAATCGAACTTGCAGGTGTTCCAGGCTCCAGTCCACTTTCTGTGGACTAAATGGAGTAGGTATGAAAGCACTCGGAGATGACGGGTAGCCAATGACAGGTTGATTTGACCTTGTGTTTTGGGTCATCGTCATGTTGGAACTTCCAAGACCATCACATCTACATTCTGTCAGGGAATGTAAACTTATGAGCACAACTGTATTTACAGCTCTGTAACATTCACAGATATAAAGGTACATTTAATGCCTTGTCTATAAAATTATCACACACCGACTCATCAGGGCCTTGTTGCAGAGGACGGAAGTACCAGGATACGCTGAAGGCCTGCGGCGATACTGGGTGAGTTGAGCTAAAAGTGCACTTCAGCCTCACGTCCGTCCCATTGACCACTTCCATTTCACCTGGTGCGAAAATGAGAATTCCACTGACATGTTGCACCCCTGTTATTAACAAAAGACAGCACAAAGAAACCGTGTGAGCACAACCACACAGGCAGTGAACATAAATGAATATATGACACACTTTCTCAAATAAATTCAGGAGTCTCTTGACGGCCTGGGAACTCCATCCAAACACACTTCTCCAAATAAAATGAATGACACCACAATGAGTCAGTATTACTTACTATTTTAGAGAGAAGTTCATTGTATGTAGTTATTTGACAATGTGTTCTCAGTCTAAGGACCATCTCCTCCTTCAAAATATGACAATACATAATGGAATCCATAATTCTATTGATGAATTTGGTGGTGAGCACCTAATTCACCAAACACCAAACTAATCTTTGTTTCATCAGACCACAAATGATGTTACTGACAGACAAATAGAACTGCAGTTTTGTTTCCGCAAATGAATCACAGAAAGTCTACTCTTCAATGAACTTCATGCCAGATCCTGTGACGGAAGAGCACAGAAAGTTATAGTGAAATAATTTAGTGTTTAGGGTGTAATAGATTTTGGGAGATAATGTATGGCAAATCCTTCACATCATTTATTCATTTTCTATACCCGCTTTATCCTCACTAGGGTCACGGGGGCACATGGAGGCTATCCCAGCTACTTAAGGGCAAAGGCGGGGTACACCCTGGACAAGTCACCAGTTCATCACAGGGCTGACATATAGA
>JAQQZY010000007.1:16827467-16841456 GCA_030068375.1 Ostorhinchus rueppellii | reverse complement strand
TCATGAACATCCATTAGTAATCACCTGAAATATTGACCATCAAACTTTTATGCTCCATTTACCGCAATGTTAACGAATATTTCAAAGTGATCCAGAATGCAGGATTTCTTCCGGATCATCCTCAAAATGTAATCAGTTCGTCCTTGTGCCATTTCCAGCAGTTCATGAAATTTTAATCAAAATCCATCTATAACTTTTTGAGTTATGTTGCTAAAGAACAAAGTAACAAACAAACAAACAAACAAACAAACGCACAGTAAAACATAACCTCCTTGGCGGAGGTAATAACCTGAACAAATTTAAACATTACATTTTTGAAGTGGAGTAAGTGCATTTTTACCAATATTCTGCCTCTTACTAAATGTTTTGTGTACCGGTAATTGTAATCTAAGTTCTACATATGTAAATGATAAACTGAGAATCTGTGGTAGAATATTAGTAAACTGCACTTGTTTTTCTTAAGGCATTTGAAGTTGTTCATGTTATTCAGATTTTTAAGGGAATGCTGCAGATGTTACCATTATCGTAACATAATTTTACTTTTATCACTGTTATTTTTTTTACTGGTCTGGCCCACTGAAGATCATACTGGGGTGAATATGGCCCCTGAACTAAAATGAGTTTGACATGCCTGCTGTATAGTATGGGCCACTCATAGAAATAATTTATAATTCAAAATTTCAATCTTAGTGTGTTATTGAAGGACATAGCAATACTTTATTACATTTGGCAAATCATTAATTATTGTTATGTAGAAAATAAACATCAGTGAAGTTACAACATTTACTTCCTTACCTTTAAGTGGCAAAAAAAAAATATAGGCAATTATTCTCAACAGACAGGGTAGTAGGTTTTATTTACACTTTAATTTGAGGTCTGGTGTTCCTTCTGCAGGAAATTTTCTGTGGCAAAATTATTTTCCTTCATTCTGGTAAATTTTTCTGCACTAAGTTATATCTTTTGTGTTCATTTCATGGTGAAAAACATTAAATTCACCCCCCAAACTGCACCAGCACCTTATACAGTATTTACTCTCCTGCAGATGACTTTCCTTGTTTAATACTATTCTACAAACACATATAGGCCTAATCTACACTTCTGTCCACTTATGTGTCTTTTGTTTGGGGTATAACTTCAATAAGTGTGCACATGTCCATGTCAATTATACATTCATTACTTTTACTCCTGGACTGTAAATGCTCACATGTGTTTGGCAGGATTTTGCACATTCAAAATATATTGCATTTTTTTTTTTTTTTTTTAAGTAAGAATACTAAGGCTTAATAACCTATTAGAGGGGATAATTAACACCAAAAAAATTCAGTGATTTTATGTCCACATTCAAGTCTTCTGATGGTTTCATGCTGTTCTTGATGAGGGACAAATGCACATGACCCTAAATATTCAGATTCGATTTAATAAAGAAAAAAAAAAAACAAAAAACAAAAAAAAAAAAACAAGTCACTGTTTGTCACTGAAAGTTACTGCTTTTTAAGTTTAGTTTTAGTTTATTTCATTGACCAGATAATAGAAAGAGAAAAAAAAATCTGCTTTAGCACAATGGCCTCATTATGAATGAAAAGGAGCACAAAAAGGAATAATCTGTTGTTGTTGTTGTTGTTGTTGTTGTTGTTGTTGTTGTTGTAGTTCTTCTTCTTCTTCTTCTTCTTCTTCTTCTTCTTCTTCTTCTTCTTCTTCTTCTTCTAACTATTATTATTATTATTATTATTATTATTATTATTATTATTATTATTATTATTATTATTATTATTAGACTCAGTGATCAAATACTGTCTTCAAGAGTCGTGATTTATTTTCTGGTTACATTTACATTTTATTCCATTATTTCTCATAATACGATCATATTTCCCCTTTTCCCAACTGTACATGAATGTAACACTTGATCTCAGTGACCCATGATGCATTGCGATCATCACAGATTAGAGATGGGAGAAGCGGGAGAGCGTTTCATACGGATCTAATGTAAATGGTGCAAAGATGTCGGCAGTGCTCACTTAAGATTAAACCATTACCGCGGCCCAGGAACACATTTATTCTCAATAGTGGGCGCCTGACTTCAGTTGGAATAATATCAAATAGTAGAGACTACATTCGTAGTTGTAAACCTGAGGAAAATGTTTTTTAAGTATTTTGAAGTTTAACGGCATTGTCAAAAACAACGACACACCCATGAGTCATTGCGGGACCAGGAGTTGTTGGAAAATGTTTGCCCTGCGTATGACCTGTCAGGAATCACCAACGGGAGTTCAGGGGAAACGAAACTGAGGATGTTTGGGCAAAACCATCTGCTGATAAAAAAGTTTCACTTCTAATGTGAATATGCCGTCGTATTTAATACCGCAGGATTAAAAAAAAGGATTATAATGTAATTATACCTAACCAGGCGATTAATACTGTACATAATAATGACTTAGACATAGGCTATTAATTATACTATATTAAAATATTTTGGAGGGTCCTACCATAATGGAAAAATAAGTGGGGTATATTAAAAACTATTCTGTTCCTATTGCAATTAAAATCTAAATAAATGTATATTCTCATTCATAAATCAATCTTTTACTGTTTTTAACTCATAATTCATCTGTGTAGGCCTGCTGAGTGTCATTTATGTATTTGTTTGTTTTACTGAATGTTGAAGATGATTTTCTGGCCTGACAGATAATAATAAAGTTATGTAATTCTAATTTCAAGTTGTCCCATATTTCTGTTACTTGTCCAAATTAAGTTTAACCATAGTTTTATTGACTTTAATTTTCATGAAACTGTGTTATTGTGGATCAATTTGATTTATATCTTACATTCTACTATAGTTAATTTTTTATACCACTTATGCATACTATTCTTCTATTTTTTAAAACTATTTATTTAGTTTTGTTTGTATACAGACAGCAGGAACAGAAAAAAAAGTAATACAAAAGGGGCATACAAATTATCAGTTAGTTGAGTGAGCATTGTCTTTGCCTTTGAATAATGTCCATTTCCTCCATTTTTGTGCAGTCACCTGTTTTGATTCGCAGATGAAAAGTCATTTTCTCCATTATATGGATCTTCTCCTTATTCTATTTTTTTTCTACATCTTTTTTAATTGCACGTCATAAACCTTGCAAGGTGAGACAGATAGAGTTTTTGAATTGACAAATTCAAAAACTGAATTTGGCACAAGAAAGTCATTCAATATTTGGGACATATCTGTTAAAAATGCACTTTTGCTACCAGCAACTGTGATGGTAATAATTTAAGTGGCACCATCTGGTAAACAGGACGACTTTTATTTTATTTTATTTTATTCCTCTTTTTGCGGTTTGATAATACAACAGATATTTTTTTTACTCGTAATATTCCTAGAGGAACAACCCTCAAGTTAAGTGTTACTTAACACTGAAAGTGTTTTTGCCTGACAGACTGTACTCGGGGTATACGAAGTACCTCACTGTTTCTCAGTCTCCAGCAGCGTTACGGCCGATGGGAACACATCGGCCTTCTCTCCATAAAACTGTCTCTGCAGCCTTACCTTCTCGACACACCTTTTGTTGTCTGGTCAAGCTGGAGCCGAAGCTAGCGGGAGCTAACGGAAGCTAACAGGCGCTAGTGAGCTGCATCACCCGCATCGACTTACTACCCGACACCGGTGAACTGTAGTTTGGGCTAAAGAGTTCCTCTGAAGCCGAAAAGAGGAGAAGTGACGACCAACAGCCTGACAGGTAGAGTTTCCTGGCAAAAACAGACAACGTAACGATTGGAACTGTTTAATATAGGATTAATAGAAGGGCGGGCGTGTCAAATGTTTAGTGTCAAAGATGCAGCCATGGCAGTCTTCAGTGGTTAGCTAGCTAGCTAACTAACAGCTAACGTTTGATAAACAGTAAGCTAAAGGATTTAATGCGATCTGCTTTGTGATCCATAAGCTGCACCGTGAAACTGAAAGTAGCCTACATCAGGCTTATCAGGCCAGTCTGTCTGCCCCAGAAACATCAAGCTGCCGCCGTTGCATGACAGTGATGGTCGCTGCTAGCCGGTGCTGATGCTTTCCGGGTGTTCCTCCTCTATTTTCAGACTTTGACCTCTTCCTCCTTTAACCCTGCTATGTGTTTGTGGTGTTTTATTTGTGTGTGAATAATCACTGTCTCCTGCAGGATGAGTGGTGATGAGTTGAACCCAGCTGCAGTGGCTCAGCCAGTGGAGGATGTGCAAGGAGATGGACGATGGATATCACAGGTTGGCGGTATTTCGTTTTACGCTGACTCTTAACTAGTGATTTATTGCTCATTATACTTACAGACCTCACACATTTCATCACCTGGAGGTGATCCATGACATCTCATATAATAGGGTTGTAGGATTAGCTCCATAGTCGTATTATTTGCATGTGAATTTGGAGAAATTTAAATAATACAAGACTAAGCCAACTCTAAGTCACTTCTCTTTATTGAACTCAATGCTGATAAGGAGGTGAAACACTCTATAGATTCTGCAGATCCTCATACATATTAATGAATTAGTCAACAAAACAATGCTCTATAAGGTAAACCTGAAACAGTCAATCAGAAGAAAAGGAAAAAGGGAACAATTGTAAACAACAATTTTGTTTTCTTAGTCATAAAAAAAGTACATTTTATACGTTAGACTTGATTAGCATTTTAAGCAATTGACCATCACAATGAAATACTCATTGCCATATTATTAAAAACAATGAATGGCTTCATTATTTTTATTTTATTTTTTACTTCAAACAGATAGAAGGAAAAACCTTTATCAATCTGAAAGTAAATGTTTAAGAAATCTATTATTTCTGTGTGATCAGCAGCTCCTGCTTAGTGGCACCTTTTCTTAGGTCACTGCCAGGTTAATCCTGCAAAGCTAATTGACTGAATCAGATTGCTTTCCTCTGAACTGTTTATCAGATGGTGCGCCAGACGTTCTTATGAGTTGGACTTACAGACAACGTTAAGCATTATCCTGTTGCTAAGATTTAGATGGTTTACAATGCAAGAGTGTTAACACCAATGTAACTTGAACTTAGAACAAATACGTATAACTCTTGATATGCAAGGTTAGTACCACAATTGCTTAATACATCAGAAACTGTATTGTGACGATTGTTTTTGTTTCCCAGCATACACGATTCGTACAGGAGTGTAAAGATGCTGAACCAGATGTGCTCTTCGTGGGTGATTCTATGGTACAGCTAATGCAGCAATATGAGGTGAAAGAAAGCATTTTGTCTGCCTCCAGCTCTTCAGATTTTAGTTTGTTTGTTTGTTTGTTTGTTTATTGTAATGTTTATTTTAATATTATAATAACAGTAAAATAACTTACCAGTATATGTCACTCCTTCATTATGTTTTTGAAATAACACAAATAACGTGCATTCACTCACTGAACTATTTCTATACATTATTTTACTGATTATTAGTTTGTTTTTGTTTTTTTTTTTACTGATTATGTACAGTAATGTGTTTTTATTAAACCTGTTGTACTCTCAGCATCACCAACTTGTTGCAGGAGTACTAGGAGTTCCTCAAGTCATAAATGTTGATTTTAAGTGCAGATTGTTGTCTTCAGATCTGGAGGGAGTTATTTTCTCCTCTTCATGCACTTAACTTTGGCATTGGAGGCGACACCACCTGTAATGTCCTGTGGAGGCTGCAGAATGGAGAGCTGGAGAACATCCGTCCCAAGGTAAAACTGAGCCTGTTAAGTAACACTGGTCCACAATTTATTTATTTATTTTTTTTAGAAATGATCTGCCTCAGAGATTGAATGTGCTAAATGTTTCGTATTTTAATAAGATTAATTGAACAACAAATGACAAAAGTTCTGATTTGCTGATGTTTTCGAGGTATATGATATAATGTTATTACACATTTATAAATTGGTTTATGTACATTATACAATAGATTTATAAATCTTCCATTAAATAAATAGAACTTGTAAAGTGAATGTATTGTAATGTGCAGACAGTATTTTAAAGTAGATCTGGTAACGCTGAGATAAATATTCCTTTTGAGTAAAACCCTTTTTTTTTTTTGGTTAATTCTCGAATTTTCCATTTTGACCCAAGACTGCATCTGGGAAACTTTAGCCAACCAGCATTTTTGACTTAATTTTCTTTAATCGGTGACTCACATGGTAAAATTTCATTACTCTTCTTCTGGAAGCATTTTACTTGTAGACAGTGTAATAAAAAATAAAAAAAAAAAAAAAAGACTATTTGTGTTTTTTTTTGTTTTTTTTAAATTGTACACACATTTGTACAGATGGTCCTTAACACAAGTGTAAAGAGTCACTGATACACAATGTCATCTGATCAGTTGGAGCACTTGCTGAGATGGTCAGGGACACATTTGACAATGTATTGTTTGTTATCCTTATGCTAATGTTTCCTCATGTGTCTCTGAAAAGAATGTAAGAGGCAAGTATTTCATCTGTGCTGGACGTGGTTAAATTGGGGTAGAGTGTGAATGCTTAAAAATGGGAGGATCACTTGGCTCCTATCTGTATTTTACTTCTTTAAAGTCATAGCGATCATTAAAACTTGTTTTTGAGCTTTTAACTGAATCATTTGACTTCATTGTAATAGAACACAGTAACGCTACTAATATTCAACTGTCTTAGCACAATGTAGAAACAAATTTGACTACGGGACTCATGACAAGGCAAGAATTGATCAACTTGGAGGCATATGATACTAATAGATCAAACATTGTGAAACCACTTCTGAGCGCTCATCCTCAGGCAGTAACAAAATCTGAACCGGGGATTTCAGAGATGCATGATGGACTGAAGTGTGACTGGTGATATATCTCTGTGTCCACTAATGTTCAAAACATTCAGGGTAAACAAGGCCTACTTGTGTTTGCAGTTTATTCAGTGAAAGTTAGTGTCTGTGTGTGTTTTTGTTCAGGTGGTGGTGTTGTGGGTAGGAACAAACAATCATGAACACACTGCAGAACAAGTTGCAGGAGGAATTCTTGCCATTGCACAACTGCTTACCTCACGACTGCCCAGGGCGAAGATCGTTGTATTGGTAAGTGAAATATTAATGATAATTTATGTTTTTTTTTAAGCAGGAATTGTAGTGATTTAAATATTTTCTCATTTCTTTTCCTCTAGGAAGGAGTTTGAAATTAACTAGGTTTCTGCAGGTCACATAGTCTAAAATCAAAGAATCTGAATTTTAGTCCTTAAATGTCTTAAAAAATTATTTTGACTGGTTTTAAAAACTGAGTGGCTTGAGGATCTGTTGAAAATAAATTTGCAACTCTTTGTTCATGAAAATGCACAAATTAGGATTTTGGGTATGAAAGCAAAAGAGTTGCATGGTCCACCATCAGACTCCTGCCATCATCCAAAATTCCTCTCTATTCACATCAATAGCATCACAAAAGTCCAGCCCTGGTGTGATGGGACATGATATAGTTCATGATTTTATTTATTAAGGTCTTAATCGTAACTTTTTCTGAAGCCCTGGTTTAAACATTTATCCAAACCAACTCAAAATGTCAGGGGTTAAAACATAACACTGATTTGTACAGAGCTCTAAAATGATTGTGTTTATCTTAAGGGACTTTTGCCTCGAGGTGAGCGTCCCAACTCTCTGAGGGAGAAGAACACGGCTGTTAATGGGCTCCTGCGTTCGTGGCTGCCACGACTGGGTCAGGCTCAGTTCCTTGATGTGAGCGGCGATTTCGTCCACTCTGACGGAACTATCAGCCCACAGGACATGTTTGACTTCCTCCACCTGACGGCAACAGGTTACCGCAGCGTGGCGAAGCCACTCAGTGACCTGCTGCTTCAGATACTGGAGGAGACGCCAGAGGAAAGACGAGCGTCACTGGTTTGAGGAACAGCACATTTATCCAGAGCCATGTCTCACCCGCTTCTGTGAGAGACGGGGGAGACATGCCCCTGGTACATGGAGGAGGAGGAGGAGGAGGATGCACCCCGATGTGAGTGGGCCTGTGCGAAGTGTGGGATCACATTCATGAGTGTAGGGGCGGGTGTGGAGAGCTGCTGAAGAGGGAGAGAGACCTCACTACAGGTAGACACTGTGACTACAGTAGTTAGCTCCATTACAAACAGATTTACACACACAGACTATTCTGAAGGATAGACCAACTGCAGTGGCATACACACACACACACACACACACACACACACACACACACACACACAAATAAATTCATTTTGGCCTGTGGATAAAGTGTTTCCATTTGTCACCTATGCCATGAGATACAACTTAATTAAGTATGATATGAAGAGTATGAAAACTTTAATTTAATATTTTCAAAATCCCACTTCTTTAGCCTTGAATACATCCTGTGCAGGAAGGTCAGGCGTCCAACAGTGCCTATGTTTACATGCACTAAATATTCAGTTTTTCATCCTTATTCTGAAAAAGATAATATTCTTACCAAGTTAATGAAAATTCCACTAATCCTGTTTGCCTACAGCTGTGTATACTCCAAATAGGATTGGATGTGGGGTTTTCTTGTACTAATTTTCCACTGGTTGTGGATCTACCCATCTGTGCAAACATAGCCTCCCACTTTCATTCCTTCAGCTACTTTTTGGCGAAGGGTGATATTTGGATATTTGTACATATCTAAAAACCTGTTGATATCCAAGTCACTCGTAATGTCTAACAGTAGATGTGTTGTCCTTCTCAACAAAAATGTGGGCTTTTCTTGTGGCCTTGGATGTCTGTCCAGAGCCTTTCAGACTGTAACGGAGTCGGTTGGTGAACAACACAGAGCTTGAACCATGTGTCAAACTGTAGTAAAATCTCAGTTTAGATGCATATTCCTAATGTACTGTAACCATGACCAAAGAATATATCCAACGTCTTAACCAGAAGGCACGCCATTAACAAACAAACAATAGGCTGTTTACATGTATCAAATTCAGAATACGGTGTGTGGAATATTACTGTGCATCTGTTCGTAGTGATTGTAGGAGTCTGACCGATTCGCTGATGAGTGGCTCCTGCTAACATACACACATACACACTGTGTATTGCAGTTGACTGTATGCAAAAATAACATTGTCAGTTGGACATTTTTAATTTAAGCTTACAATCCAGCAAAACAGATGATATAAAAACAATTATGGCAAAGCCTGCCTCAGCCCTTATGTATGATATTTTATACACAAAACCAAACATGGGGCACCTGATCTAATAAATGTTCACTTTTTAACACAGTGTAATCTCATGGACATGTCATTATTTAGTCTCAGAAGCTGTTCATTTGATTAAGTACGAGTCCACAGTGCACACATAAACACTCCTCTGCAGTGTCTTTACACACAGTTACTGAACTAAACTCAGACCCGATGTTGCTGTTGACTGTCGCATGCTGAAACCTCAGCTTGGTGGTGAAAATCAGTCAACGCTTCTGTCAATACATGAATATAAATCAAAAACATGTGCTTGGTCATTCATCAGTGATGTTATGCATTTTAATCACTATCAGATAAGCTGCACAAGTCTTCCAAACACTGCCGGCCCGACTGCTGAGTGCAAAAGCTTCTGCCAAAACCAGATTTTTGTTTTTTATCCATTCCGAGCTAATTATCTGTGACATTTCATATTATGATACTGAATTAGAAATGGATATATTGGCCATGATGTTCCAATTTCTCAAAGACTGTATGCATTCTTATTATTTATAGACCGTTACAGCTTCCACTATGCATTTGTTCATCACCTTGTGTTTCTCATGCAACACATTTAAATGAAACTTGCGCTCTTTCTGCTAAAGTCAGTATAACAGACGTCTGTATCTCACACTAGTATATATACAAACGTTTCTACTTTAACACACTGACCAGTACAGGCTCTCTCTCCCTCTCTCTCCTTGTTACATAATTACAGTATTTCCTCCCAGAAGCACCTCTTTACCTTTGTTTTCTCACTCCCTGTGTATTTTTAGTCGACTCTCACCCAGCCATGCCGCCTGACTTTTCTAACTGGTATAGCAGCTGAATATTTCTAGAAATAATTAGTAGCGTTAATGTGAAGCTACTGACCACAGCTGTGTAACGGTTGTTGTCTGCACCACGCTACGCGCTAAAACGCTATCACTGATCATGTTAAAGAACGCCATTTGTATGTGAGCTTATACTGTGGCTGTTTATTTAATGGCTCAGTTCTGTTTAAAATGTGGCTGAGAGTCTCTTGTTGAACATCAAATTACCTGAAGTTACTGCTGTCTTAAGCTCTGCACATATGTGTGCTGTGTTAAATAGTGTAAATGTGTGTGTGCCTTAAGTGTTCATGGGGACGGCTGTGTACAGGATGTCTGTTATTGGATCGTGTAAGTTGGACGTATGATTGTCTAGACGGGACCCCGGCTGTATATACCACGTGATGTTTGAAAGGGGGTCCAGACTGTGGGAGTCTGTGTTTGGTGCGATACAGTATTTGCACTGTGGCTCGTCATGTTATTGAAGTAAAGCATTCCAATAAATAAAAAAACAACAAAAAAAAAACCCTAAAGGATTTAATCACATGGTGGTGTGGTTTTTTACTTTGGTGAATTATGAGGAATTGACATGTTTGGAGGAAGTATACATAACATGTAGGTGCAGTTTCTTAAAAATCGGCTTTGTGTCCATTTCTTGAGCTAAAGTCATGAGACGTCTTGAAAGTTTGAACTAAAAAAATAAAATAAAATAAAATAAAAAATTCACATTACAGGGATAATATTATAAAAAAAATAAAGAAATGCCCATCTATTACAGGAGATCACTGAAGGCCATGTAGTCATGGTCAGAGACTGTTGTGCGTTGACCCCCCCCCCCCCTACTGGCTGATACATCTTAGTGTTTTTAACAGAATAATCCAATATAGATGTTAATAATTAAACAACAAATTTAAGATTAACATTACAACGTAGGTAAAAATTATTTCTTTTAATATTCCAATTAGGCATTGTACTTTACAAAATTAAATTCTTTTCCACTTATTTGCCCGAACACATAATATATCTATGCAACAACACTGATTCATTCATTTTCACTGTTGCCCGTGAAGCTGGAATAATTTTGTTTACAGACGTTCCTTTTTATTCCTATTTCTACCCATCAGTAATCACCTTTAACCTGATTTAATGATTGCATGCTGAGTCCCAGCTGTAATTCAAGAATAAATCACTGTCCCAATCATTTCATGGGAAGAGGTACAAATATTTTATGTCTCCAACTTTATCAGCAACAATGTATTTGTGGGTTTCTATTTTTACAAAACTAAATTTTTGTTTAGGTTTGTCAGTCACTACTCATGTATGTACTGTATCTACTCCGTATGACCAAAGATGGATGAATTTTGGTGATTTCATGGTATATTCAGTGTTTTCTAATGTAATTGACCTGGCCTTTCTAAGGGTTTGCGTCTTATTTTATTGTCACAAGTACAGAACATAAAAACACTTTAATCTCAACATGGAAATTAGTCTGGGCTCAGTCTGATTAAAATAATGTACAATGTTGCTGCAGTACTTTTATATTGGGCTTTCAATTCAGTAACTCCCATCATATAAAAAGGGAATTTACGTGTTCCTAGAATGGTAGCCTCATTAGAGCGTTTCAGGAATACAAATTCGTTTCCCTAAATATACACAAGATTGGACCTGATTATTGGGAAGATACCATTCAGAAAAATCCACACACCAGTACAGCTCTGATAGCAGATTTATTTCAGATATAGATGCTTTGAACACATTTACTCTTCTTCACACTTACACACACACACGATATATGGAGAAGCCATCTTAAATACCCCAGAATCCCCTGGTGTTACAGGCCATGTGATCTATCCCATTAAAACTATTTGCCTTTTCTCCAAAAGACTGATTTTAGAAAAGAAAATATTATATATTTATTTACATGAAAAGTATCCCTGTACTAATGTTCATAATATCACTCAAATATTTCATGTAAAACTCCCTTTTAGACTTTTAGAGGTTAAAGAGCTAGTGTGTGTGTGTGTGTTCGCATTTTAATGGACTGTAAATGTCTCTACCACTACATGGACATTTAATTATGTCAATGTCCACATGTCTGTGTGTGGGGATGTTGTATTTTTCTCCTTCCAGACTGATCATAAGTATGTTTCCGGCTCTTTTATTTTACAACCACCCTGCAACATGGCATTATTTAGATCTTTTATTAGTTTTTGTTGCTAGTGTGTGATGGTCATCATCGTTGTCGTAGTAGTAGTAAAAAATTGCATTTCTAAAGCATTTTTCATTCAATGGGATCTCAAAGTGCTACAGAGAAAAGAAAGTCCTACATTAAAAAATAAAACACTACATTAACCCATAAAGACCCAGTGCTGCTTTTGTGGCAGTTTCCAAATAAATTTTTCTCTCTTTCTAACCTTTTTTAAGTGATTTACCACCATTTACTCTAATATTATGCTCTATATTTTACATTTATAAATAAAAATCTAATATTGTCCTATATTTAAAGTACTTATTATATAAATGTTCATTCAAATTGAGGGCTATTATATTCAAAACAGAGAAACCTGAAAAAAAAAAAATTTTCCCCTGCAAGATATATCATTAACTGAACATAAAGTAAGTGTCTACAACCACTGTCATTTATTAAACTCTAAGTTTTACTAGTGAATCAATGTTATAGAAGATGACGGCGTTTCCATGTTCACTACGGAGCCTCTGAACGTCCAAATGGGTCATATCTGACGACCATGAAAAGATTATAAACTGTATTTTACACCAATTATCATCAGGATTAACAGGTATTAAACATTTTATAAGTGAATGATTTGGTCGCTGGTGGATGTTTGGGTTTTTATGAGTTAAAATGAATTATTACATTAGAAGATAAAATACTACATGTTAATCTAAGCGTCATGGTGGGCCATAAAAAGCCTGCCTGAACAGGAATAAAGCTCACATTTCATAATTATTATTACATGTGAAATAGTCCTAAAGTAAAAATGCAGCTGAAGTCCGTTCGTTAGTTCAGACTCTGGCCAACAGAGGGAACCCTTTGACTGTTTAACTAAATTGAAGCGGACACTAGCGAGGCCCACTGCTCCTCAGCCCCCTCTCCTTTGGCCTCACTTGTCCTTATTGCCTCTTTAATTTACTTTCGCAGAGTTTGCCTCGCTAATGTAGTAATAATCTTACAACGGCACTCAGAGGCAATGTAAGCTGATGTAAAAAAGACCCCCATTAAACATGTAGGAAGACCTGCTGGTGTGTTTCTGAGTGCACGCGTGTTGTAAAATGTCTTCTTAATAAACCATTGCTTCATTTTTGATGCTGCTCTCATTAATTTTAACGATGACCCAAAACTGTCCAAGTGAAGCAAAAATAGTTGCTCCATCTGGAGTTTCCAACTGGAGATTGTCTGCTCTGTCTTTTTTTTTTTTTTAAATGATTTAATCAATATAATAAAACAAGCAGGACTCACACTGCACAGACGTCCAGGAAGTCCAGTCCTTCTCTAGTTCCACAATACAAACAAATGAAGCTGGGATTTTATACCACTGTGTTTGTGTCACTGATTTAGTCTAACTGTCACATGACCTGTCTGCTGCTTCCAGGTCTGTCTGTCTGTCTGTCTTTCTTTCTTTCTTTCTTTCTTTCTTACCGATCTACTTACCACCCTACATTTCTTCTTTCCCTCCTTCCTTCCTTCCTTCCTCTCCTTCCTTTCCTCCCTCCCTCTCTACCTTCTTTCTTTCCTTTTTACTTTCTTTCTTTCTTTCTTTCTTTCTTTCTTTCTTTCTTTCTTTCCTACCTATCTACTTACCTCCCTACATTTCTTCTTTCCCTCCTTCCTTCCTTCCTTCCTTCCTTCCAACCTACTTTATCTTCTTGCCTTGCCTTCCTTCCTTTCCTCATTTCCTCCCTCCCTCTCTTCTTTCTTTCTTTCTTTCTTTCTTTCTTTCTTTCTTTCTTTCTTTCTTTCTTTCTTTCTTTCTTTCTTTCT
>JAQQZY010000007.1:16814351-16827030 GCA_030068375.1 Ostorhinchus rueppellii | reverse complement strand
TTTCTTTCTTTCTTTCTTTCTTTCTTTCTTTCTTTCTTTCTTTCTTTCTTTCTTTCTTTCTTTCTTTCTTTCTGTCCAACCATGGATCAGCTTTGTCCTGCTGACCTTGACCAGTTAATTTAATACTTTCTTGTTTAGTCTGTGTTGCTAGTTTCGATTTTTTTTTTTTTTTTTTTTTTACATCTCTCTGTCTCGGTCCTCAAATCTTCAAAACATGGAAAATATGTCTAGTTTGCTCTTCTTTTTATGGATTTAAGGGGTTTGACCTTGGCCCATGCTTTATGTTTGCACCGTATTTCATATAAATCGTCCCAGTGGTTTTAATGTAAATCCTGCAGACAGATAAATACGAATGACCACATTACCCTTTTGGTGGAAGCAATAATAATAACATGCGGGAATATATAGGAGTGAAAAACAGGAGTAATGCAGGGGCTTCTTGGTCCATCAGATACAGCTATAAGCATTCGAGGACAAAGCATTTGACTTCTAACACATGCCTGTAAAATAAAATCTGCAACTGAGCCGAAAGCACATGCTTCAAATAAAAAATGTTATATTCCAGGAAAGATCTTTCAGTCAATAAATCAGTCTTTGGAGTTTCTCGTTGCCCCAAAGTATGCAGTCCAGACTTTATAGAATAAATAAGGTATGCCTTTCAGAACCAATTAACCCTTTAAGCTCAACCTCACATTTAGTAATCTTATGTGCCATGTGAAAGATAACATGCTAACACTGACAATTCAAACACATTTTGGTTGATTTTCCCTTTACTCTGGGAGGGTTATAAGACCAAAATATTTCAGCTGCATTAACCTGTTTTCACTAAAATAAACCATCGTCAAAAAGTGAATTTCTGTTCCTACTATAAGGATCTCAGGGAAAAATGTGCAGTCTAAACCTTACACTTCCTCTGATCCAGATCTAAATGTCCACTTAATGCTTTTATGGGTCTTAAATAAGCCATATAGTCCATATGTAAATATTTGGCTGGTTGTTCTTTTAACACTCTGTATTAAAATGGGAAATGATAACAGTCTAATCCCCATAGGCATTAACACAGACAGTGACGTCACCAGAAAGTCATTTATACCCCGATAAAATCTACATCTGGCCTTGTGTGCAAGCTTAAGTTTACTCTGCTGGTGATCTATTGCCCTGTTTAAAATTTGGCTTCGGTTCAGTTTTAACAAGCGTTGCAGACTTTGGGAGTTGAGACTAGTTTCGATCTGGAGATTTTAAAGCATTACATACATCCCATCTAGGTACAGTCATCCATGAAGGGGTCATATGTGAACCTGTGCAGGGTCAGGTTTGGTAATATACTGACAAATATGATAAATGCTGCAGTAGTTCCAACATACATCCTGGTATTAAACCAATGCATCACCTGCCACAGATGTAATGAGGTTTTATACTGTATCTACAGTAAAAACACAGCAGAGCTTTAGACCAAGGATTCAGCTGCTGGTATATTTATTTGTCTCCTTATTTCCCACCTCAGCAGTATCACAAGCTATTACTGTACGCATCAGGTCCAAACTAGACAAAAAACCCCCCAAAAAATGGCAATACATATGAATCTAGTAGTCCATGAGTCTGTTTTGGGGTTTGAAAATCCAAAAGAGGCCTGCACATATATGCTTCTTGATAATTCCTGTATTATTTGAGCATCCTGAAAGAAATCAGCTTTGTTTTCTGTCTGAATCATATGAAAGCTATTATAACCACCAAACCACATGAACAAATGTCTTTCATTCATTACCAGCAGGATCCATAAGTTGAAGTTTATCTTGATGTCTCTGCTGCGTGCCCTCGTGATCTTGACATTTTTGGTTAAAAGATAAACTAAATCACATGTCATATGTTACAACCTGACAATCAGTTTTGTCATTTAGGAGAAAATTGAATAAAGAAGTTAAAAATGTTAAAAGCACAAGTCCAAAAACCAAAACCTGTAAATTATTTATTTATTTATTTACTTATATATTTATTTCTTAAGTTATGTATTTTCTATGTATTACATCTATTTCTATTATTTGGTGTATGAAGTGTATGTGTTATCAGGGTCAGCCACATGAGGGCACTCGAGAGCTCATCCTTAAACACATGGGATTAAATTATCTTTACAGTGGAGGAAGAAGTATACTTTACTGTAATACAAGCACTAAAATACTTCACTCCAAAGAAAACAAAACATGTGCATTCAAAAACTTAGTGAAGTGAAAGGATTTAAGTATGCTCAGCAAACTGTGCTTAAAATGTGACGAGTCTATTGTAGAGTAACAGGGTCTATGTTTTACTATTACATATGATATTACTGCTACATTAATATCTATATTTAATTTTACTGCTGTTGATATTAATGGTTGGTTGGTTTATTTTAAATCAGTATGACATACCATTGTTTTTTGTTTTTTTTTAATCTTAATTAATTTGGAATATTGTTGTCTTTTCTGAACATTTCTCTAAACAGTGATTTTTTTTTTTTTTTTTATGGGTACAAAAAAAGACATTTATAACAATCCATTTTCCAGTGAATACAAGAGCGATTTTATCTCTGTTATCTAAATTTTACAATCTTAAATTTAATATCAAAGTTATAAAAGAATGTTTTATACATCAGTTTTTCACTATCATCCAAGTGTAATTGGGATAACACAATGTCAGACAAATATAATGGAGTAAAAGGCCTAATATTTGCTTCAGAGATGTAGTTGAGTATTATGTTGCATAAAACGGAACTAAGTAAAGTGAAAGTACCTTACATGTGCATTCAATTACATTTGTTTACTCATTTTCCAAGCTTAATCCTCAAGAGGGTTGAAAGGTTACAGCCCATACCAGCCACCAATAAGCAAACATTTAAAGCAGTGTTTGAGTTTCATCACAATTTTTTTTTTTTTTTCAAATTTGTAGAACCCCAGTGTTAGTCTGATAATCACTGATCCATTAGTCTTTTACACCTGAATCACTTCCTTCACGGTGAATAACTTTGCAGATGATGCCATCATAAACGCAGTCTGCTTATTTACATACAGTAACAAACTGAAACATCACCCTGGTATTTTTGGAAATTTTGTAGCAAAGTGCATTGTGGGAATGGGAATTTCATATAGCAGGAATTTCTCTGTCTGATCATGAGTGCTGAACCCAGATGTCACCTTTACCTCCATCCACCAACTATACCCATTCTTTAAAACAATCCTGGTGGACTGGATAATTTTACATTGCAGCGATCTAGCTTGTTTTGTTGCTGAATTTGTGAGAAGCTGCTTTTGCTTGGTTACTGCATGGAATTTCTATCACTTGGGTTTTGTAATTTGAAAAAAGATGATTGATGAAAGTCATACGCTGCTTTAAGAACGATGATTTACTCTAAGTAGTTGTCATCCAATACTAGTGAACTGAAAGGAAATGTAATATATTTACAATGCAGAGCAAATTATATGTTTTTTATAGTTTTTCATTTTATATATTCTTTTAATTTTACCTCCGCCAAGGAGGTTATGTTTTACTGTGCGTTTGTTTGTGTGTTTGTTTGTGACCATCCAACTTTGTTTGTTAGCAACATAACTCAAAAAGTTATTGACGGATTTTGATGACATTTTCAGGGTATGTCCACTCTGGGTCAAGGGAGAGATGGTTGCATTTTGGAGGCGTTTTGAATCACCGTCTGGATCCAGGAACTTTTTAAAGGATTCTTTATCATTGTGAGATAGGGCATAGTGGCACAGAGTTGCATGAAGTCATTCACTGCCATCTAGTGGAGGAAAGTACTAACACTACCTTAAAAAAAATTACAAACACTACCTTAAAAAAAAAAAAAAGTACAAACACTACCTTAAAAAAATACAAACACCACCTTAAAAAACAAACAAACAAAAGACTACTTTAAAAAAATATATACAAACACTACCTTTAAAAAAAAAAATACAAACACTATCTTGGCGGAGGTCTGCGCTCTCCGAGTTCTTTTTTAGTTTTACTATTATTTTTTTTATTATTATTATTAGCATTTTTAATTTTATTTATTTAATTATTTTATTGCAACTATTGTTGCTTTACTCTGCCTCCATGTATCACTGAGTATTTTTATCTTACTGTGCTGTGAGAGCCTGTGCTGAGTGCCTGATATAGATTTGTTTGTCTCTCTTTCTCCCTTTTTATCTGTCTTTTTAACGAAACTAAGACTGCTGCTAAAATGAATTGATAAATAAAGTTGTCTGAATCTGAATATTTATTTTTCAGGCATTCATTTGTTAAAAAGAATAAAAAAAACACACAGAGACACACATATAAGCAGCAGTGTATGAGGTGACATAAAATCCAAGAGTTTTTTTTAGCTGGAATCTGAAAGTGAGTAAAAAAGAACAATATTTATGTAAAAGTATAAGTAGCATAAAAGGGAACGCCACAGCTTATGTACAGTTACGTGACATTTTTACCGTATGGCAGAGAAAGCACTTAGTTGTAGTCTAAGATTTCAGGTTAAACATTTACAATACTGTAAAAAGTGTTGTAAATGTCTCATGTTGCTGTAAAATGGTTGCAGTTCTGTACTGATCAACACTGGGACAGACAGAAGCAGGCATGACTTTTAACCCCCCTCTCTGGGAAAACCCCTTCTCTTTCACTACTGCTTACAGCCCAGCTTAAATTCATGGTTCACTTTTCATACAGTATATCAGCCACTTGTGCTTCAGACCATCAGTTTTCAGGGGGAAAAAACCCAACTTGCTTCGACATTCCAAATCATGCAACATTAGCCATGATACTCCTGCATCATTTAGAGGTTTTAACCCTCTTATTATTCAGTAAAACCACATGAAGAGCTAAAGAAACGCGGCGTCACATCACACAGCCGTCCCCTGTGGTTATTCATACGCATGAGTCATTCACTATCTCACTCACACTATTCACTTTGCATGTTAACCTCAGCCTCAAGGCCCTATTCATCATGTGTGACATGACATCCACATTTAACCATCTCAACCTGCAGTCTCCACTTGAATGCGTCTTTATGTCACAAATTCACTACAGCTGCATTTCACTGCTTCATAAGTGACTTCTCATGCGTGCAGGATTCCCACACCTCTGTGAATCTGCTACGGGTGCAGTCGAGCACTGGCTCCTAATTTGCCGCTGGAGTTGCAAAAAAAAAAAAAAAAAGCTGTTTTAACTCTAGGCTCATTTAATATCACATCTGCTCCGTTTTAGTTCGACGAGGCTTTCGACTTCATGACCAGGTCATTGACATTTCATTCTAGCCCATTGATTTCGAAGCTGTACCTCTTGATAATTGTCTCTCCTGAAGCTAATTCAGCAGGTCTCAGGTCAGGTCAGTCTGTCCTATTTATTTCTCCACGCTTTGACTCTGGTATTCATGGTATCCATATTAACAGAATCAGCTTCACATCATTTTCTGAAGTCGCTTACATTCTGACAGGCTGTGTTTTTGTTTCTGTCTTTGCAAAATACTACTTTCCTTTTGCCCTTAAGCTCTAACCAAATGCTGTCTTTTCTATCTCATAGCACCATTTGTGTTATATTTACAAAGCTCACATTTGTTTTTGCACAGTTTCCTTGACTGCCTCCCTCCTTAGTATTGAGATTTATTTTCCCTTTGCAAAGGGAGTGTCACTCTCAAGCTAAATCCTATCATCCATTCTGACATGTGTGCCACTGTGGACAAACCAACACGCCTACAAAATAAATTAAAACTTCATTTGTTTAATCTATTGTTACACATTTTTAGGATTAATGTTGGAAGGAAATTCAGAGTTTCCACATGCTTATTCAAAGAGACGACAATGAGTGATGTTAATATCTGTATTCACTACTCTATTTATACCGTACTTGACAAAATCTGTCTTAAAAGTATTCACGATTACTATTTTTTCTCACTTGCAGCTGCAGCCCTTGTTAGTTTTTAATCATCTTTGGGCAACAATTGGGCAAAAACTCCATGGATACTATTACATATACACTCAGAAAAATAATTTGGCCTAACTCTTAAGATTTATGTATTTCAATTGCATCTAACATTTCCATCCATTTGAATGACTTAGATTTAAAATAAATACACCAATAAACTTTATGTGCTGAATATTTGTTTAAGAATGAGATTTACATAACAATCAACCCAATATGTTTTGAATAAACAATGACTGATTTATGTATTCATTATTGATAAATTCAATTTGTTTCAAATACTTTACCCATAAGGACCCACTGGGACATATGTGTCACTTCCAAAATGAATGGTTTTTTTCTATATTTAACCACGTTTAAGTGCTTTGTCACCATTTATTGTGATGTTGTCTTCTGTATATTGGGTTTTTCTTTGAGTGAAAATCAGGTATTTTAACATTTTGTAATAGATCTGGTTTGAACCCAAATGCACAACCACAGACAGAAAATAAGTTTCAGGGTTTTTACTCAAAGTCCTGATGGTACAAAGTTAATCAGAAATACTAAGCACAGTTCAAAGTCAATTGTTCACTTCGTCACCACTTGGTGCGCACAGTTCAAAGGGTCCTTGGTCCGGGATCCTGGTGTGGTCCCACGAGGGACGAAGGGCGCGCTGGGTCAGAGGTCCAGGTCAGTCTAGGGTCCGTTACCATGGGAGTCCTTGGGGCTGAGGCAGGAGACTTGGTCAGTGGACAGAAGGCGGGTCGGATACCAGGGCAGAGACGAGGGATCGGAGGTCAGGTGGAAGGAAGTCGGTTTAACCAGTACAGAGGCAGAACTCTTAGTCAGACAGAACCAGGATGGGGACAGGAATCCAAAACCAAGAGCAGACACAGGTCACACACAGAGAGGCCACAAGAGCAGGTACACGGGTGAGTTGTGAGAATCATCAACAGACTAGCAAAGGAGAAGAGCAGAACTTATATAGGAAGTGAGAAGATGAGGAGCAGGTGTGAACACAGGTGAGCTGAGTCAAGTAATTAGGTCAGGGTTCAGGGACGGGTGAGGAGGGAGAGAGAGGAAAGCAGAAGAACTAAGAGAGAAGGCAAGGGGAAATAACAAAATAAAACAGAAATAAAGAGTACAGATATGACACATTTCATTTACTAATCCTGTAGGTACATCATAAAATCTCAGAGAAAGGAAGAATAACGTTTGGGTCTTTAAGGGTTAAGACTGAGTGTATGTCAGTTTGAATTACTCCAATGGATTTGAAATGCTTAAAAAAAGGTTTATGCACTGAAGCCCATTTAAATAAAATGCATAAAGTTTATGTACTTGAAATAATAAACCCAATGTATTTTCAATTTTTAGCCAGATATTTTGTTTCATTCTTCATTTGGCCTGCGCCCACAGTTAATATCTATAACAAGGGTTGGGGTCACAAGATTAGTTTCAGTAACCTTTTGATATGGTCCCTGAGCAATATACAACTGATTAGGGGTCATATTTATATCCCACTACTGTGAAGGAGGGATATTGATTTACAAGATGCATGATTAATGCTTCTGCTCTTTAAGATGAAATTGTTCTTAAAAAGGAAGTATTCATAACTTGTTGATGACAAACAGGTAAAGTGTAAATAAACATTAACATAATCCCCCCTTGAACCGCTGCACGTAAAACAGAACACAGTGAGTAAAACATCAATTACCCACAATGCAATGCAGCAAACATGCCAGTTTGGGTGTAAGGAAATCTTTATGTAAACCAGTCTCATAAATTTTAACTAAATGACTCTTGGTTGATCCAGAGGTCATAATATTTAACCTATATTCATACATTTTAACTGATTAAATGGAACTGTTTTCACAATTAACAGATTTATGCTGATTTTAAAGAATTGGAATGAACTCTAAAAATTGAATCATTTAAATGAAATCAAATAGATGCAAATACTTAAAAATTAAAAATAAACTGGAAAAGCACTCGGAGAGCACAGACCTCCGCCAAGGTAGTGTTTTTACTTTCCTCCACTAGATGGCACTGAATGACCTCATATGCAAATCAGTGCTGTCATGCCCGATCTCCCAATGATAAAGAAACATTAAAAAAAATTCCTGGATCCAGACGGTGATCCGGATCACCACCAAAATTTAATCAGCTGTTCCTCGTCCCATTTCTAACAATTCCTGAAAATTTCCTCCAAATCCGTTTGGACCTTCCAAGTTATTTTGAACACAAACAGACAAACAGATAAACACCGCCAAACACATAACCTCCTTGGCGGAGGTAACTATGCCATTATTCATTTTTCGGCGTGAAACATTCATATTATAATTCAAGTTTCCTTAGTGGACAGGAGAACTCAGCATCTCTTACTTGCTTGTGTTTCCAGGTTTCTGGAAACTACGCTGTGACACTCAAATTTTGTCAAACCAGAAGGCACTTTCACACAGGTAGGAGGGTTACTTATTTGACTGACAGCTACAATTACCAATCATTAACCAGATTCTGTCAGACGTGACCTGGATGTGACCGCTCAGCTTCATGTCTCAACACAAAAGCTTCAAAAGCAGCAATTTTTCCGTGACAGCACAAAGCACCATCAGGTCATCTATATTTATATTTAGTAGTTTGATTTGGACTGAAAGTGTGTATTTTCAGATTGTGATATGTTTTTTTTCCTGTAGCCTCAGAGCATTTTTGCCAGAACTACAAGGGAACAGAGCCTGCTGTTTTTGTTTTGCTTTTTTTTGTTTGTTTGTTAATGAGGTTAATTAAAATGACAAAATCTTAATTTTTCTCTAAATATAACACTACTACTGTGTTTGTTTCTCTGTCTCGTTATCTGAAAAACACATCCAAGACAAAGGAACTGAGAGTTGCAAGGGCTGTAACGGTTGCAAAATCCCCTCACTGGTTTCATACTTGTCAACACTCCTGGCTGTGAACTGAGGCCTTTACAGTGATGGGTGAACAATTTTTCTAATATCTCACACTGCAGAGACTTTGAACAGGACTCAGCGACTTTACTAAATGCATGTTTATCTCTAAACAACTGCAAACAACCAAAAGCATCTACTGATCTGAAACATCTAACAACTGTTTAACCACTAATCCTATCTACACATGGAAATAATTCAGGTAAAATGCAGTTGTTTTTTTTTGCTTTTCATCATCATCAGATATGACCCATTTGGACGCTCACAGGCTCTGTAATGAATGTAGAAACACTTTCATTTTCTTGAACAATAATTCACAGATAAAATCTATTCAGTTTGACAAATGACATTGGTTGTAGATACTTATTTTGCATCTTGTTAATGAAACATTTTGCTGAAAAAGTAAAATTTTTTCCAGTTTTCTCTGTTCTGATATAATGACCTTTTAAATTTCCTTTGAGCTTTTCTGAACATCTACACAATTAGTGAATTAATAGAATAGAATAGAATAGAATAGAATAGAATAGAATAGAATAGAATAGAATAGGGGCTTTATTGTCATTGCATAGTGTATACAACGAAATTGCACATGCCCCCATATAAAAGAAAAAAAAAAAACCCACAAATGACAATCAAACTATACTCTTCTCACACATACATTTATCAAACACAACAAAGACACCAAACACATCAGTGTTAAATAGTCTGTATAAAAGTATAAATCTCAGAAAACAGCAGATTTCATTGAAAAATGCTAAATTCATGGCGATGAATATAAACAAAAACCCAAAAACAAGCATTTGGAATTTGACATGACATTACTTTGCACCTTTAGTGTATTTCCAATCCATAGTGTGCATTTCAAATATGTACTACTTCTTTTTTCCTTCCTTATAAGACCCACTCAGCGTTGCTCACCAGTTACAAAGGAATTTATGCACACATTTCCCCAGATATTCAGTGGGGTGAAACTGGCATTTTTCCAGTCACAATACTACTTCAGTAACCTCAAAGATGTCTTTGCCTCTATTATGTCCCTGTATGGCAGCACAGTGCATTCCAGCACCACGTGAAGCCAGCGACGTGTTGGTGTTTCCACATTGGTATTAAAACCTTGACAAGTATTTAAAAATAGCTCATGTGTTACAAGGTCAGGAAAACCCTGCTCTGCTAAAAAGTATAAGAAGGCTGAGAATATGGGATCAGTGTGAATCATGCGAGCTGCTTTTTGATATGATATACGTTATGTGTGGTGCATGATGACATAACTTTACATTATAATCAGCTTCAGCTTCTTTAACAACACTGTAATCATTTAAGGCCCCATTTTTATTCCTTAAAACAGTTAATAATGATGAACTCATTTATTGAACACTAGTCATTTTAGTGATTCATAACAACAGTATCAGTAATGTACACGTCATTACTGCCTTGCAAAAAAAAAAACCAAAACAACACCCGATAAAACTGCAATGTCCCAGAATAAATAAATGACCAATACTGTAGACTGAAAGCTAAATTTGTCAATAAATGACCGACTAAATGTCATCAGAGCTCAGGCTGTTTTTGATTGATTAAAAAAAAAAAAAAAAAAGGTATTTGTCACATGTTTTTGTTTGGTTGCATCTTCATTTAGAAACTCTTAGGAAATTATTCCTCAAGATGACATACAATACAGATTGTGTCATGTTATAATATTATATAACTGTAATGCTCAGGTAAAGAACCCAGATGCAGAAGCACAAATAGAGTCAGAAAAATACAAAGTGTATTGTATGCGAGCACAAAAATGTAGTTCAGCAGCACTAAATACAGTTCAAATATAAGTCCAGAAAACAGTCTCAGAATTGTCCTCTTCAGTACAATACTTTCAGTATTGTACCTCGAGTCTGAGGTGTCCAAATCCAGAGGATGAAGCAGGGGGCTTGGTCTGGGTCGGTCCGGGGGTCTGTTACCATGGGTCCACACATGGAGCAGGCCGAGGAGTAGTCAAAGGGCAGAAGAGCAGGTCAGAACACAGGGGCTGGCACAAGACTCATTAGTTGACGAAGGCAGGTCGGATTCAGGCTGAGTCGCACAAACAGAGTGGTCAGGCAGGCGAGGGTCAAACAACGATGCGGCTGGCAGGGGTCAGGAACAGAAACTGGTCAAACACGGAGCTCTAGGAATATAGGTGACTCGCTGGAGTGACCAGACTTGGGAACTTGAGAGTCTAGCACTGGACAGAGAAATGAGAGAGGTTTAAGTAGTCCACACCTGATGAGCCACAGCTGGCCCGTCAGGTGTGCAGAGTGGGCGTGATTGGAAGAGGGAACTGGGTGAAAGGTCAGAGACAGAAACAGACAGAGGACAGATAGGAACATGACAATAACTCTAAATTTATCAAATTAGACCCCAAGGAAACAAACAACTGGAAAAAATATGACAAGAGTAACAATAAAGGTTTAAAAGAAGTAAAACAATGATTTTTTTCACAAGTCAAGGATTATTATACAGTTTTTGAAATTTCTGCATGAATGGACAGTATGTTAACCCTTTATCAGGCAAGTGACTATTTTTCGGTCATTTCTGTGTACATTACAAGAGAGTAGTTGTTTTTCCATTGACCTTCAAATACTGCAAATCTAACTTGCACATAAATATTTGCCAAGTGGAAAAATGACAATTTTGCTAAAATGTTTCTTTTTTGATTAAAAGTTTTTGTGCTGGCAAAGGGTGGTTTTTTTTTTGGGTGTTACAAAATCGATATGGAAAGACTTTTTTTTTGCAAATAGTCGTGAAAAAAAAGGATATGGACAGACATTACAAGAAGTGAAGAAGAGTTTTTAAAAGAAACGTGAGGACACACCAGGAAATAGAATATTTTTTTTATTTAGTACAGAATAAAAGGTAACATATAATAGTAATGAATATACCTGTAAATCAACACCATAATTATGTTCGTTGTCATGTTTATGGAATGGCTTGTCGTGTCATCTCATGATAATAAATAAATAAATAATCGCATTTGTGATTTAATGGAAAAAACAACATTACACACTTCTGTTTTTTTGACATTTAGTAATATCTGTAAAGTTTTATGCATAAGCCAAATGGAAAAGTAACTCGTGACACCAACAGATACAGTGAGGAAACAATCTGAGGTCCAATGTGGTCTCCAGGGTCTGTAAGGTCCACCTGCATGAACAGTGAGTGGACCTGCTTTGTTAGGTACCATGAAGTAATGGGACTAATGCAGGGCTGTCAGATTCATTTTAATTCAAGAGCCACATACAGTCCAATATGGTCTCAAGTGGGCCGGACCAGTAGAATAGTGTATGTTACGTGCCAGGAGGTCTAGGGTGCTGACACGTTATAAAAATAAAAGTCTGGGTGGAGACCGGCGATGATAAAATGCAGGAAACAGGTTGCTAGTGGTAAAAAGGTTTTAAGGAGTTTTATTAAACAAAAATCAAGAAAAAAGCCAACAGCGGCATGCATCTATGTTGTAAATTAAACAAAACTAAACAGAGGACATTGGGCCCACTGACCTCGCACTCCCCTTCATCATGGACAGCTCCAGGATTTATAGGCTGAACCCGGCTGAGGTGGTAGGTGTCAGTTATCAGCCTGCACAAGGGGCGGAGCCAAGGAAAAAAAAAAACTAGAAACGGCCCCAGCTGTAACAATGTAAAACTGTCAAAAAAGTCCAATTTAAGTTAAAAAAAATTACATTATGAAAATATTTACAAAGTTTCCTTTGCGCGGTGGTGCAGTGGTTAGCACTTGTGCCTCACAACAAGAAGGACCTGGGTTCGATTCCCGGGCGATCCTTGGGACCT
>JAQQZY010000007.1:16772089-16782865 GCA_030068375.1 Ostorhinchus rueppellii | reverse complement strand
AGAAAGAAAGAAAGAAAGAAAGAAAGAAAGAAAGAAAGAAAGAAAGAAAGAAAGAAAGAAAGACAGAAAGAAAGAAAAAGGTTTTAAAAAATTCATAAAAATTTTGAACTTTGACCTATTTTTTCCAAAATGTAATGACGTCTATTGTGGGTCACCAGCAAACTATAAACCCAATTAGGTATGCATCCACACAATAGTTTTGCTGCTACAGACATTTGAAATGTTGGCCATTATAAGTAAAGGGGGGAAAATGTTTTAGAAATTTATTAAAAAAAAAAAAAAAAGTAACTTTGACCTATTTTTCCAAAAATATAATCAGACTCTATTCTGGGTCACTGGCAATCTATAAACCTAATCTGATATGAATTCAACCAATAGTTTTGCTGCTAGAGTGTTAACAAATAAACAAACAAAACAAACCAAAAACATACCTCTTACCTCGCCTTCAGGGTAAAAATCCTTCTATCTTTGACAAAAACACCTAACAATACAGCCTTCCTCAGTGAGGAGTTGAACCCATTTAGCTGGCCAGTCAAATTAGTTATTAAAAAATGGTAATCTCGCAGTTCTAAAAATTCCTAATCCATTTCAGCGTAAATGATTTAATCTGAAGCCAGCATATGGCTCATCTGTTGGACTCGACCAGGCTTCACTTCCACACTCAACTGTCCACCAGATTATTCCCTGTTGTAAAACAGATTACATAGGTTAGTGGGTTTAATCACTTCAGAGGAACAGCTCATAAGTCTGGTATAGTGGAGTATTTAAATGTATTTTCTTCTGTTAAAAAAAACCCCTGTAGTGCCCCTAAACCATTGCGGTGTCTATTTGCATGCTTTAACGCATGAGTAAACAGGTTGGATGAACTGTTAAATCGTGGTTATGCACAGAGCTTGACTTAATTCACTGTACTAAGAGCACGACTGTGGAGCCATGTGGGTGCTGAGTGACAGAACTGTTTATAACTCTAGTCTGAACCCATAGAAGCACCTGCATGTCTCCTCTCATTGGCAGCACTGTCAGACCATCACTGTGTACAATGTGAACTATCTTCTGTAGCAAGAACTGCCAGGACAATGTACTGTCAAAGCACTGTCTGCTGTCATAAATCTCAGGAGGGAGTCAGTTGCTGTAGCTAAAACATCACAGATAATTCCACTTGTCTGAAGGCACTGAAAATTGAGTTTTCCAATTCTGATCTTAATCTGTATTAAAGCTTCAGTGTGTAAGATTCAGAGAGATTTAAGAGGATCTAAATGCAGAGCAGAATGAAAGATATAGGACTATTCTTAATTAGTATGTACTGACAGGAAAATAAGAGCAGCTCTTTAGTAGCTGAGATCTGACATGTCCTTCCAAATTTTTCATTTTATTCATCTGGGTGCATTATCACGCGCTGAAATCTGGTCCAAACTCAAATATATTAGGTGATGAAACCTACCGTTAAACAGGTAAATGAGAAGAGAAAGTGTGTTTTTTTTTGCTTCTGTATAAATATTAGACCCAATCATTTTGTAGATATAAACATATGGTTCTAAAGTAAAAATGGCAAAGTGAAAAGTGAGAGGTTAGAGGAGGTAACAACTGGAAAACAGTAAAAGTTTGTAACATATTGGTGGGATCTATCTATGAAGTTATGTAAGTGAATCTGCCTGAATACAAAGTGCACAAGTAAACTACATGCTATTAATATGGGATTTATTTCATGTTTTTTAATTAAGTGTTAATTACAGGAATGTTACCTCTCATATTTTTTTCTTTACATTAATCTATCTTACTGGGATTTTAAAAAAAACATTATTTATGCATTTTATAATAAAATAGATGTTGTATATAGATTAAATATGAGTCTGAAAGTGCTATTTATTAATGAAAACAACACAGGCAATAACTGCAATGAAAATGATATTAAATGAGTAAATAATATTTATTCATTGACTTATTAATCATCTGCAGGTAATTATTGTAAATGAGACCGTGAGAAATGTAATATTTGACATGACTCGTTGGTTTTTCGTACTTGGACTATTAATTGTTTCTAGATTGTTTTTCAATGGGAGATCCGCTGAGTTAATGTGAATGCTTGTTCAGGAAATTAGAAGGAAGGAGGTCACATGTTGTGTTTTCTTCAGATTTTCCCCCCACTCATTTGCACACAAAAAAAGCGTGATAGTTTTACCAGTTACATCCATGTTGACTTATCACTACTTTGTCAGAGTGGCCCATCCTTTATTGTGAAAGCTGCACCTGTTAAAGGGCTGCTGCTGCTGCCGTAGCTGCAGTGCTACAGAATAAAACAGAACGCATTATGAATTGAAGTTTCCCCATGAATGACTTGATACTTGAGTGTGTTCTGCTGCTTGCCGTGCTGCTGTGGAGCGACAGGAGGAGAGATGGTGCAGTGCTGTGTCTGCCTTTCTCTACTGTAGTCTCTGTGGTGTTTAACATCATTAGTGCCCTCCTATCACCACAGCAACCAGCTGGTTATATCCTCTGCGATGCTTTTGTTTAGGCATTTATTGACTCTGTGTGTGCGTGCATTAGTGAAAGGTGCTTGTAGATGTAAATGTACATCACACACACAGCACCGAGTCAACCATCAGATTCTGCATGTCAATATGAATGCAGCGTGGCCTTTAAGTGAATGAATAACCACAAAATTCATTACTCTACATGCTATCAGACAATCGGCTTTATTAACACGCCTCTCCATCATCCTCAGTCCTCTTTCTCTGGTCCCACTACGCTTCCATCATCCCCTTGGACACAACCACTTCCTCCTGCGCCGACTGAAGGTTTAATACCACTAAAAGGTTCACCGCCCCCGCGCTTCTCTCTTTTCTCCCTCAGTAACCTCGCTCATTACTGAAATTATCAGGTCCACTCTAATAACTGCATACATGTCATGTTGGGCCCACGGAACAGTAATGTTGAGCTCAGATAAATCTGTAAATCTCATACTTTAAAAATGTAAAAAGTGAACTACAGAGAGACACATGGTGTAAAACACAAAGTTCTTGTAAAGTTTTACTCTAAATTCACTGTGGTCAGTTTTATATCAGGGGTCTGAACAAGTTAAATCTGTATAATTCATGAGCAGAAAGTCAGAGAGTACACTAATGCAGCCATCCTCTCAGAGATATATCATTTCTGGACAATAAATAATAAATGTTAAAAGAGATTTTGAATCTGTGCAGCTAAAAGCATTGCATTGTATTGTTGTATAGTGTATGCATCATACAGCATGAAAAGCTATTCTCTATGAATATAACACATGGTCAAAATTAACAAGCAGAATGTGTATCTGTTGACTAACCAGTGAGCAAAACTAGCAGTGCTGTTATTGGCATATTTCAGTAACTTCCGGCTCTGTTCAGAACTGATTTCTTTTTAACTTTTAACATCCATCCATTTCGTAGAACTATGAACACATTTTTGTGAATTTTACTTCAGTCAGACACAAAACTGATGAACTATAAGGCCTTAAAGCATGTATTCAACACAAAACAAAGTAACATAAAACCTAACCCTTAAATAACCAGTGACCTGGTGGATACTTAATGTACTCAGAAGTTGACAGGATGACTCTTAAATGCAAACTAAAGCCTCTGTCAAGTTACACCACAGAAGCTTGTACTGTATCCATGGGTGTTTTTAAGTGGGGTGGGGGAGGGTCTCACCGACATTGTCCATCCCCTTCAGTCTCTCAAATCCCAGTTGTAGCAGAAGAAACATAACTGGGTAAAATGGAACTGCAGAATTAGAAAAGTCATCCCTTAAACGTCCTTTGGTAGGTGTGTAAAAGCGGGAGTGTTGGTTTATGGTACAGGATCAGGGGGTTCTCCCATTTTCCCACCCCATCCACCTTTAAAAAATAATAAATCACCTCCTGCCTGTAGCTTTCCCTACAGGGATGGAGGTATTGGTCTAAGGGCCACAGAGTCCATTAATTCACTTCACTTTTACCAATATTTAGCCTCATAACCAAAGCCCTGCACAACTAATGACTTGAATAATTCCCATACCGCTCAGTTGTACTTTGTGTTGCAGCTGCATGTTAACAAAAACACAGGCTAAACTTCTGAAAAGTCTTAAGTTTTTTGAGACACATCAAGTTTGCTTTGATCCCACATGCTTACTTCATGAGAACATGATAAAGACTCAACAGAGTGCATTACACATTGTATTTGTCACTTTCTGTCACTTGTCTGATAAACACTGCACAGTCAAGTCATCGTTTGCATAATAATTTATTCACATATTTTTTTTTTTTTTTTCACATACTAGATATTATTGCTGCATTTCTGGAGCCTTTCAGGTATTCACTTTCAATATTCCCACAATGGGATGCTATATTCATATCTCTTTATATTATTCATCTTAATGCATGCTGAGTACTACATTTCACAGGAGCAGGATGCAAATAAATAAATAAAACAGTCTCTTTTTAAATTACATGTCATAATCTATCCATTCTAGTAATGCTTCAGTAACATGCCTTTTTCAAAGTCCATAGGGGGAGAACACTTTTTGGAACATAGTCTTCATTAGACAGAGAAGACTTAACAAAGAGCACATTAATAATACATATTGTTAAAGCTGGCAATCTATAATTAATCTTTATTACCACCTCAACCTTTGTTCCCCCATCCAAAAGCAGTTCATCTATACCGCTACATGGGAAAAGGCTAAGTGTTAATATTATATTTCATTTATGTACAATAACTTTTAAGTATGGCACCAATTCGGCTTGTGAAAAAGATCTTGAGGTTATACATGAAAATATTTGTGACTATAATACTTGAAAAAATCCTTATGTAACTCCTTTCTTCCTTGTAGACAGCGATCACACTTAGAACCAAAGTGGAAACACTGGCACACTTTTCTTGACTGTTTTCTGTGGGTTCTGACGATAAACAGCATGCCTTGCAGGCACTGAGAGCATTGTGGTGTATAACACAGTGTTGGAAAGTGAATCTAAATTCAATGCACCATGTCTAACTTTGACCTACTTTTCTGCAACAAATGATTTGTTGCCAACTTGCCGACAGGACATTGTCAGTCTGTCCTCTGATTGGCACCTAAAGTGACAAAGAAAGTGTGGAATAGAGACATTTTTAAGAAAAAGCTTAATACAGTACAGCAACATGTTCCAGTTTAAGTTAGTAGTTTTAGTGCTGTTTGTAATCTTTAGTCTGTTAAGTTTCTTAGCGCATTAATAAAAAGGTGCATCAAGTCTTTCGAGTGACTTTATTGAAATATTACGGACAGTAATAAAGTTGTCCTTCTCTCACTAGCTCAGATTAGCTAAGCATTCTATTCTCTGACTAAGGTCAGACATTGGCTTTTTTCCCACACATGCGTATGCATGCACACGCTTAAGCTCTTGCATATGCACACTTAATTAAAAATGAGGGGATTATTTTTGACCAACAGCAAAAGGCTTATAATGAAAGATTTTAGATAATTCAACCTCAGACTACCTTTACAGTATTTTAGTAGTAATTGCTCAGTTGTATTTATCGAGTTCTTTAAAGGCACCTAGTGTCACCTAGGCAGAGCGGAACTCTCCATTAAAGTTTATATGCAAGCTTTGTTAAAGCAACACAGTTGCCTTTTTAGGAAAGTGATTCTTCTGTCTTGAAGTGTCCAAGACTTGTGAACTTCATCATGACTACAGAGAGTCTGTCTGTGCTCCTGAATAATAATGTAGTGGTGAGTTTATTTTTGTGCCCTAATGATTGCGGGTCCTGAGCCAGGGAAAAGCTCCTCTCCATAATTTAAGAGGTCCTTGAGCCCCCAGGCAGAGAAGCCTCTGTCAGACGTAGGCTGACTCGCTAGACTGGGTCCTGCCCAGGTTCGGGGCCTGGGACAGGTGTGAAACATCCTTCTTGCGGACTTCACAGATGGACTTCCTGCGTGCCTGAACTCCTCGGATGGCCGTCTTTATCTTCCTCCAGCCAAGGTGGTTGAGCTCAGCCAGATTGAGCAGCACACATATGCCGCTTACTGCAAACATGAAGACCAGGAAAACGGTCTTTTCTGTAGGACGAGACACATAACACTCTACTTCCTTCACACACGGGTAGCGATCACACTCAAACATCCCAGGCACATTAAAGCCATACAGGAAGTACTGGCCAGCCAAGAAGCCAATCTCCAGTGCATTGCGGAACACAACTTGGATGACATAGAAGCGGGAGATGCCTTCCTGTCGTCGTACTTTAGCACTCTTAGTGTGAGGGAGGCCTCTGGGCCCGTTGGGGATCTCTTTCACCTCCAGACAGTCGTGATCCTCCTTACTGCTGTCAGGGTGCACCAGGATGCCATTGATGTTGCGAGAATGAAGCTTGCGAGCATGATGGTCATGATGACGACCATGGTGACCGTGGCCATAGTGATCCATGTGAGGATGCAGCAGAGAGTAGCTACGATCTCGCGCTTTTGCAGACTGGTGAACAGAGTAGGTGATGAAGCACAGACTCGGTGTGCACACCAGGATGATCTGGAAAACCCAGTAGCGGATGTGGGAGATCGGAAAGGCTTTGTCATAGCAAGCCTGGTTGCAGCCGGGCTGCATGGTGTTGCAGATGAACATGATTTGTTCATCCTCATACACCTTTTCCCCCACTATGCCTACTATTAGGATACGGAAAATCACCACCACTGTCAGCAAGATCCTGCAGAGACACAAGGAGAAGGAAAGGGCAGGAGGGGGAGGAGGTGAAAAGGAGAAAGACAATGTCAGTTAATACAGAGCAAATGCGCAGAGACTCTGGAAATATCTGGGTATGACCGTATGAAATTGATGGAAAAGATTAGTTTCATATAATCTAACTGGTCTGAATATCCCCGAGGGGAAGAATGGCATTATGTGCTGTGTCAACTCAAGGGAATTAGAACATTTTTCAAACCCAGACCTTTGTTGAACATGTGCATATATTTGTGTATGTTTGCATGTATGTGTGTGTATCATTGCATGTATAATCAGTCACTTGCAGTGACAAAGAACAACAGGGTGATGGAATTGTGCTCTAGACAGCATGCACAGATGAGCTCAGTCATCAAAAAAGATGACAGAAGATAGCAGTGATTTCACACTCATCTTCACTCCTGAGCTGAATGGAACAACACAGACACTGGAGGCTGCACAAACATGCGTGAACAATGATTAGTAACTGTTAAAGTGGGGAACAGTGTCATCTCATGTTTCAGACAGGAAGTGAAAATATATTGATATGTTTGTCAGGTCAGAGTTCTCAAAAATAGATATATAATGAAGAAAAGTCTGTTTATGTTAACTACCATGATAGTAGTATTTCTTATCTTCTGATGTCAATTATCCCTTTTAATTCTCTTTGGTAGGAGTTAGAATCTGTGTAATTTATGATAAGAAATTGACATGTAATGGTCCATAATAAGGGTCACAATTCAGCAACTGCAGGAATTATATGTCATATAGACCTCAATATTTGATGCATCATCTATATGAGGTACCTATTACTATCCTAATTTGGGTCCAATGTTGTCACAGTAGTCATGCCGTTCTTACAGGAGTAGTTTTGCTTAGACTTCAGATTTTTACAGTGATGCTTCATTTGGCTATTTTAACTCTAGCAACAAGAAAGTGTCCTATTACATCTCTCAAGTCAAATATTTATTGTGAGGCAGACATGATAATCAAATCGAATCACGAGGCCATTGAGGTGGATCACAAAGATACTGGTATTAAAAAGATAGAGCTATTTGTGTTATTACAATCTGTAATGTTATTATTGAAAGCACTTTCTAAGTAAAGGGAGTTCAGATTTACCAGGGTTCTTGATTTGTGAAATAGTAGCCATGTTAGTTAAAACATAAAAACTGAGGATGTAATAGTTAGAGATGAATAAAAGAATTACATGTGAATTCTTAACAGGCTAATTGTAACTGAACCCAGTGAAAATTCCCACCTCTAGGTCATATAGAATGTGAGTGGTCCTTATTAGCTTAGCAGCCATAGTAGAATTAGAAATGCTGAAATATGCAGCTGACACAGGGACTTCCCATTGACTATCATTAGTGTAATACTGCAGTGGGACCGATCCAGGGACACTGGATATACAGAGCAGTGCAGCTGCTTTTTAAGGTCTCTGAGAGGCTGGTGTGCTGCACGGTTTTCTTCTGGTGTCGATCCAGCATGGCCACTGCGGAGGAGGAGTGGGGCTTTAGGGCTGCACTGTCAGCTCTTTCTAATGAGCGAGGAAAGCCTGCACATCATGGGGCTCCCTGGTGTTTATGCCACAGTGCAGTGGATGTGTATGCTCCCTGCATGGTGGAGCTATTTACTTAGAAGACACTTGTTTCTGAGCATTAGTGGACCACCCAAGGCAACTAAAGGGACAGGGATAGATGGAAGATGGCCCCACGATGAAATAATGTCAACGTCAATGCAATACATGTGGAAAAGTGACTATTTTTTTCTGCTGTTAATGTCCATAAGTCAGATGAGACTCTATGCAGTATATCGTTTTAATGAGGACTGTAAAATGCCCACACCTATTTTCCAAGGCCAGTTACCACAGCAACCAGCAATTTACTGAAAGGTAAGGATGTGAGTGCAGGGAGAAGCAGGGGCCAGATTTACAGAGGAATGGATAAATTAAAAATAACTAAAAACTATCAGAAAAGTAAAAGTTATTTCATCTGAGGGTAGACATCTTGAGTAGAGGTGACCGCTGGTGAGAGCAGTGTCAGACATTTCAACAGGCACAAGGTGGAGGTAAAGAGAAGTAACAGAGGAACATGTGTTAGCGTGAAACTGACTTAAAATAGAGCAGCGAGCTGCTGCAGGACTGTTCCTGCTCCACCTGCGAGTGTGTTTTTTTTGTGTGAGAAACACAGACACGAGGACACAGAAGACATAGAGGGAGAGTCATCCATGTGTATGACGTGTGCAAAATGGCAAACATGTCCGGCTGCCTGTGCTTGGAGCAGCTGTGAGCAAATACGCTACAGTGACTTTCAGCATGTTTGGAAATGCACGAGAATCTGGGTTTTCTGCACCTTTGCCTTTTCAGAAGTTAAATGTAAATCACATTTGTAATGTCACATAAAAGTATTCCGTTCCTCCATGATGCCATGCTGTGTGTGTCAGATGCAGCTTCACTGGTGGTTAGACAGCTGTGCTGATATTGATGTTTTTCTGCACCATAAGGAATCATTTGACGCATACTGCTAAACGCAATAGAAAGCTGTGGCCAACAAGACTCAGTTAAATGCATCTCTTTGTTCAACATACACAAACACATAAGAAAAATGTGAAAGTACATAATTAAAAGCTAGAGTAAAGCTCAGAGCATGTCTGCTTTCACTTTGCAGTTATAATCCAGGTCTGCCTCTTCTCATTCCAGTGGTAATTACAACATCTAATCAACATTAACTAAATGTCACTAATCTGTCTGCTATTGTCTGTGACACAAGCTTTCTCTCTGCATTTATGCTCCAGGATAAAATGTTCAAAATAATTTTAACGTAATCCAAGGCGAACAGTAAATCTCTTGCAAACTCTCCAGTAATGGGCATTGTCTGCCTGCCCAGCCTTTTGTCTTGTTAAGTCTATTTCCTGGATTGAGATGGAGCACATAACTGGCAGAACCTCTCTCAATTAGATTTTTTTTTTTTTTTACAGTATTTACAGTGAAGTCAGTACTAATTCTTGCCTGCAGTCTCTCTGGCACTAAAAGTTAACATGCATCTGGGCATTTATCATTATGTCTGTATAGTTTCTGGTCATTGTCATAGAGTTGACCCAATAGGAGTGGAAAATACATTTCACATGCAGTTAATGTACTGAGCTTCAAATAGAACAAATAATCATTTTATGGGTCATTTATTAGTGACTGATGGCACATTTTAGCAAAAACTGGACAGATGTACATTTTTCTGCCAAATATGATGATTACATCACAACCAACTTGGGGTGAAAATACCTAAATAGCACTTTGAAACTTCCGTGGAGGTCCAAAGTTCTAATCTGATCTGTATGGACGTGGCTCAGTTGAGAAACTTTTTAAGTACTGCAGATATTCAGTCTTTACTTGTTTCTCTGCACTTTCATGTTGTTAAAAAAAATACCAAGACACTCCAAGTATTGAGTGTTGTGCTGTGTGTGTTTTTGTGTGCATGCTTGTGCCTATGTGTGTGTACTTTACTGCTGGATAACAGGATAATCAGCACGGGGCAGATTGCTGCATTTGCAGAAAGCAGTGAACGAAGGTTATCTGCAAACATCAGTGTTTTAAGTCCTGCAGAGTAACAAGCCAATACTGTTAGAGCAGACTGGGCCAAAACAGGGACGAAATTGTCGATTATTGCTATTTATAACCATTTCTACTATCTCAAACTCAAGCACTAAATATAAATATAATCAATCAATTGATCAAACTTTATATAGCAGGTTTCAGACAAAAAGTGCTTCATGTGTTGAAGATACAAGTAACACAAAAAAATCTAAAATAATACAGTGAATATATATCCTATTACATTGTCTCATATTAATAATCTAAAGTCTGTATATTAGCACTTGCTTACTCAAAAATACAGATTTTAAATCTTTATTTGTTTAGGTTTGTACATTTTTAGGTACTGTATGTATAGTTTTCTATTTCTGAATATTTTCTGATTGGATTATGTTTCTGGGCGACACGGTGGTGCCTCACAAGAAGGACCTGGGTTCGATTCCCGGGCGATCCTTGGGACCTTTCTGTGTGGAGTTTGCATGTTCTCCTCGTGTCT
>JAQQZY010000007.1:16748533-16771989 GCA_030068375.1 Ostorhinchus rueppellii | reverse complement strand
TAGGCTCCATGTGACCCTAGTGAGGATAAAGCGGGTATAGAAGATGAATGAATGAATGAATGAATGAATGAATGAATTATGTTTCTGTTTTATGTCTTTTAAATGTATACTTGCACTGGTATTTATATATTTTGTGTAATTATGTGTAATTTTTTGCTCAGTGGAGAGTGTGCAAAGGCAAATCTCTTTTCATTGCTTAGAGTACTGGGTACTTTTTATGCATGACAATAAACTTGAAACTTGATATGTATATTTCACTTTCTACCATTCTGAGAGTAACTGCACCAAACTTCCCTCTGGGGTTAATAAAGTCTTCTGATTCTGATACTAAAGTAATTTTGGTAAAAATAGAAGAAAATAGAAGAAAATACTGAGTGAAGCATAAAATTGAACAACATAACTTAAAAACCAAATTGAAAAGATGGGTTTGCAACATGTTTAGTTGATTTTGCTCATTAAATGTCTTGTAAATTACCCGACAACTCGTCTCTTCATTTAGCTGCCACTTCCCACAGGACTTTCTTTCATCTTAGACTTTTATATTTTTGGAAACTTTCTAACCTTCCAAAACTGTGTCAGAGATTTAGAAAGAAGAAAGAGAGAATGATCTACCGCGATGAATGAGCTCTGTTATCTTTATTCCTAAATTTGGCTCACACAACAGTCTTCTCCTCATTTGTATTTTTTTGTGCTGCATCAAAAGACGCTGGTATTTTTCACAAAAACCCCTAGCAGCTCAGTGATTTTCTATGTTAAAGGGTGACAAGGACACGGCTGAAGTGTAATTACAGATATTGATCTGTGAGCAGCTGATTGACCTGTAAGATTGTGTGCATACAGTAATGGTAGCTGCTCTTCAGCTGGTGTGTCGACTGGACATGCAGGCACTGTCTTTCCCAAAGGGAAATGCACACACGTTCATTCATACAGCAGCTGCTTCTGCCAGCCTCCAGGGAAAACAATGGCCCTGAGCACAACAGCAGATGAATGAGAAAACACACAACTTAGACATTGTGAATATAAAGTGTTGGACAGTGTAAGAGCTGGTGTGGGCACGTATGCACAGACAGACCTCCGAAGCGCTGGTGAGTACAGTTCTATCTGTACAAAGGCTCTAATTAAGCCCAAATATTCATCCCACCCATACGCTCTTCATAATAAGCTCCACTGATGCTGATGGCAGCACATAATGAATACAGACCTTACCAAGCACAGATATTAGGCAGCTTAATTATCACAGTGCAGATATTTTTTTCTTCTCGCCCCTCATCCGTTTCTCTCTTAAACTGTTTAATAGTTTAAGGTCTTGCCCACGTATCAGGCAGACGAGCATGACCGCCTGAGGTTGAATATGTTTATATAAGCCAAAACTGCTCTCCTGGAACCATGGTGCTCAGATTTGCTCCTGGTGTTTTCATACAGTAAAACCTTCATCAGTTACTTCAACACTGTAAAACATTAGTGGGTTAAAGCCAGACTGCGCCTCTAATTTTTTACATTTCTATGTCTTGTGTGCACTTCCTTAGTGTTGACTTAATACCAAGCTTGCTCATTCAACACCTCTGAAAGATAATTTGTGAACAAAGTGAGGAAACAGGAAAACGTAATTACAGATAATATGATCAGTCACCATCCCTGAGTTTTGTGCAGCTAACAAAAAAGTCCTTTCGCTAAGTAAACATTCTGTGTTAAATTAAATATTGAAAATGTGGACCACAAAGAAATTGCCAAAAGACAGAGGAGGTTTTATTTGAGTAGTTTCTTTTCTATTAATTCATTACGAGGTCTAACCATGCATGATGATGATGCAGCGTAAAGCAGATGCAGCTCTCCTCCATCCCATTTGTCTTTGTGTCACCTGAAATCACCCTTTCATCTTAAACTTCTCTTTCATCTAAAATTTCCATTTCATCCTGTTCTAGATAAGGCAGGAATTGCATTATGCTAAAGCATTTCTGTCTAAAACAACGTGAACATTGAAATAAATCACATCGGCGTTTCCCTTTAATATGTGTTTTGCTGAAGATGAAGTTTTCAGGATCTTATACAGAGAAAACATGTTCTACATGAAAAAATATGGAGAAAAAAACCTTGAATGAATCTGAACCACATTTTTCTCTCTTTATTCTTACATGTGACATAACTACTGATTTTGCATCTAAAGTTTCTCTTCAGCCACAGTTCAATAAGCTTTGTACGTGTGAAAAATATCCATAATGCCTAAGATGTTATTTTTTGTTGTTATTTTTTTTACACAACCATATAATACTAAGAAATGTTTGCAAATATATTTTAGTGCTATTTTCTATCATTAACCCATAAAGACTCAAACAGTGACTGGTAACAAAAAACATCTACTGATCTAAACTGTTTATTACCTGCTGATCCACAAATCCTGTCAATCCATGAAAATAACTGGTGTAAAATATGTTCATGGTCATCAGACATGACGTTCAGAGGCTCCGTAGTGAACGTAGAAACACCATCATCTTCTACAAAATTGATTCACCAGTAAAACCCATGGAGTTGGATTAATGATAGTAGATGGACACACTGGATTTATGTTCAGTTAGTGATAAATTCCACAGAAAAAATGACTTTTTCTTCAGTTTTCTCTGTTTTTCACATAATAACCCTCAACTTTAATCTGAGCTTTTATGAACATCTACATGATCAGTAAATGAAATGTAGGAAAATACCTGATTTTAACAAAAAAACACAAAATACAGAAGATAATATTACAATAAATGGTAATAAATCTTCTTAACACCTTGACGCCGATTGATGCAAATTCGCATCAACCTCCCCTCCACCCACCCACCCACCACCAACACCACTCCAAAATGCAACCAAAAATCTACTTGAAAGAAAAAACGCAAGTCAAAAATTTTTTTCCTCACTTGGAAATCAATTCAGGCGTTAAGGAGTTAAGGTAGGTAGAGAATAATTCATTTGGGAACTGACATAAAATGTGACACTGGGTTCTTATGAGTTAAAATGGATGTATTTGTCTTATTATGGCTGCTTTGTGCTTCTGCTCTGGTGATGACTGTATTCAACTGTTATTTTTAGGTAGGCACAGAGGACTTGTATCAACATGTTGAATAAAATGAATGTCATACTTCAGGTTTTTCATGTTGCCAGTACAGCTGATGTGTATATGACATTAGATTATAGAACGTATTAACCTGACTACATTAAAGTGCATGTGTCTGAACATGTGTGACAGGTGGATGTGTTAAAGAGTTACACTACGTTCCATGGACACTCCTCCTCATTCTGTGACGCACAGGCAGCGTCACAGGCTGTAATTATGTACAGTGAATGTGGGGGTTAAGGCTTATAAATACCAGTCTCCGTCTTCTGTATCGGTGCATTTTTTTTCTTGTTTCTTATTGTACATGATTAAGCCGGAGGTTAATGAGCTTCAGGACGTGGGACTGACATGACCAACTTGTTTCTCCTTCATCCTACTCACTGACTTTGCTGAGTGGGCATTGCCCCACTTGGCCGGCAGTGAAGGTAGAAAAGAGCCAAAGATGGAACGTTCTAGGGTGTGGGCATAAATATGACCTGGCAGGACCGTGAAATGTTGAAAATAAGGCTGTAGCGTTTCACAAAATAAACGGTGTTGTGGACTTAAAGTTATTTTTCAGTTGAATTTATTTTTAAAAGAACAAATAAAGTGTATTAGTCTGCCAAAATAAATATTAACTAAATTAAGAAAAATATAAGAGGTCAAAGCACCTCATCCTTGGGAACCTCCATGTCATGTCACATTGAAAATATGCATGATGTATGATTTTGTGTGTTAATGACATTGCTTTATTTATCTAATAATATTAGAAAATTAAAGTTCACAAGGGCAAAACTTTTGCAGCCTTTGATTTGTAGCTTTTTTTTTTCCTTCTCATGAATAAAATCCTCTCAACAGAAGGTCAGGTCCCTGAATTTTTCCTGCTCATAAATACTATGTGCGTAACACATGCAGCATGTTTAACCTTCGCATTTATATCAGGGCATTTAACTGAACTGTGCAGCAGTGGATGCATTAAATTAATTTAATTTTTTTGTTTTTGTTTACAAAAGTCATTTAGTTCATAATGTTATGTGCGTATGTAGCCTCAGTAACATGCCAAAGTGGTGATGCTGAGAGATTCCTTAAAACTACATCCTCATACAATAATCCGAGTATTCCTACACATAAGTTGACACTGTGACTTTCTTTTGTTTTATTTTTTCTGCATGATCCATAGGTGGCATCATACGTTACAGACATTAAACTGTATTTTTGGACAAACACCTCATTCAGAGTAATATTTCTTAATCCACCCAGTACCAAAAGAGCCTTAATACCTTCTCCGTGTAACACTATGCACTTTTCTCATGGATTTTGCAAATTCTCTGACAAGTTCTGCGGAACTGTGCCAAAGTGATGCTGCCTGGTTGCCACAGATACTTGCAGGTGAAACTTGTTTTTCTGGCTCCTAATTTCTAAGACTTTAATTCCGTCACGTCTTTAGGGAATAACATCGGATGGATGTTTTTACCACCCGTCATGTCTTTTTCTTTTCTCCAACATGTGTTCTGAAAACTAACTGAAGCCCTCAAAGCCACACTATGCATGAATGATGCCTCGCTGATCTGCCTCGGATACTGCATTTTCATTATATCAGTGAAACATGAAGTCATGCTCTATAATCATGATAAGCTACTGTAATAAAAAGTGCACACGACTAAACTACTACTGGGGTAATTTAATATGCAGTTGACTTGAATTACATAATTCAGGAAAGTTATACAAATAAAAAAGAATTGTAATTTAACATTAGTTTGATGTCGTTTCTCATGCTTTTTAAAATATATATTTACATGGGCTGTCAAAATTAACACATTAACGCAGATAAATCCATCATCAAGATTAATCTGATTAATTATTTTAACGCAGTTAACCCATCTGCAGCACAGAATGACTCTGAACATCTCTGGCAATGCATTTTGGGCAGTTTGTTCAAGTAGAGCAACTGCTGCTAATGAATGATCCAGTAGTGACAGACAGCAGAACCAGCCCATAAAGATGGAAGACATTAAACATGTTGGCCTCTGGATGGGAAATTTAAGTTTAAAAAACCTCAAGATGGAACAGTTGTTTCAGGTTGTTTTGTTGAAACTGTTATAGGTGTTTAATAAACATGTTAAGTGCATATATATTCCCTTCTTTCTTGAATGTGTTTGCACATGCAAAATGAAATTCAATTAATATACATTAAAATGAATGATATTTAATTGTGATTAATCTAAATAAATCCACAACAACCCTGCAATTAATGTGATTACAAATTTGAATCATTTGACAGCACAAATATTTACTAGGATTTTTTGTTTTATCCCATTAACAGTGTCAATAACAGGTTATTTGAAGTTTCACATCAGATTTCTGTCAATTTGTCAGAATAACTCATATAACAGTGTTATATGTGTGCAACAATCTTTGTAAACAGACAACCACCTTTCTTTGTAAATAGAAAAATTATCGATAAATAAAATAAAATCCAAAGCATGTATTTTTATCTAGGAAATCACTGGAACAAAGCACATTTTGTGTGAAGAAATATCACATGCTCAGTATGCTCACGTACACATCGTTGTCGCGTTGCTGAAATGAATAATAGCCTCCGCTGAATGAAAGCTGAGCTCAGCTTTACTGGCTAAATCCGCTCGTTGAACAGTATAATCAATATCATTCAACATCCAGGATTGCTGCACAAATAAACTAATGACAACCCAAGATGTGCAGAAAAATGGTTTAGTTTGAAACAGAGTGCAGCTCCTCGCCGCAGGATGATGGATCACTAAATCTGTCCCATGCTGAAGTATTGCCTCCAATGTTTTCTTTTGCAGCAGAATCTCCCCAGACTGTATAGATTTTATCCTGGAAACTAACCATTAATGAGATGAATAATGTTCGTTTACTAGTACGGGATGATGGCCTAAATGAAAGCAGAGCATTCCTACAAGTCAAGTATTTTGGGAGGAATAGGGTGCCCTTGTCAAAATGGGGTACCTCCTTCCTTTGGATATCCTGACCTATTTAGAAAAAAAAAAGTGGCGAGAGAACACAAATCTGTGCATGAAAAATACAGGAGTGGAGACTATTTTAAGAGAGACTTCTTGGCAAAAGAAAGAAACTGACATCTGTATTTTGCTTTTAGAACCAACAAAGATGTAGATATATTTAACGTTATCAAGGCTTTCAACCCTTTCCATTAAACTGATGTTTTCTTTTTTCTTTTTCTTTTTTTTACTTGTTTGCACACTACAGCTAGGACTCGGACACGTAACTTTCTACGAGGCTCATTGTGCCTATGTTTCATGATCTCCTTTACATCAGTTCCAACTTATAAGAGCGAGCTACGTGACCTTTAAGATTTGATGAAGTATCTGTGGAGCTCAAGTGACAAATGATGAAGCTTAAATTAGAGAGCGGAGCTAAACTGTACCATTCTGTTGCAGACATAATAATTACCAATAAATAGAGACATTTAGTGCATTAATAGATACGACTTTAAGCAGCACATTTGGTATTAATTTGCACTATAACAGTGCAATGCAGGTGAGTTTGGTTTCATGCAACCTTTGAGCTCTGTCCAGTTAAAGTCCGTTAAATTGTCTGCAGACAGCGCCAAGGGATTCTGTTCACCACTTAGTACATTACATTGAAAGGCTGGTCAAATGCATATACATTTTTAATGAAAGACTTGACATCAGTTGCAGCTTGCAACAAAGAAGCTCATAACACTTATTAACATTTTATGAAGTATTTATACTGCTTAAATGGGAAGGGATGTAAAAGAAGAAAAAAAAAAAGCATGATATACACTAATAAATATATAATAATCCAAATGGTCTGGAAATGATTTAGTCATAAACTCATGAATGAGATGTTCCTTTCCTGCTGTTCTTTTCACACAGTTTTGTAGTTTTTGTTCTCTCATTTCTCATATCACCATTTGTGTGACTGAAAAGCAAAAGCACTGCAGTTAAATATTCATGTTAAGTTTGTTTGGTTCAACAAAAGAGAACGTTCACCTGTTATTAAAAGTGCTGTTTATTCAGCCAAACCTGCATTGCTGCGTTTGCACACATAGTGAATATTGCATGTATTTCTCCCCAAATCGTGCAATCCTCATTGTTTTAGAAGCCAGGAAGAGCATTATAAACAGATGAATGGGAAATTAAAAAACACAAAAGCAGGATTATATATTTTTGGGAAAAAAAATCTCATCAATGCAGAGAAGCACATATTGAGTTTGTGTGTGCAGACTGTTTCCTCAGCAGCTCTGGCACAGATTTTCAGCACTGAACCTCTGCAGAGGGAAAACTTCTCTTCCTTCCTCTGTGTCTTCCTTTGTACCCTTTTTGTTCTGTCGCTCCAGTTTACATCCTCTGTTCCCTGTCCTTCCATCCGGCAACCTTTATCATTTTATCTTCCTTAGATCACTCTAGTCCTCCATTATCTCTACCTCTTTTTTCGCTCTACTTGTCTTTGGCACTGACCTCACTACAGCATTGCAGTGTAGAGAAAGATGCATCAACACACTTTCTTTCTTCCTTCTCTGGAAGGTGCATAGCTTAGTATTGGGTGAATTTTCTGTTTGGGATCCCCAAGGCCTTACCCTCTTATGCAAGAACACTTTTTCAAAACATATACATCTGCACACCTATGGTTTGCAAAACAGCTGTGCACCACATTGTATGATACAAAATATACCTCAAATGTGTTAAAAGGACAAATCAGGGAAAGCATGTATGGATATGTTTCTATATATTTGGGTCAATCTAGGTATATTGTTACATAAACGTGTAGACACTCTTAAGGGGAACATCTCACATTAAATGCTTTTCATCTGTTTGGATTAATCACTCGCTAAATTAAACTTCTTCTTTTCTTTCTTTTTCTTTTAAGATACAATTTATATTATCCACAAAGTTTCCAAATGCAGTGCTGATAAGAAAGGAAAAAAAAAAGATTGACTTTACCTACGAGCAATGTACTGACAATTTATCAGAAGATGCAGAACTGTCAACATGTTTATGAATGATACAACTATACAGCCTGTGATCACGGATATGCAGTAGATTCCATGAACAGAAATGATCCAATGTTACTTTTTCAGACAAAGCATCAGTGTACCAACACAAATAGGCATCAAAATTTAGTAGTTAACACTTGGTATATAAAAGTCTGTCTATTTTTCTTCTGGGTAACAACATGCTGTCTTGATGCTTGTCTTTGTAATGACATGTTGAGAAGATACACCGCAGACTAATACATTTAGTTTGTCCAACTTCATCTGAGTTGTCTTACCAAAGTTAATTGGAATATACCCATTTTTTCTAAATCTATTAATGATATTCAGTGAAATGTGTACCCTTATAACCTGTGGGCAGGCTACTGTACCTCTGTACGTCCATCCGGAGCTGAAACTGTTAATTCTATTAGTTTGTACAATGTGTGGGCTACACTGCAACACTTTAGAGGCCATACTTCACTGTTGGTAAGATGACAGCCCCGAGGTTATAATACCGAGGACTAAATGTAGTAAAATGTGTGTAGGCTCCAGAATGGGGTTAATGCAGCCTTAAGGATTTCTTTCACTGTATAGTCATGAGTACAGTCTTTGGTTGTCCATGCACACACTGAACAGTGCTTAGGTAAAAGGCAGGCTTTTTTATACAATCACAATACAGAACATTAATTTTTCAATGAGTCATAGTATGTAAGCCACCTGTGGTTAGTCAAAGGCACAGAAGCAACTCTCAATTGTCTCTCCTTCAAAGACCATAATTAAGCTAACCTATGCCAGGGTATAGCATGGGTCCCCACTCTATTTTTAACATTGTTATGTATGCCTGAGTTAATTATCTACCCTATGCCAGGGCATAGGTTAGCTTAAAACCTACAATTAAGAGAAAGCTTAATTGTAGCTGGGTTAGACAGTCTAGACATCCAACAGTGCTTTCTAACAGTCTGTCATTGAAGAACTACATCCTTGTGTTACAACAGAGAGGGTTGGCACTCAAACAGATGACTGACATGCAACCATGTTCCAAAGTTTTGATGCAGGGGAGACTTTTCAGCCATAGGGAGACATCACTGTAGTTTACTTTGGAACTGCATCCTTTGAACTGAAAGTACACACATGCAAACTCTTAGGGAAAAAAAAATGTAAAGACTACACACAGGCTGAACATCCTACATTGATGCCATCTAGCAGTTGGTGCATGCTCTGTGAAGTGCAGGGCTTCACAACGCACAACAGTGCAGCCCTACATCACAGTTAGTTGTGTTCACAAGTGCAACAGACCATATCTGACCACACCCAACAGTACAGTTGGGTGTGGTCAGTGGTGCAACAGACTTGAACCTTTCAACCCATAGAGGTCAGTGCAAAAGTTTTGGACTCCATTCACAATTTAGTGTGGAGATGCTTCTTAACAATCTAGGAGGCACAAAACTATGCCAATGGTGAACAATTCTCCAACTTGCTGGTACATCCAAAAACAGTCGGATCATTTAAATGTTAATTGTCGTCGATTTCCTGACCATGCAGACACATGCTTTGGATTAAGACTCAAGTCTTCATCTCGATTAGTTCTTGTGTTATTGATAAAATCTCTGTGAATATCTAATGTCTAAGAGTGCATAACTAGCTAACAGTAAAACACAACAATCCAAACCACCACTCAATAAATGTCTACATCCTAATCCAAGGCCTCTCTGTGCACCAAACTGCATAAGGACTATCCAGTACAGTTTTTAGATATCCTGCAAACAAATTACTGAACTGGGACAAATTGTGATCTGCTTAGTTGGGTTAAATACAGGGGATTTACACCATACAATACTCACAAAATGTCTTACATAGTGTGTACATAGAGTCAGACGATGTTTCTTGGCTCACATAACGTAGACAAGCAGAATAGATGGAGGGAACCTCATTGGGAAGCAGCTAATGTTACAGCTAATACCCTAGGGTCAACTACAGAGCCTTGTAGGACAAACACAGTCTGGGGGAAGCCAAAACACATAGGGATCATTTACAGAACAATTCACTGTATTCAGCACAGTAACACGTAGCTGACATCCCATGGACATCATCCAAACTAGTTTTTCTCTGGAGGGATATTTAGTCCAGTTATTACAATTTAACTTATCTGTTTACATATAACTTTTACTGTTAACCTAGAGGACTCTACTGTAATAGGATCAAAACATTGGCTATTTTATACAGATTCATGCTAAAGTCAACCTCAAGATGTTATTCATTCTAGTTTATAGATTTTGTGTATTCAGGGAGTGCTATTAAATGTTCAGCCAGTGAAGTGCATGATCAACAAATAGCTCAGAAGTACATGCCAATGCCATTACATCAACATAGTGTACATTATGACTTTTGAAAGAAGTAGCAGACAAATTGAGAGTTGCTTCTGTGCCTCTGAAAAGTTGGAGGTGGCTTACGGTCATTGAATCATCCAAAGATTAATTTCCAGCATTCTTTGTTCCCTGTGCTCACAGGGTTTTACCGATTCAGCTGCCAGGACTGGATTTTAAAGCTGCATTAAGTAATTTTTGACCACTAGCGGGCGGAAAGACTCCACAACAAACTCACAACAGTTAGCAATTAGCTTATCAGTTTGTTATGGCTAACATGTTAGCAAACAGTTGCCTACTTACATATCCAGCAGAAACAGAGCAACACGGACATCCCTTTGGTCTCCTTTTTCTGGCCACCTGTTGAATGTAATTCCGATATTCACTGCCGTTTTAGCCTTCGATTGATCTTCCAGCTCGTGAGTAAAATCTCTCGTTTTCTTTGGTTTGCTACACGTTTCTTCTCCTGTTACGTCAACTCTTTGCCATTTTACTATGGGCAGTTGACGACAACTTAGCATGTTTTAGCTCTTGCTCTCGGAGCGCCTGCCCATGATTTTCATACAAGTCAGCATTGTTTTGGTTTTTCCGCACCAAGGAACCAGAACAATGCACTGAAATTGGCTGAAAGCTGTGTATAAAGCTGCAAAGTGGGATGTTCTCAGTGATATTGGCAACACTACCAAAACCTTAACTGGAGGGAGTCACATCATCCAATGTTCAAAATATTGCTTAATGCATCTTTAAATCAAATACACATGCTCCATTGTATGCAGGTTTTCGTTCCATTTAAGGACTAGACCAGGTGATTTCATGGGTTAATGCACTTTCAACCAAGTAGGATGAACTCAATGAAATGACTTGGTGTAGTGTTTGGTTGGAAGGAAAATCTCCATTGCCCATTGTTTCAGATCCCTGTTTAATTTTACAAAATCCTAGTACAATGCAGCTCACATCATCTCTGTCACTCCAGTGCTGTAAAAATAAACATTTTATCTATAATGTAAGGTCTTATGGTATGAGATTATTTAACTGTGATATGACACTAGGTCTGTATGATAAGAACTGGCCTGAACTGGAATGAATTATAGCATAGAGTTTCCCTGTCTTTGTAGGATAATGCTTCTGTGCACATCATGTAGTCTATTAAAAAAATGAGCCAATTGTCACATTGACACACAATCACACACACTCGTATAAAGCGACTTGAGGAAAGGGAAGGTTAGACTGTGTCCTTGTCCAGACAACCTGCGTTCTGGGTTAATGAGAACAATGGTGCAATCAAATTCCAACTCCCGATGGTTTTATTTTACCCTCTGAAAAGTATTTCTGAGTCACAAATTTATAAAGGTTTCAGAGGTCAACGCACTTTGACTCTTCACATTTCCACGTGAGCGTCCCAGCATGGCATTTGGCTTGTGTTAAATGGGTGGAAAATTTCTCTTTTGCATTCAATTAATCACACAGAGATGATGTGGTGCACATTTTTTCCCACAGATAATACAGCATGTCTCCATGGCATGTCTCCACTGCTAATCAAACTAAAAGCTCATCTGTTCAACCCTCCGCCACAAACTGTTTGCCTTTCACAAAACATGAGAAAAAAAAATCTGATCAGTTTTTACTTCTGATGCAAATAGGTGTTCAGTCAAAAAAAAAACAAAACTAAATGATGGATGTCCTTTCTCTTGTTCTTCCCTCTTAAGTTCACACAGAGTTCAGAGCCATTTCCTCTACCTTTGATTCTACCTTCCACACCTGCAAACTCGCCATCCCTTCATCTTCTGCACCTCTGTTTTTCTCCTCTCCCACTCCCCTCGCTTCCTTCTGTCCTATTGGTCTGTGGCCAACAGCATAAAGTGTGATCTATCAATAGCTGGGCTATTAGGTAGCTTCAATGCAGGAACCTCTGTGAATTAACCATAATTCCCAGTAAAGCCGCACTATTGATTATGTGCAATTAGTTTATCCCTTAACTAATAATGTGGGGAGGGAGGAGGAAAGGACTGTGGGGGACTGTAGAACAGAGGAGAGCACTGGGACAAGCCTGAGGAGGAGGATTTTCTGTAGGGATGTCATCAAGGAATTAATACAAAACACAGTTTGCAGAAGAAACACACAGCACTGAAAAACAGACACAAAACTGGAAACTCAAACACCTGATTTAATGAGTGTCTTACCTCCCAATCATGGTAGAGTGCTGCTGGACAGCCGCCTCGAGCAGCCTCTCCAAAATGGTCCATTCTCCCATGATGAAGGAGAAGTGGCACCGCTGTCAGAAGAAACAGGACTCGTCCGACACCGGACAGCAGTGGGCTCCTTGAGCTTTTACCAGGACCAGCCTGCACTCTCCTCCTGGTCGTCGGCAGGGGTACACCCGACCCCCCGTCCCACACCGGCAGCTCCCTTTTTGACCTCTACACCGTAGACTTGGCCTCTCCTTTTTGGAGTCTTCTCCTCGACCCGTCCTGCTGTTCTGTTCTTCCTGGTGGAGGAGAGGTGCTGAGCTGATTGCCTCTCTCCCTCTTTCTCCCCCTTCTCCCCCTCCCCTGTGCAGTGATGCTTATCCTCCCCCTGCCGCACCACTCTATTCTACGCTACAGCATATGCTATAGCTCAGCATATGACAGCCATGATCACACTCTCTTTTCCCCTCGTCTCTCCTTGCTCTTTTCTCCTTCTCCTCTGCCTCGTCCTCCTCTTCGTCCTCCACCCTACCCCCAGGGCACTCCTTGTACTTCAGCTGCACTCCCTGCCATCAGTGCTGCTCTTTGCTTGTCCTTGCATTGTGTAGGATCTCTGCCTTTGCTGCACCCTTGCCACTCCAACCTAAACACACACACACCACATATGGCTGATCCCCCTCGCTCACCTCAGCGGACAGCACCATAAACACACACTCTCACACTTGCGCTCGATGATGACAGCTCCAAATCCTACTCTCCAGCTTCCTACTGAGGACTGCAGATCCACACCAGCACACAAAGCTGCTGCCTGCTGAATGTCATTTTACGACTGGAGGAATGGTTGCTCCCACAGCTCCGAGCGCTGCAAGGACCATAAAAACCTGCATACACACACACACACTCATAGCCACACACAAACACGCTGCCACCCAGCCCCTCAGTAATAAATCAGCTGCCTTGCTGCATCCAGTGAGGCTGAATCAAGGCAGTGCAGCGCTGCAGACCTGCTGTCCTGTGTTGTCCCCCTGGCTAATTTCAGCACAGTCCAATGCCCAGAGTCATGTCTGCCGCAGAGAGCTGGGATAAAAAGCTGTCCTCTGAAGCCTATTTCTGGGCTCCATCATCTTGCATCCCTCTCTCCCCCTCCTCCTGCTCTCCTTCAACCTCCCCTCTCTTCCTCTCTTTCTCCTTTCCTCACGTTTGTGCGCTGAGCTCAGTCTTGCCAACTACCTTTATCTCAGCGTTCGGTCCCCATCTCTGCTTAGTGTTCTCTCTCTCTGTCTCTGTGTCTCTTTCTTGCTCATGGAATCGCTCTATCTCTGTCACACTCTGCGAGCATGCAACACCCCCCTCCTCCTCTCATAGATCTGCTCTCTCCTCCCTCCTTCCCTCCCTCCCTCCTCTGGTAAATGTGCTTGGATTGCTACCCTGCTCGATGCTTCACTTATGCTTGCAAGAATGCCTCCCACCGTACTGCTGTGTCTGTCCCTGCCTGATGTTGAGCTCTAACTCTGCCTTCTCTCCTCCACTGCAATCCTTTGTTCTACAGTCTGGAAGCTCTGAGGTGTTTCCCACACTCTTTCTTCCTCCCCTTTCTCACTGTCTGTTAAACATCATCCATCCCATGCTTCCAGGAAAAGGATAACAGGAAAAATGTGTTACTGCTCCACCCCATCCCCCATCTATATCTCCTCCTTTTATCTATCCTATTGTTTTGAGGATGACAGCACACCTATTTTACTGTGACCCAACCCTCATTCCCTTTTTCGTGTTTCCTCTCCTTATCCCCTCTTTCTGCTCTTCATTCTGTCCTTTTCCCCCCTCCATTAAAGCCCCTCTCTCTCTCCCTCTCAGGAGAGATGAGCGCTGTATTGTACTTTGCTGTGACATTGAAAGCTGCATTCATTAGTTTTATATTAAGGTGGTGTGGAAATGGGATGGACTCCCTCCATTACCCACTCGGATAAGTGACAGATGTATAGTGTGTCTAACATTTAAGGTCTTTTAAATGCTCACACACATACATATATGAAAGTCAAAACATGTGAAGAAAGAAAAGAAGAGGAAAATGACAGTGGGGGAAAAAAGGCACTTCAGTGTGAGTCATGGCAAGGCATTCCCATCTAGATGATTGAGTCAAGTTTTGCAGAAGTAAATGATGCCATTGCATGACATAAGACCAGCACACAAGAATGAAGTCATGGCTTGAGGTGACAAGTTCAATTCATATGCAGTACACTTCATTTTAGTTACGCTGCTTTGATTTTGGAGGACATGCTTTTATGTTTGACAGTTTATTTGCTTCAGAATAAGATGCAAGCCTTTGGGAGCCTTTTGTGATGTTAATACCACCTTAACGTCCTTAAATCCTGTGGTGCTCCATAAAAAAAATAAATAAATACACATACCCTGGCAAAGAAGATTTACAGTCACAGGCCTTACAGAACAACTCTACAGTGCATTAGCAATCTGTCTGTCTTATTGCATATGTGCATGCAGATGGAGAAGAACTGAGTGGGAGAGACAGAGTGAGTCAAAGCGGATTTTGTCGGTTCAGCATCTTCAGTGGGGGACTTGGGGGTCTTTCCCTTATCAAGGACATATGGCGTAGGAGTGTTGTTGAGCAAAGCAGGGAGTGGAGGCGAGGACTGGAGTGGAGTGCCATAGCTGTAGTTTGGCAAAGCTTGTGTTGTAAACAGAGCAGGCGAAGCGCTGGCATCAGCCGGACGGCGCTTTGAGATGAGTTAAAGGGAGGCGCAGGTGTGTCTTCAATGACCTAGAAGAGCCAGCTCAAGCATGCAAAAACACATACTGTAATCACACACTCGTAATGCAGCACCTTATATACATCACCAAATACAACAATATAAGCTGTTTTTTTTCATCAGTGCATACTTTGTATATTTATAACACAAGTAAGCATTAAAATCTGACTCATTCTATGTGACTCAATTTAATATACGCATTTTACATGTTTAATCTCACAGTGTTGTCTGTATAAACCTGCATCCTGTGTACTGTAGCTTGCAGAGAAAATCAATATTTAAGCTCCTGAAATTTTTATAGGAGTTATATAAGGATAATATCACCCTCGCAGCAAAGGTACAGGATAAAATATGGAAATCAAACGTGATTACTAATAAATGTGCCTATAATTATTGTTGAGCTTTAGAATTCAAATGAATGCTGGTACACAAAGCAGATCCAAGCTTTGCGTGGACCTCAAAAGGCCCTTTTATTTCAGTTCACAGTACATCACATCAAACCAAGAGTTATTTTATTATTACTCACATGAAACTTTTTGTTTTGTCGAGATTGTAGGTGAAAGAAAGAACAAATGCTTCAGAAGCATTCTTTAAATTATATCGCTTCATCGGTTTGTACTGTAGTACAATAATGATAATGATAAAGGATCATTCTTGTCTTTATTTATTTATTTATCTATCGCTATTTATAGAGTATGAAGAAAACAAACACACTTTAAATATTGTACTGTAGGATAAAAGGAGAACAGCAGAAACACAGAAAAATAGATTTAATGTATCAAACCCATATCTCTCAGTTTATTACCCTTGTAATTAAAACGTGTCTACATTGAAGAAAAGTTATGTTTTGAAACTCACCCGACACCTGACAGTCAAAATAAGACAAACAAATCTTCACTCATTTCACCTTGATACCACATTTCTGTTATTAGAGTTAATGTTACATTTCATCAGACTAATGGCTTGGCGTAAATGTACTATAGGCTACTGCTAGAATAGTTGAGTACTGGTAATGCAGCTGCTGTGAATCTTGTACACTTCTGTCACAACAGACTGAAGTATCAGTTTCAGACATCAGCAGGGGGCTCCTATGTGCTGTTTTTGGGCAATGACATTTACTGTAACAGTGACTGTAACTCCTGTCACACCAGCAGTCATTTGCAGTAACTATGAACCACTCGTGTCCACTCCCACAGGTTTGGCCACATTCAACAGACATATACAGCTGGCCGCACCAGTGAGTCACACCAAGTGGCTGCAGTAAGAGATTTGGCCTTTTTCCAACTGGTTAATGATCTGAGGGTATTGCACCAACTAATGAGTTACTGTTGTTGCTGTACACATTAAAGCATGACTCCAGTTTATCAGTGCTTGACATAATAAACAAGTCAAACTTCCACTTTAACACTTATATAGTGCTCAACTGTTAATTTTGTTTGCTAAGCTAATCAATGAAAACCATCGTGATTTTGAAAGGTTGCCAGCAAAAACTGAAATTACCACAGTAGACTATATTGATTACAGAACTGTAAATGTGCACATTGATGTCTCAAAGTAGTATTGCCAAAGATACAAATCATTCCTACAACACCAGTACCATCCAGTGACCCATATTATTACTTATGCTTATTAGAGTTATCATGTGTTCAATATAAATCATTTTTCCTTTGTATCTTCAATGCTTCATTTGTCCAAAAAAAAAAAAAAAGTGTGATCAAAGGGTGTTTTAGGTGTGCCACTCTAATTCCAAAATGGCCTCAAACTTGTAGAGCTGGTCTTACATATACTTTTGGACAAATATACTGCTTGTTTGATTCATTTAGGCTTATATGGTGACAATTATGGGTTTGACCACCAATGTTATTATGTAAATCTATTATTATTATTATTATTATTATTATTATTATTATTATTATTATTATTATTATTATTTACTGTTGTTGTTGTTGTTGTTGTTGTTTATGGCTACAATGCATATGATCTTGTACAAAATATTTTCCTTAATCCCAGTGGGTATTTCAGATTCAATAAAAATAAAAATGAACAGCATGCATTAATTACTCATAATTTGCTGTGACAAGTTCATTACAGGGAGCTCCATGGGTCAAACACTGTCAATGGGGTCAGTTTGCCCTCTTGTGGACATGTGATGAATGTGCTACTTCCGACTATAATAGAGTTTTGATTAATATTTTTACACCATCTTTTATGGTACATAAATAAGAATCTGTTATTCGATAAATATATCTTCGTTTCAAATTCATTAGGCACTATTCCTCCTAGTTTTGGTCGGTTTTTGTTGTTTTTATATCCAGCAGAGGGCAGCACGGCAGGATATCAAGCAAACGCTACTAATTTTATGTGCGTCGAAGAAGTGAAGCTCTGGGAGGCTAACTGGTGTCATGTCAGAGCTGTGACAGTAATGCTAACTTGGCAGCAGTGGTTAGTGAGTTGTCCAAAAGTGTTTGGAGACATAAGGGGGTAATTGCACAACCGGAATCATCGCTAGGTCGTCGGATTAGAGGGTTGCGAAAGTTGTGAAACGTAACCGATATCGATTCTTTGATATCTGACAGCAGCTCGTTAGCTAGCCTTTGCTGGCTAGCTGGGACATCACGAAAAGTAACGTCAGGGCTTGTTTCATACAGTCATGTCTGCGGCCGGAGACTTCGGAAACCCTTTACGAAAATTTAAACTGGTCTTTCTGGGGGAGCAGAGTGGTAAGAATAATGTTAAATATAACTGATCTGATAACGATGATGAATTGTACGTTATGTGATATCAGTCTAACGTGGGTTTTAATGGCTTTTGGTGTGGGTGATTAACGTTATCCAGTTAGCTTGCTAACACTAGCTGTAATGTAAAACTTGGCACAGTGATGGCATTGCGACACGGTATTTCTTGTTATTACAAAATGCCTTTTCACGTTGGCTTCGTCTTAATCCCATTTACTGTTTCACAATATTCCATCTGCATTAAATGGTGGGTTTTTCGCTTGTTACCTGGTTGCATAGCTCACTATGATATCATTCTAGGCGGTGGCAGGAATAAATCCCACAAGTGTCAATTATGAACTACACTCCTTATTATTTATAATCGTTAAATTGAAATACTGTACAAGAATCACGTCTTGTCTTTGACTCTAGTCACCTCTGAAGAAGAATTGTCGAGGCAAAATTTGTACAAAGATGACTGAGTATCTCTTATTGTGATCGTAGGAATGTTGTCATTCCCGGCTAAAGTCCACTGTAAATACTGCAGTGATCTCACACCTTCATCAGATTGTCTATCCTGAAGCTGTTTCTGTAGGGAAGAGCATTATAATTCATTCAAATTATTGAACCTGCTGAACAGCATTCCTTTACTCTTCCTGGTCATTTTCCTCCCTTTTCTTCTAACCGCAACACCTGGTTTGCTTGTAAAGGTGAAGAGGGCATGTGGAATGTTACATGGGTCAGTGTAGGGTTTGTTCTTTCTATTGGCTGTACGAGTTCTTCCATAGTATCGGAATGTTTGTTGAGATGGGAAATCCAAACAAATCTTATCTTTGTATTTTTAGCCAAGGGAAATGTATTTGTATAGCACAATTCATGCACAGGGCAATTCACATTGCTTTACAAAAACGGAAAAGAGACAGGTTAAAAACACGCAATTGCAATTAAAATATAATTTTAGTCTGAATATCAGTACACAATATATACATTGCTATTTTTATATGAACTCCAGTTTGCAAAACCATATGCGAGTTCTAATAAAGAGTTTTATTTAAACAAACTGGTATCAAATTGAAATGCAAAGAGAAGGATTTGTTCTTTGTTTGAACATGAGCTATATAAAGAATTCAACATACATTCCTTAAGTTGTTTCCAACAACAATACTTGAATACTTGACTGATGAGAATAGTTTGCTGTTACCTACTTTTCTGCCAAACAAAACACACAGCTGCACAAATAGATGGCAAAATGTAAACAACAAAAAGAACAAGAAGTTAACTAGCACTATATGAAAATATACAGCTGTATGGATGATATGCCAGCATTTAATATACTTCCATCTAATATTTCATTAGAAAATATTTTATTATAGGTTAAAAGGTTGACTTGTTAAATGCTTCACAGCATCAAAATTGGTAGCACAAGCAGAAATCAGGATACTTTGATGTAGAGTCTATTTTGGTCAAGCTACAGATTCAGGCATGTTAGATGAGACTGATTACCAACACAATATCATTACTTTCTTTAAGTCAGATGTAACATTTGGATACAGGAGTCACTGCTTAGAAAAATAGTGCATTAAATGTAAAAACCAGGTAATGTTGTGTCATACTATTTTTTTTTTCTGTTGCCAGTTATCATTGTTATGCAGTCTTTGTGTCAAATAATGTGTTTCTCCTGTTTCTTGGATAGAAGGTGTGTAGACTTTGTGTTTGTTTCTCAGTGATCTGCTGTGGTTCTTTGTTGCTTTGTAAACAGCAGTGTTAGCTTTGGCCAAGTCATCATCATTTGAAACACAGTGTAACTGATAACGTAACTCGAGCTCATCTAAAGCGTTCAGCCAGCAGGCACTCTCAGTAGGCTTGTCGTATCATTCTCTTTACTGATGTTTTAATATTGATGGAAGACAAGGTTCAAAGTCTTCTATTTTTAAGTTGTTAGTAAATAGGTTTAGATATGTGTGCAAACTGGTAAAAGACTTGATGAATTTTAAAGTGATTTTAAAGGAAATTTACCTTGTGTTGTTCATTCATCTATTTATTTCCAAACCACTTAATGCTTGAGACAGTCATGGGGTGCTGGAGCCTATCAAGGCTACCAATGGGTTCATTATACAGCTGACATGTATAGAGGAACAACCATCCATTGTGACATTCACACCTACAGTTATTTTAGATTCAGTCTTCAAACAGTGGGAGGAAGTCAGTGCTTGGAGAGAATCTATGCAGACCCCATACAGAAAGGCCAACGCCAACTGGCACTGGAATCTAACCCAGGTCCTTCTTACTGGGACGCAACAGTTAGCCACTGCATTCTGTTGTGACAGATGTGTAGTATTAAATTGACTTAAGAATTTTTTACTTCTCTCTTAGTATTCTTCTACCTTGCAACCTCTTAAATGCCTCAAATTTAGAAAGATTGTGCACCAAATTTGAGAAGTAGTTGCTTTACCCCTGCTGTCTTGGTGAATCTGCTGTGGATTCTTAACCTGCGGCTCGTGGACTGCATAAAACTCTTTACTTATCACTGTGCATCAATAGTCGTTTTTGTGTTACTTAAATCAAATTTCACATTGACAGAGAAATTAGAGGTTAAGCAGAGACAGAAGAGTGGTAATAAGGGTGTAAACTGAAAACATGAAATCTGTGTTTATTTCTCTGTTTATTGAACACTGAATTAATTTCACTGTTGTTTTTCAGTGGGAAAGACTTCGCTGATCACCAGGTTCATGTATGACAGCTTTGACAACACTTATCAAGTAAGATTAACACCTATAAAATTGTAATCTTCATAAAGTTTATGTAGTTCTATCAGGAAAGTGTTATTAATTATTTAACTGTGTGTTTCACACTTTCAGGCTACAATAGGAATAGATTTCCTGTCAAAAACTATGTATCTTGAAGACAGAACAGTAAGTTCCATCTTTTTTTCTCCTTACAAATATTAGCTGATGTGTTTTGTCTAGATCGGGGAAATTCTCTTGCAACTTTTTTAGCTTTCTAATTATGTCATGGCGGTGCATTTGCTTGTTGACTTTATTTTCCTCTTTAAAGACTTAATGTCCTAACATGCACATGCTGCCTCTGAGCCAGTCGGCGTAGCCTGTGGAGCATCCTCCCTTTCTCTGTTTTTTTTCCCTCAACACAAGTTTTCTTCCTCTCCTTCCTTCCCCTCCATCTGATTCATCTCTGTTCTCATCATCTCTGAAATTTAACACTTTACTTGATCAAGAGAGGAGGGTTGATGACAAGTGAAGGGTGATTGTTTATTTCTTTCCCCCCAGGCCCAGACAGCTTGCTCTCTCTGGTGGTCCCTCACTACCTGCATGCTCTTCTTCACTCTGTCCATCCTCTCGCTTTCTCTCCCCTCTTCTCCCATTCACTGGACTTTGTTTCATTTCTTTTCAATTTGCTTTTTTTCTGTCGCCATAACTTACCTCATTTCTGACCTCGGTTTTTCTTGTTTTATTTTCATCCCTTCTTGTTTTGTTTTTTTTGTTTTTTTTCCTTGTTTCTCTTCTATTGTTTCTCCTCCCATCCCCTTCCCGTCCCACAGATCAGGTTGCAGTTGTGGGACACGGCAGGACAGGAGCGTTTTCGAAGCCTCATCCCAAGTTATATCCGAGACTCTGCTGCTGCTGTTGTAGTGTACGACATCACGAGTAGGTGGACCGTCCATATGTTTGTTCTGATCCCCAAAGATGATGACTACAGCAAAGATTCTTACATGGTGTATTGGAGACGTGCACTCATTAGATGGAATTTCCTCCTGCATTTTCACAATAATTGCATTCATTTTCAATAATGCCCATATAAACCAACACATTTATGTGCATTTCTTACCTTTGGAACCTGAAGAAAATAAATCCAATTAAAAATGAGAAAACATTAAAAACCAAAAATTGGAACTTTTAAGACTTGAAATGTGTGATTTTCACAGATGTTTAATATTAACTGAATCATTACATGGATATTTTATTTTTTAAAGTGTAATTAACTTATATTTAGTATTCCCACTGTAACAAGCTAACAAAACCAGAATATCATGGAACTAAGGGTGTATTCACACCTACTTTGTTTGGTGCATTTAAAACAGACCTGAGTTTGTTTCCCCAAAAAGTCTGGACTTTTTTTTTTTTTTTGGTGTGAATACAAACATGCAAACTCGGATTCAAATCAAACAAGTGGACCACTTCCAAACGGACTCTGGGCCGGTTCACTTCTGATGTGAATATAACCAGCCTTGAGCCCAAACAAACCAAGGAACCATGCGCTTTTTTACTCTTGATGAGCTACTGTAGCTGCTGGAAGTAGCCAAAGCGCACATGTAGCCAGAGCTAACAACAGCAGCCCTGAGCCATGGACAAATGAGTAGGTTGAATGTGTCATTGACATTTGGTCAGATGCCCAAATAGAAAACTGGCTCCAAATGAGCTGTTCTTGACAGTTTAACATTATTTTCGTAAATTTGTGTCTTCCAAAAATGACAACTGTACACAGGACCTCCACATTTGTTTTCATCAACACTGGCTGTCTCTCATTCACCCCGCCCCTGACTTTTTTGTCCAGTTCCAGTGCCGCTTGTCACATGTGTGCTTCTATTTACAAATTTTGATTCACTAGCGAAAAGTGTAAGGAGAATGCGATCCGACTCAAACAAAAATAATAGTCTGCACTCGATCCGAATCAAATAAGTGGACCAAAGGACATTCCAGGTGTGAATACATTCTAATAAGCACTAACACAAACCATGAGAATTTATTGGAACACACCTAACACTGACTGTTTACACGCACTGACTATGTTTTGACCTTCTAATGAAGACAAATTCCTGTTTACATGGTTAATGAAACTGAATATTTCACTAAACCCTAAACTTTCCCACTCTGTAGACACAAACTCCTTCTTTCATTCCTTCAAACACCCACTTGAAAAGGTTTTCAAAGTGTGGTCAGATCTATAAACCTGTTGTTAACCTCTCTCATAATGTTGTAGGTGTATTTCGCCATCTGTCCAAATATGTAGGCTTTTCTTGGAGCATCCTTCTTTACTAAAGAGGATCTTTCTCTCTACTCAGCTGACCTCAAACAGAGGCTGAGTGTCACAACCTGCAATGAGTCCCCTCCACTAAATGAGATGTCCAAAGAATTGCCCCACACACTAGGTGGAAAATACTCTGTTGAGAAAAAAAACTGTTTCAGAATATCAAATGCTGTTTCCTCAACAGACTGAGAACATTACCATATTTGGAATAATAATGGAAAAGGAGTTGGTATGTAATAGGGCTGCTCAATTAATCGAATTTTAATCGTGATTACGATTTTGGCTCCAGACGATCTCAAAATTCATATAATCG
>JAQQZY010000007.1:16722824-16740856 GCA_030068375.1 Ostorhinchus rueppellii | reverse complement strand
TTTTATAAGATAAGAACATTACAGCCCTCATTTTAACAAGTGTCTCCAAAAGCAGCAGGTTGTTTGGATATTATGACTGTATCCTAATAAATAATGACTTTTTTTCTCGTTAATAACTTTATTCTCGTTAATGAGTTTTTTTCTCGTTAATAATGAGTTTTTTTCTCATTAATGAGTTTTTCTCATTAACAATGACTTTTTTCTCGTTAATAATGACCTTTTTCTTGTTAATAATTATTTTTTTATTCTTAATGTGGCCATAATCCTCCGTCATAGTTTTGAAATATATGTGGCAGCACTCAGAAAAATGTTCCTTTTGAATCAAACCCAATCTCATGAAATCTCAGATTTTTTTTCATTTTGACCTAAGACTGTATCTCGTAAATTACAGCCAACCAGCTTTTTGTTCTCCCCCTTATTGTCAATGACTCTCGATGACTCAAACCTGGTAATGTTTTGCTGAATTGAATGAATGAATGAATGAATGAATGAATGAATGAATGAATGAATGAAAAGCTTTTTTTTTTCCAGGAAAAACCCGTTTTGTAATTATAGTTCCTGAATTTGTTCATTATTTTTCGTATCTTGCGCATTGTAGCTGCGCACAGTATATATATCATAGCTCTATAGAAATAAAGGAATGAAAGAATGAATGAATGAACGAACGAATATATCCTCTTCAGAATCTTCCCGCTGCTACTGAAATCTCGCGAGAGTCTTACCTTTTGCAGCTGTTGCCAAGGAAACCAAACCTAACAGGTCCTGCTCTCTGTTTCTAAAGCCTCTAAATCTTAATTCAGAAGCCGTTTCACCAGCAGACACATTGGACTTTCCTTGTTATTTCCTTATTTATATACTTTTTTTTATGGAAACGACTTCTGTCCGCAATGGGAGGGGATTACTACGAGACTCTGGAAATAAACAGAGATGCAACCGACGCAGATATAAAAAAGGCGTAAGAACTGATAAGCTAACTTGTAACTTGTACGATAGGGTCACCATATGCACTAAACTGTTTTAATCTAATTCCAGATATCGACGTCTGGCCTTAAAGTTTCACCCGAATAAGAACAGTGAAAAAGGAAGTTCTGAAAAATTCAGTCAGCTGGGTGAAGCCTACGATGTTTTGAGCGACCGTAAGTAAAGAGACCGATAAAATAAATCTGCATCTAAAGCCTTGAAGGTCAAACATCACATTATCAGGAAAATGTGTCCAAAATACGAGTACTAAAAGTAATATGGGAGCACTATGAATGCTTTTTTTTCTTATTAAAACACATTATTAGTTCAAACATGGCCAAGTTGTAACTTTAACTCTTACCCTTTCTCTTAATTAATTAAGAAATTTTATGTACAAAGATTAAAAAAAGGATTCTAATAAATAGACAATATATTTTTATATTAAAAATTTGATTTTTGTGTGTAATTCTTATGCTCAAAACAGCATGTTTTTCAGCACAAAATGTTTCATCGTACAGTTCATAACAGGCATTTCAAATAAGATAGATGGAGATAGATGGCTTTTATTTAACTTTAAGGGGATGAAAATATGTTGTGTTTTGTTTGTGGCAGTTCGAAAAAAGGCAACTTATGACAAGTTTGGTGAGGATGGTCTGAAAGGTGGTATCCCGCTGGAGTTCAGTGAGGGTGGTGCTTGGTCGAGTAAATACACCTATCATGGAAATCCAGAGAAAACATTCAAACAGGTTTTTGGAAGTGACAACCCCTTTTCAGGTAGGAAACACAGAAATCACAGAAAGAAAGTATTTATTAATTAATATGGTTTAAATTGACCATTTTTAACGTCCTCTCCAGTCTTCTATACAAATGATGCACCACTTCAGTTTGGTGGTCTGCAACCAGGAGTGGTGAAGATACAGGATGCTCCCATAGAGCGAGACCTTCATCTGTCCCTGGATGACCTTTTCCACGGATGTACAAAAAAGATAAAGATATCTCGAAGGGTGAGAGCTTTTTCCTTCATTTTTGCAATAGAACAAATCATTCTCTGATTCATGCATGAATCAGAAAAAAAGCAAAAGGAACTCTGATGTACAAACCTCTTAGATGTAACCTACTTCACTGACTTGTATTGACTTAATTGTTGTCAGGTCATGAATGAGGATGGATGCACTTCCAGTATCAGAGAAAAGATCCTGACTATAGTTGTAAAACCTGGATGGAAGGAAGGCATGAAGATAACTTTCCCTAAAGAGGGAGATCAGGTGAGGAAACTAAAGAGAAACAATTTCCACTGAGGTGTTGTTACAGCTGAAGTTAAGTGTTTGATGTCTGTGCCTGTGGGAGAATCAAGAGAATCAAGGGAACCCATCACATTAGAGGGAATTATTTTTAGGTTTTATCTTTTGAACAGGTGGTGTTAAATTGATCAGGCAGAGGCATTAAATTGATTGGATAGTACAACTAAAACCAGCAGTTTCATTAACTTGAAAAAACAAATCAGGACAACCATCATCAAACTTTAGCTAAACTTAACTAAAACCTAAACTAAATGCAACTTCTTACATAGAAATAAAATTATTTGTGTACTTCAAGACACATTGGACAAATAAAAATGGTAAAAACTGTAATAATTCTAATCCTAACTGAATGTTACCTTTTCAAGAGACTTGTTAAATGTTAGTGTAAACTGTAAAATAGATTTGACCCATAGTACGACCCACTGTCTCCTCTGTCAGAGCAGTCTGACAAATACAGAAGGAGAGATAAGAAGTTTCTCTGTCGGTTTATTTTGGCAACAGTTAATATAAGGTTTGGTTCAGGTGACACGGTCAGAGTTTTGGTTACAGATCCTGTCCCTGGTGCTGATTCAATCTAAATTCTTTTTCACTGATCCCTGGACCAATGGGACGTCATCATGTACAAATCTGAATGGATTATTGTTTACTGTTAAATGTCAGTCCCTCAAAAGACTTACATGGAGGCTTACTGTGATGAAAATTCAACCAGAATAACACAAAGACAGTAGACTGTGTTAAATATGAATGGATGAAATAAAATAATGCTTCCAGCAAGGTTTTTACTATTATTGTTGTTGTGTTTTCTGATGGTGATAAATAAGAGTCTGGATGAGTTCAGTTCCAGCCAGTAGGTGGCCTCAGTTGCTTCTTCATGCTCATGTGAAACTACAACGTAAACAGGGCCCTAACCTGTCTTAACTGTTTCATATGCTTTCATTAACTTAGGGGTAAATGCACAAAATAGTTTCTTAAGATTAACACATATTGAAAGGGATATTGAAAACCTGCTGTATTGTGATATAAGAACTAGATCCTTTTTTTTTTTTTTTCATCATTATACTGTATTTACCTTTAGGGACCAAACAATGTTCCTGCAGATATTGTATTTGTAGTGCGTCAGAAGAGTCATCCTCTGTTTGTCAGACAAAACAATGACCTGATCTACAAGGCACAAATCTCTCTGGAGATGGTGAGTCACTTTCCTGAGAGCTAGGTAATCACTGAAATAATGAACTTATAAAACACAGCATACATTCAAGCAACAGGTTTATGTGTTTTCCCACAGGCTTTGACTGGGTTCTCTGTGGATGTGGAGACACTAGATGGCAGACTACTCAACATTCCCATCAATGAAATTGTGCAGTAAGTGAACCCCTCCTGTGGGTATAGCCACCAGATGAATTAGTCTATGATTATTGCTAATGAACATGCAGAATGGTCTTTAGTTCTCTGCCTCACTCATTTATTTGTATGTCTTATTTCTTGTTATCACACACCAGCCCTGCATATAGAAAAGTGGTGACTGGAGAGGGACTGCCGCTGTCTGAGGATCCTTCCCAGAGAGGACACCTCATCATTACCTTTGACATTAACTTCCCTGAGAAGCTCTCAGCTGAAAGAAAACAACTGATCAAACAAGCACTTAGTCTTTAATATTTTAATGTGTTACAGTCCTGAGAGTATACATTTTATTTGCATCAACAGTATTTGTTGTACATTTTCATACTTTCATTCAAAATAAACTCTTGGAAGTCAGAAAAACAAAAAAAAAAAACAACTATGTAAACGCTAGTACATCATCTGTCTGCCAAAGGTGAATTATTACAATAAAGATGTGCAGTTGTGATTTGCTGCCATCATGGCCCGTTTCAGCTGCTCATATGTTACAAACATCACCACGTTCCATGAGCCCAGGCGCAGGAAAGACGGCATGAACCTTGAAAGAAAAATAAAATGTGTAATTACATTTAAATATTCCTCTGTGGGTTTGTTTGTGGTGCTTCAGCGTCTGTGATTCCCAACCTGGGGTCTGAAGATCATAAGAATATGAATTAATGACTACATTTTTAATGGGTCCTTTTATTCCTTTTATTGCTGTGTGTCTGGGCTGGGGGCAGTTTTTCTTATTTGCCCACAAGTAAAGGGGCTCAGTAGGATAAAGGCTGGGAACCACTGCTCTAGTTTATACCAGGGGTGAGCAACCTGTGGCTCTGGGGCCCCATTTGGCTCCTGGGCCCTTCTCAAGCAGCTCCATTTGGCTTCATCAAAACAAAAATAAAATAAAATATATATTGTTTTTTTTATTGTTTTGTTTTTTATCGCAACCAGTCTGAAGTTGTGCAGTTGGAAAAATGTAGACCACGTTCCAAAGGAATCCAAAAATAGAAGTAGAAGTAGTAAATGTCGAGTATTTTGTACTTTATGATACTGAAGGTTTTCATCTGTGTAAGCCTTCACATACCAAATTGAATTTTTTGCTGCACAACAAAATAATAACAATAGTCATTGTTTTCTTTTGTGTAGTTCTGTTATTTCTTTGTAGCTCTGTAAATGCCCAGAAATCTTTATTTATTCTTGATATATTCCATACAAAACTAATCCTGAAAAGCATCATTAGCAGTCACCACTCTGAGGTAAAACATATGATTATCTTTTGGCTTCAGACAGTGTGTTTATTTTCTATTTCTGTCCTTAAATGGGTCTTAAAATAGTAAAGGTTGTCGATCCATGGGTTATATATCATTTCATTTATAGTATTATCCATGTAGTCAATACTTACCCCTTGTAAAATGCAAGTGGTCCCTCTTTGGTCATCATAGCAGCAGCACAGTTGAGGACACTCCTGTATTGGCCCAAGGCAGAGTTCATGTATCTGGTCTTGACAACGTCAACTGGAGAGGCGATCACTGTTGTGCACAGACCTGCACCAAAGGCTGATATGAAGTGACAGGGCAGATTGTCTGTGGAGTGGAAGATGAAAGGGATTGGTCAACACTGGAAAGTATTCTATCATATCTCAGCATTATTCTGTACCGAGGCCTGTGTTTTTACCTGTCAGAGAGGTGGACTTCAGGAGTGTCTCCTTGATGAAGTCATATGTTACCAGTTCTGTGCAGTTCACAATTGCATTTCGTGCAATGTTTGGAGCAGTACCTGCATGATGAGTAGAAATATATAATAGGAAATAAGAAATGAACGGACATGCTTTGGATAAAGATAATCAATGGTGAGATATAGCTGTTATATGTAACTATGGCATTATACAGATATGAAGAACTATTACTACTTAAGTATTTTCATTTGATGCCACTTTATACCTTTACTTTGCACTTCATCTCAGCCAAATACTGTGCTTTTTTCAGTCAGCTTCAGTTACTTTTCAGATATTAACTTTTTTTTCAGTTACTTTTCGGATACCCCCCCCCCACACACACACACACACGCACACACACACACATATTTTATTTAGAACATGTCGACAAAGAAAATAAAACAAAACAAGACCCACCAACCAGGTATCAATAGTGATACTTAAAGGTTGATAGGTAAACAATATAACAAACAAATGTAACAATGTGAGTTGTAATAATACAACTAGCAAATAAATAGTGACACATGCTCGAAAAGGAGTAGGAAGAAGTATAAGCTTATATACTCCTACCCCCAATCTGTATTCCTCATGGTTTCTACGCAAATAATAACAATTATTATCTTATAATAATAATAATAATAATAATAATAATAGCTAATTTAATACGAATAACAACAACAATAACATGTGACACACAATTTTTGATAATTTCGCTAATATAGAATGTCATTATTATTAAATTGGGACTTTTCATCCTGTTTCATTTGAGGAAAACCATCTATCTGCAAGTATTTGTGATTATTTTTTCATGGCATAGAATTTTAAATTATATATAGCGTATAATACTTTTAATTACTTTTTAGTGACATGTGGTTCTCACAAAAACACTATGGAAATAAGTTGATTTTCTTGAGCATGATATATTGATGTAGATTAAAGTACCAATAGTACGTCTAATACTGTAACTCAAAACGAACTCAAGTCTAATCCATAAAGACCCAAACATCCACGGTCAATCAAAAGCACCTATTGATCTAAATTGTTGATCCACTAATCCCATCAGTACATGTAAATAACTGGTCTAAAATGCAGTTTTTCCTCTTTCATGGTTATCATATATGACCCATTTGGACGTTCAGAGGCTCTGTAGTTACCATGGAAACACCGTCATCTTCTATAACATTGATTCACCAGTAAAATGCTTGGAGTTCGATCAATGACAGTGGATGGACACACTTGGTTTATGTTCAGTTAATGATATATTTTACTGAAAAAGTCACTATTTCTTCTTTTTTTTCCATTTTGAAATAATAATCTTTGACTTTACTCTGTGCTTTTTTAAAGATCTACATGATCAGTCAATTAAACATAGGAAAATACATGATTTCCACTGGGGAAAAAATCTAAAATCTAGAGGATAATATTATAATAAATGGTAATACATCACTTAGGAAATGTTAAATAAAGAGAAAAATTAATTTGTTAACAGCCACAAAAGTCAGACTGTGGGACTTATGGGCCAAACATCTACAGCAGTGAAATACAACACATTAAAGCACCAGGGATATGGATCCAAAAGCATCTGATACAGTCATAAAACATTGACTGGGATCGTTTTACTGCACAATGTTTTTTTTTTTTAGTTTGTTTACATTTTGCTGATAATCCTAATATACATTTACTTAAGTAAGTAAGCATATTTCCCTGTGTAATATTTTCTAAAATTACATTAGCTTTTAATATCCACTGGCAAAAACAAGCAAGTTCCATTCGAACCATGATTGATCAAATGTACTAAAGCTTATATTTTAACAACAAATGAAAATGTTTCCTTACAAATGGCATAAAATGCATGCAGTCACAGTTCTGTTATAAACCAAACCTAAACCCTAATTAAAAATTCTGTGAAAAATGTGGATGTTAATGAGGTAAAGTGAAGGATCTGAACACTAAACATTATAATCTTAAAGCTGAAGCCCAGGTTACCTTTCCAGAGTCCAGAAATGCCTTCTTCCCTGGCAATGGTTGTGTAAGCATCGATGGTGCTACAGTAACGTCTGACCTGCCCAGGAGATCTGGCCTGAGCCTGGAAACGGACTTTGACCACGTCTGTAGGCTGAGCTAAAGCGACTGCCATGGCTCCAGTCGTACATCCAGCCATCAGTCGACTGCCAATGCCTACGTCTGTAAAGAGAACAGAGAGATGTTACCTCTGGCCAGAGCAGGACATCATCCATCAGATGAAGAATTCAAAGATGCTTCAACACTTACGATCTGAGCCCTTTGTGTAGAACGCTTTCACAGAGTCATAGAGACCAATACGGACTGAAGCGAAGCTCATCTGCCTCTGTAGACCTGCCACTAGGCCACTGTAGAGGCTCCTGGGGCCCTCAGTACGAACCATGGTGGTGATGGTGCCAAACACACCACGGTATTTGACTGTAGGCCCTTTCTCTGGAGCAGTGGAGGTCTTGGACTCTCCTTGGATCTGAAAGGTAAAGGAGGTACAGCCAGTCCAACCTGTCTCATATTGACTACATATTTTTTTAGTGTGTAAAAGTGCATAACATATGTTGTTGTAATATTAGAATGGGATTTTTTTTTTTTTAAAGGGATGGTATTCTGTAAAGACTCTGTTCACCTGTAGGCGGACTTTGGCCGTGTCCAGGGGAAAGGTCAGCAGGTCAGCAATGCAGGCTGCAGTTCCAGCGCCTACAAACTTTACAGCTGCTGACGGGGGCGCATCTGCAGGTCCAAACCCAACCATGTTCCAAAATACTCAAATTTATTTCAGATTCAAAGAGGATCTTTTTAGTGTGGAATGTGGACAGGACAAGAGGTTTGTCCAAAATCTGAAAGAGACATTGGAACATATCTTTATTAAAGAGTCAGAACGTTACCCAGACTTTTTATTGCACAGATTTGAGCCTAACTCGGAGCTAAAATCTTGTTTTTGACAAACTGCTCTTGAGGCTGCCAGCTCTTGGGTATAGCATACATTTAACATGCATTCAAATTCAACATCTGGAACATTCTAGTGACTGAAAAAGAGCTCCTCTCTACATTTTGAATAACAGGGCAGCTGGATTTTGCATTAAAAATACATTTTGAAGTTCAACGGTAGAGAATATTACATTTAATTCATCATGAGGAGATGTGCTTTGTGCAATATTTATTTATTCATTCATTTCATTTTCAGTTTATAACTGTATCTGGTAAGGATGTCATTATTATTAATATTTGACTCTTACCTTTAATCAGTTAATTGCTTCGGAGCATTGAAGATCAGGATTCTCTAAATGTATCCCTCTGGTTAAATATTGTCCCAGCTATAAATTGGTTTCCTTTTTTTTCCATAGAAACCTTTTCAGAAATCTTTTGGCCCAAGATCATACTCCAAATCCTGAAAAATAGAAAGAAATCAGTTAGTGTAGAAATGACAGAAATGTACTAAAAACCAATGTCAGCATCACGGAGGAAGAATACAGTATTAAGATAAGAAAAAGGTTATCGCACCGTGAGTTGTAGAAAGGAAAAAGTCTCTCAAAGTTCTGCTGAAGTGACGATGGTCCCGTCAGATGAGCTGGTGAGTCTTCGAGAGGACCTTGAACCAATGAATGAATAGGATACAATGGTGTGGAGAAGCGGGTCTCCTCTTTAAATAGTGCAGATAAAAGGTTGTTACATCATGGCAAGGCATATGTTTCTGTGAAGCCCTGCCCCTGTTAAACCACAATTGCCTGCTGCTCCAAATGCCAACCTACAAACACCTCAGTGCACAGACAGTTTACATGTGTACTCATTTTTAAGCTTTAATCCACATAAATCTAATATATCATATGGATGTTATCACTGTTTATGTCTTCACGTCAATATAAAACTTCCTCCTTATTTTGACCTTATTAAAATCACAAATTGGCAGCAAACAGCAACACATCAAAAGCTGAGTAATTTATTCAAAACAAACATTGCATTGCTAAGTAAGTTTTGCAGCAGTTTTGCCAGTTGTTTGCTTTTAAGCCTGTAGGTACTGACTGAGGCATTCTATTATAGTCCAGAGAGAACCGGCTCACTAAACACATGCTGAGTCATGGTGAAGAGACAGGAACACTATGTACACCCACAAAATTAGCTCCGTATGTTCATGTCTATTAACATGAACAACATGTCCAAAAAGAAACTTTTTGGTCTGTTTTCTGCTGTGTCTTCCCTAAAAGCTTAAGGACTTAAAGGATGCAGAAAATACTAAGCGCTTATTGATTATCCTCGAAAACTCCATCTGTGTTGGTCTCTAAATCCAAGTACAGTCACAGCAGCTCCATTTGCAACAAGACAAACAGACAAAAATGAAAGATGCAATGATTGAATATAATCTTCTAAGCTCTTAAACACACACTTGCTTTTGGGTCGATATCTCGGGTTTGATGATAAAAATGTGTAATTATAGCTGTCGGGACCAAAGTGTTGTTACCCCGACTTAATAAGTGTCCAAAATTCAATTCAGTTCATGACTCAAATAGTTAAGATTCATTTCAGGAATAGGAATCTAACCTTTATATCATGTGAAACCTACAGGATCCTACTTAAAAACTGGTTTATAGTAAATGTAAAGGTACGCCGTAAAAAGCAAAACATTGAATCAACTTTTAAAAAATTCCTCAGTAGGTCACACATAAAAAAATAAAAGTTGAGTGAACCAAATTAAATTATATTTAATGTAATTCAATTTATTTATTTTATTTATTTTTTTATGTGTGACCTATTGAAGAAAAAAATGTAAGTTGATTCGATGTTTTATTTTTTACAGTGTATGAAATGACACACATTTCAGTTATCTTGTTTTTATATAATCTTGCAGCATTTTGTCAGGCATTAAAATGTACAGCTTCATTAAATATGCACTGAATCTCTTACACTTTTAACCCTTAAATACCAGAGCAATGTTGTTGTTGTTTTTTTTTTTTTGCAGTTTCAATATTAATTTAATTCAATTTTAAGCTCATTCATATCCATATTTATCATACTAGCTTCTGCCTTTTGCATTTTTAATGCAAAGCAGGTATTGTCCTATATTTGATTTACAGATCACGCAGATGTTCATAAAAACTCAGCATTAATGAAAAGGTGTCAAAACTGATAAAATGAAGAAAAAATTAACCGTCAGCAAACTATGTCATTAACTGAACATAAAACAAACTACATGGGTTTTATTGGTGTAACAGTTCTGCAGACAATGACAGTGTGAGCCTCTGAACAGTCAAATGGGTCGTATCTCATGACCCTGAAAAGCTGAAAAACTGGACTATATCTGAATTATTTGTATGTATTGATAAGATTGGTGATTCAGTAGATTCAGTAGTTATGAAGTATTTTAGGTCACTACACTGTAAAAAGTAAAACACTGAATTAACTTTAAAGTTTTTCTTCAATAAGTCACATAAAAAAATTAGTTGAGTGAATCAAATTAAATTATGAATGCAATTTAATATAATTTAATTTGGTTCACTCAACTCATTTTTTTATGTGTGACCTATTGAAGAGAAAATTTTAAGTTGATTCAATGTTTTACTTTTTACAGTGTAGATGGATTTTGTTTGAGGGTTAAATCCCAGTATTCACATTTTCTTAGTTGTATAATAAGACCATAAAACACACAAAAATGAATTGTTGCCACTTTATTGATACAGTTGTACATCATTTATCATTTTGTAAAACATATTGGGGGTATTGACCAGCAATAAACCCTCGTCAGTTCCATACAAAACCTGCCCAGAGTTTCATAAACTAACACATGCAGCATCATCACAAGTAAACTTTGTAAACGACATAATTCATAAACATAGTAAGAGTTTACAGATAGTCAGACTATTAAATTATTTCACAGTAAATTTGGGCAACATTAAAAAATGCATTACAGTCTTTGTAAACAGACATAGTCCTCTTCAAAGCCACCAGCCAGCTGATTAGAATGTCCATGTGCTCACTGAAGTTATGGAATTGTGTCCAATTTATGCAACTGCTTACTTTTACTTCACAAAAAAAAAGGCCTTTCATGCTTTAATCCTGAAATTCTTCTCATGTTGCAGCTTTGTCTACTGTGCTCATCCAGGAATCTGTAGAAGCGCAACTCCTTCCTGTGCTACAACTGACTCTAAGACGTGACGTCCACCTCTGAACTGCTACCTTGAACCATCTGACAGTCTCTTCTGGGCCTTGAAAAACTGTCCAGGTCTTATTTTCAGACTCAGTGGTCTTCGTGGTCACTGCACTGCACCACAGTGGAGGTTCGGCTGTAGTGTGTGTTCTCTCCTCTATGAAGAAACAGTCATTCGTTGCTGAGGTCAAAAGGGCGACTCCCAGTACTGTTGTCCTCTGGTCATACCTCGTTTAATTTGTTCATATGAAACAAACATCACAATGTTCCAGGAGCCGAGTCGTAAGAAGGAAGGCATGAACCTAAACAACACAAACGTGAGACAAAGTAAACTAGTTATTCTGCTGTATTTCTGCTTCATTGTCATATAAGACACACATAGAGGAAGTGTTTACCCTTTATAAAAGGCTGTGGGGCCCTCATTTCTCAGCATGGTGAGAGCACAGTTGATTGCGCTGCTGTACTGTCCAGCCGCTGAGTTCATGAACCGTGTTTTCACCACATCCACAGGAGAGGCCACAACTGTTGTACAGAATCCAGCGGCGAAGGCAGCGGTGAAGTGGCACGGCAGGTTATCTGTGAGTACATAAAGGCAATTTTAGGCAAAATTTAGTTTTATTAAGCCATCTCTCAGTCATATAATAAAATGTTATAAAATATTCTGCATAATGCTTTGGCTTTGATGCTCAATTTCCATAAAAAATGATAAACCTCTTAAAAAGATTTTACAAACAAATAAAAATAAAAAAAGTCTTGAATCAACATAGATATTTGCATATATTTGCATATCTCCTCCATTTTCCTTTCACTGATATGCAAATAATGCTCATTTAATTTGTTTCTTGCTTCCCTAAAGCCCCCCTTTGCTCTGTTTCCACATTAAAAATGTGCAACTACATCACATTTGGCTTGAATTTTTGTAATACTGCTGTTGGAGAATCAGCTCTAAGATTGTGATATTGGTGAACACAGAAATATTCTCCCTTCAGCAAATAAATATGACAAAACCTTTAAATTGTCAACTCTGCACACACCTTATTTTGTGCAGCAAAATTTAAATTGTTACAACACCCAGTGCAAAAATACTGTTTTCTGAGTGAAGGAAGTTCATCAGATTTATTTCTTGGCCTCACCTGTCATTAGGTCATACTTCAGGATGAGTTCTTTGATCATGTCATAGGTCACCAGCTCTGCACAGTTCACAATGGCATTTCGGGTAATGTTGGGCATGCAGCCTGGAACAAAACAAAGTATTATTACTGCAATTTGATTTCCTATAATAATTACATAGATTTTTTGGAAAGTTAAAGCAACAGTAATACCTCTCCAAAGTCCACGCACTCCCTCATCTCTGGCAATGGTCTTGTAAGCTTCCATTGTGCTGTTGTATCTCCTCTCACCGTCTGCCACTCGTATCTGAGCTTGGAATCGTACCTTCACCACATCTGTTGGTTGTGCAAAAGCCACAGCCATGGCTCCAGTAGTGCAACCCGCCATGAGCCGAGTAGCAATCCCAGCACCTGTACAGCATGTCCATCAGTCACATTGAAGAAGACTCACAGTTTCATCATTAACAGTCAATAAATCACTGTTTTGGAAACTCACTCTCAGTGCCTCGAGTGTAGAATTGCTTCATGGAATCGTAAAGACCTATTCTGACCGAAGCAAAGCTCATCTGTCTCTGGAGTCCTGCCACCAGTCCGTTGTAAAGGCTCCTGGGTCCCTCTGTGCGAACCATGGTGGCGATTGTGCCAAATACCCCTCGATACTTCGTCACTTCTGTACCTTTTGCCTTCTGAGACTCTCCCTGGATCTGAAACATTAAGGCGACATCAATTATTATCAGCAGATTAAAATAGTAATTAATAAAACAAATAAAACCTTCTGAAATGTTGTGCTTTTAACCTGTAGTCTAACTTTGGCGGTATCCAGTGGAAAGGTAATGAGGTCAGCTATGCAGGCCGCTGTGCCTGCACCGAAAAACTTAACTGCCGGAGAGGGCACCATGTCTTTGGGTGTAATGCCAACCATCCCTACTTCTGATGGCTACACTGATGGAAAGAATCTCCTGTTGATGGTTCAAGGGAAAATCTCCAATATCTGCCAAGGACTCCTGTATCAAAGACACCACACATAACTGAAATTATCAGGACTAAAGCAGATATTTTCATATGTATTCATTTTCATTCGCTGTGATTCATGCACCTACTGACTATAGAAAAGGTTTTGTTGACAACTGAACTTACCTTTGAGAGAAGACAAACAATGACTTCAAGTCTTCTCAAGAATTAAACTTGTTTTTAAAAGTGGGGCTGCTGTGGAAACACCTTGTGCCATAAACTCTGTTTGAGGTGAACCAGACAGCATACCACTACTCCCTGAAAAGACAAGACATGGATCATTTACTGTGGGCTATATTCACAGAAATGGGAAAAAAACAATCCTTTAATAGCTTGAAATATTAGCATGTATTCATCTTTAGACAATGCTGTTATTTTGTGATACTTTCAGATGCTATCTTATTATTTTGATTTACAGGATCTTTTTGTCAATAAAGTGGCAAAAGCGAGCTTCAATACTAAAAAATATTGTGTTGATGGTTTGTAATTTTCTTACATGCACAAAGAAAATTAACACAATAATGAGTAATAACCACGATTATAACCTGACTGAATATTTTCTGGAAAATAATAACTAAGTTTTCATGGTGCAAATGTTGTCATTTTACCTGAGTGCTGAGGTATAATCCAACAAAGTGGAAAAATATAGTCCTTTAGGCAGTTAGTCCCATGAGCGCCCCCGTTTCGTGTTTACTATTTCTTCATTGAGGAAGCTCTTCAATTTATAGGCACCTTTGCACATGACTGCAGGACAGGCTCACTGGGTACCCACACCTGTTATGTGAAGCGTATGTTTACCAGAGTGTGGATCACAGCGCGTCATTTGAGCTGTTGTTGATTTGCACTGTGACATTAAAGAAGCATGTAAACTGTCATGACTATATATACACATTCAATTTGTTTATAATATTAAATATGTTCAAATGCTGTTATTATACAGCTTGGAGTTTACATCAAATTTATAAAACACGTAGAGTCCCGTTTCTTTATGTTTCTATCGGTTTATGTAAGTGACCAATCAGGCAGAAAGGCCTGTCTGGTGCCCCTCAGGAACATGCAAACCTAGTTCTGGAATTTTAGAAATCTCCTCTCTCTAGGGAAGCAATAAAGTTACGAAATGTCCTGGAATACGGCACCGCCATGCATTTTAGCCAATCCATACGATGTACGAGTGGGTGTGTGCACAAAGCATCTGTATGCAATCATTCAAGCCGCTAACCTCCATTATGGTAAACTAGCAGCACCAAAAGAAAAGATGCAAAGTGTTAGAGCGTGGAGACACTTTGTAGAAAAGGTGTTAAGAGTTCAAGGTATGCAAGCCCCCGTACATGTGACTTTCCATAGCAGATCCCAATCTTAGCCCCAGAGCTATGACGTCAAGTCCCATAGCTGACAACGCATAAATGTCTCTTCTAAACATCTAATATTTCACCCAATCACATGTCAGAATGTTGTTGTTCTTCAAAAATTTTCAGTATGCATCTTTATTTCTGTGTCTATACGTCATCAATGTTTAATAATGGCTTAATAGTATGATTCTGACATTATACTGTGATAGTTTCATGTTAGGAATGTTTTTTTTGAGGATGATTTTATAAAGCAGAGATGAGAAATACTGGCTCTGAAAATAAACACAACCTTTAACCTTTGTCACACTTTCCAACCATTACCAAAGTTGCCATAAACTCAATAAGATTACTGTGTTGTCTGACAATATTATGTGGCTGCACCCGCGGCTAAAAACAGATTCCTGGGAACATTGTGTGATTAACCTTTGAGGACACTGTCTGCCCAGTAAACAGCTCACTGGTCTGGCTTCAGCCAGTCTGTACTGACCCTTGAAAATAAAACTGAGCAGGCAGGCCCCCTTCACTGACGTACACTCCAGCATTTTCAACCCCACAAACCATGAGTGTGTGCTCTGAAGCAGCTAAGCTCCCATACACTATAAATACGTTAAACTATAAATACAGTCAGCCAGTACAACACTAACGGTTAGTGGGACACATACAGTACCAAGCATCTGTTCACTTTACATTTCACATGACCATGCACTTCTTACTTATGTCTTTACTGAACGTCAAAGGATTTGGGAATGTATAGCACAGAACAAGAACACAGGAACACACTGTCACATGGGTAGAGGCGTTTATTTCATTATTCAATAGAATAAAGATCATAAACATCAGAGAAAAAGAATTTGCTTATTGTGTGTACATTTTACAGGAATTTATATGGTTCCATTATTTTAATCTCAAATGTATCAACATTTCACCCGCACCACAGAAGTGAAATGCCACTGTACACAGAAATTCACCAAACCAGCACAAAATTGTTAATACCTTTTTTAATACATTAATAAAAATAGAGTTGATTGTGAACTGCATTAATATTACTGCTTTAATAAATTAGGGACCTATTATGTAATCGCTGATATTCACATCACATCCAATAACTTCTTTTTTTACTGTTGTCAAGGTATAAGCTTCGTGTAATGGAGTATATCATGTAAGTCACAATAGAATATATAAATATATCACATGTAGACTAAAAGTAAAAAGACTAAGCTGAAATCACAATAAATACATTGAAATATAACAACATACATGTCTGGAAAGATGGATTAAAGCGTAATAGACAGGACCAGTTTATTTAATCAGGTCATACAGTTTATAGACTTCCTACCAGGAGCCACATGTTCCCCATTAGAAAACTGTTCTTTCCTGGGTACATCAACAAAGTGTATCAATCCACATAACCCAGACTACAAGTGCGGAAGAACTATTTTTGACCAGGGTACAAAACAAATCATAATAAATAATAACAGTGAGCATTTCACACTCCATATAGACTTCATATAAGTCCATTATTGACAAGCAGTTTCAATTTGGTAAAATGTGCACCATCACCACCATGTGGACACTGGGTTTTATTTTTTTAAACTAACCCTGATCCATGTGAAATGTTAAATATATTTAAACTAAGATATAACTTCACAGTGATTATGATAATTCACTGAGATTTTAGAACAAACATATTTGCAAGATGAAAACAGTGAATTTGAAAGATAAAATTACTTTATACAATCATACAACAAAATTGGAGTACTGTCCTACATCGGTGTAACAAGACAGGTGAACACTTAACCACAATATATATACAGTATAAATATATACAGAATGAATTATAGAATATGTCTAAATTAAAATATACACAGAATAAAATACACAATGTGTGCAGATGCTTTAGTGTACTTTTTTTTTTTGCACATGGCCCACTGATTCAAGAGATTTACAGATATGACTCATCATTCAACCACACCACTACAATAGTCATAAAAAGATGGATTTAATAAAGAAAACAGGAGTTTACTTTTTATAATGTTAGAAAGTTTTTTGGTCATGATTTTTTATGCTTTCTGTCACTATCGTCTAACTCTGAAAATCTTAGAATTTCTACATCTGAATGATAAATTAATTGAAAGGGTCCTCATAAGTAATTGAAAATATGAATTGATGATAAGCTGTCATTTAATATATATGTTCTAATCTAGTTAATCATATCAAAATTAGAATTGTCTTTTAGTTTAGAAATTAATGTTTCACATTTTCTGCCAGGAAGTTGATGAAAGCCGCCTTTCTTTCTGTGATTGATCATGGTGTTGTACTGTGCATGCAGGTGGCCTCCTCCACTTTAATGAGCATCGATGCAGTGAATTATACTTCTCTTAATTTAATTTCAAATGCAAAACGTCTGACTCACTACTGAATTCTCTATGATTTAGTTGGCTGGACATCATTAAATATTCATCGACCACAACACTGGTATATGTTCATCTATCAAGTTTTGCTAGGTGAACTCCTAAAATACTTCAGTACCCTTCTCTATGTCATCTCCAGATGGGTGCACTTGAATGTTTCACGAGCTTGGACAGACCTCGGCAAAACAGCCTCTTTCCACCATGCACAAAGATCTTGGAATAATCTCCTAAAAGGTTTTAACAAATAAAGAACACAGCCACTGACGACCGAAACCATTTACTGATCTAAAATGTTTAATACCTGTCGATCCACTAATCCTATCAATGCATGTAAATAATTGTTGTAAAATAAAATTTGTCATCTTGTCATGGTCATCAGATATGACCCATTTGGACATTCAGAGGCTCCATAGTGAACATGAAAACACTATCATCTAACATTAATGCACCCAAGGAGTTTGATAAATGACAGTGAATGGACACACTTGGTTTATGCTTAGTTAATAATATATTGCAGTGGTTAGCACTCGTGCCTCACAACAAGAAGGCCCTGGGTTCGATTCCCGGGTGGGACCTTGGGACCTTTCTGTGTGGAGTTTGCATGTTCTCCTCGTGTCTGTGTGGGTTTTCTCCGGGTACTCCGGTT
>JAQQZY010000007.1:16679588-16698367 GCA_030068375.1 Ostorhinchus rueppellii | reverse complement strand
CAGTTTGTCATCTTTTCATGGTCATCAGATATGACCCATTTGGACATTCAGAGGCTCCGTAGTGAACATGGAAACACTGTCATCTTCTACAACGTTGATTCACCAGTAAAATCCACTGAGTTGGATCAGTGTCACTGGATGGAAACACTGGGTTTATGTTCCATTACTGAGAGACTGGACTGAAAAAGACACTTTTTCTTCAGTTTTCTCTGGTTCTGATATAAAACCCTCAACTTTAATCTGAGCTTTTATGAACATGTACAGGATCAGTAAATTAAACACAGGAAAATATGATGTTCACAAAATATAATGGGTTATGTCATGATAAATTGTAATAAATCACTTAATCACAAAATGAGAAGAATGTTGATTGTGATTTGTGCTTTAATAATATTGTGGAACACATGAAAGCCTGCAAAGCAACCTGCTAGAAATACTGTAAAGAGGAGGCTGATTATTACCACATGTAATTATCCTGTGCTTGACTGATTAATTATCATAAGAGTTAAACCCAGCCGTTTATCTTACACAATCTAGATTAATAAAACCAAATCCTCCATACCTATTCTAGAATGGTGTTATACCCATTCAAACTGTTTATGATCACTGTTATTCTATTGTTTGTAGTTGCGTTGTGTTCTGTGTCATGTCTTGATAATTATGTCTTGCACCCATAGTCACACACCTGTTTTCCATGTGCTTTTGGTTTCTTCCAATATTTTGCATTTGTAGCTCATAGAGCCAGATGTACATCCAGTATGGTCACACATAGCACTCTGCATGTTCTGGTCCAACATAACTTGTTGCTGAAATGGTTAGAATAGCATCAGCCCTTTTTTCAAACAAGGGAAAATGAAATTAAACTGGTTCTATAGACTTGAGGGAGGTAGATAGTTTACTATGTGAAATAAATAGCTAGTTGCTACAGTTAGGTTTTGTTTCAGTCCTCCGGCCGTTTATCATAACTTGTAATAGCATTATGTCATACTTATGGATGGGATAGGTGAATCTTATAACAATGAGCTGACACGTCACTAGGTAAAGATTAATAATCATAATGGATTAGTATGTTAAAGTTTCAATCATTATAGAAGCATAAAGAAGTGAATTGAAAATCTCTTATCCTCATTCAGAATTGCAGTGTGCATGATGCCTCAGCTGCCCAATTTATGGACAAAGACTTTGTCAAATGTACATTTCAGTTAAACAATGTTTTTGTTTTCTTTGGCAGGTGTATGGAGCAGTCAGGTAGTCGTGCCCCAGCGGGTGAGTGCTGTATTGGGGAAGAATGTGACACTGGAGTGCAAAGTGGAGGTGGGCACAAACCTCACTCTCACTCAGAGTTCGTGGGAGCGTCGTCTGCCTTCAGGCTCTGCTACAGTGGCCGTTTACAACCCCAGGTTTGGCATCTCAATCCCTCCAGAGTTTGGCCATCGCTTGTATTTTCGCTCACCCTCCTCCCATGATGCAACCATCGTTCTTGAAAACGTGGGCTTTGCTGACGTCGGGGTCTATACCTGTAAAGTTGCCACATTTCCTCTGGGAAACACTCAGGCCTCCACTACTGTCAGTGTACTCGGTATGTATTAATAGATTATATGTCTACAGATGTGGGTGCAGTTTTTTATACAACATGTCAAGCTCATTTTATTGTTCCGTTATACAAGGATTTGGGTCAGACATAATTAAATTGTGTATTTAACACCTTTTAATTATCAGTGGTATGTTGCATATTGAGAGATTGGGGAATAGTATTCAAATAAATTGTACAATACCAAAGAAAAACGTTTGAGTAGTTACCATTGCTGGCATGTTGCTTTTAAGTATGAAATCAAAGTGGCAGCTAGAAACGCTGATAGGCTACGATGGAATGGTATAAACATGCAGGAAAGGAAAGCTGGCATTTGTTATTTGAATTGTAATTTCTAAGGTATTTGTTCTCCTTTGTTCATTTTCCTAAATAAAGTGGAGCCCAAGATCTACGTGTCCGCAGGTTCAACTCCCCTAATTGATGGTGGGAATGAAACTGTGGTGGCCACATGCATTGCAGAGCGTGCCCGTCCTCCTGCGGAGGTGTCCTGGGAGTCCAACCTTTTTGGCCAGTCAGAAGTTCAGCTATTCGATGAAGCCAACGGCACCACTAGTACTCAAGTGCGTTACCTCTGGCAGCCGACACGCCACGTCCAGGGACACACACTTACCTGTGTTGTCCGTCATCCGGCTCTCCAGAACGACTTCAGGATCCCCTACCAGCTCAATGTGCAGTGTGGGTGTCTCATAGTCTTGTCATTGTTGAAGTCTGTTTAGTCTTTTACTATTTTATGTTTCTTGGTACATGTTGTGCCCCTAGTGTTGCAGGTAAGTCACATTCCATGTTTGCATTTAACTTGAGTCTGACAAAGTCTGAAAAAAATGACAAAACCAGGCAGTAAATGGGCAATATCACATAACTATTCACATGGACAGATGTAATCCAATGATTCTAGACTTTCTTCATTCCTTTGACCAACTTGTTTTAGGCCTTTTAACCATTATAGTATTCAACAGTCCTCATCTCCTGTTAGGTCAAAATATTTTATCCACATTAGACCAGTTTTTACCCGTCAGCCGAGGGGTATTTTAATTGTTTTGTCATCTGTCTGTCCGTCTGCCTGACCATCCAATGGCATAATTGCATTATCTGAAGACTGCAGTGATATATGTGCACCAAATGTATATTGTGGATACATCTTGGCAAGAGCAGAAACTTATTGAAAATACATGACCTTGACCTATTTTTTTCAAGGTGAAATGGCCTTCTCTCTTGTGCAGTTATAATATCTGAATACTTTAACACATAAATATGTATTTAATAAGTTTTGTATAAAGACAATCCAATCTAAATTATAGGGCAGAAACTTTCAACAGAATCTTACACTATATTTGGCCGAGGGAGATTAATAGTGTGCTGCACATTATGTTTTATTTTTTGTTACTGCATTGTTTCTGCCCCCCCCCCCCCGAAACTTTATTGCACTCCAACATATAGCAAACATGCACAGAGAACATATCAGTGTTAAATGGCTAATATTTTCCTATTAAACAGATGATCATTTATTCACACCACTCTGAGGTGGATGGAAATTCCTTCATGTCATGCCAAAAAGGCTCAAACTCTAACTGCTGAGTTGATTACATGAGGCATTTTATTCTGATTGCATCATTATTTAAATTATTAGTGGGATATTAATATAAACTCGGCGACAGCAAAGTGAAGCAAACGCTGTTGAGGAATGGTCTGGAACTTTGGAACTTCTCAACACAGTTTTCCATCCATTCCACCATTGGTGCTTTTTGCACATACATTTATGTGACTGTGGCGCATAAAAGCAGGATCATGTCTCAAGGCTATTGTTAGCCGCAGACTTCAGAGTTGTACATAAACTAGACAAACAATCCATTTCCATGTGTTTGCTAATGGGCAACAGTTGCAACAGGATTATCAGTATTGCGTCATAGCAGAAATACTATTTAAACTACCACAAGAGGTTATGACATTGTGATGGTATATTATGGTAACGTGGCACTATTTTGTGGAGCCTTTTGTTAGATTTTTGCGTTATGATAGTGATCTTTGTAACGTATCTTTCTTCTCTCTGTAGTTGCTCCTGATATATCAGTTGTTGGGTACGATGGAGACTGGTACATTGGACGAGAAAATGTTCAAATGACTTGTAAAGCCAATGCAAATCCACCTGCTCATCACTTCAGATGGATCAGGTGTGTATCAATGTCTGACAGTCACAAAAGTTCTAAATATACTTTAGTAAGATGAACAAGCCCCTGGTTAAACTCTACACAATCACCATCAGCCAAATATAAACAGGAACTAAAATTACCTTTAAATTTCTAGGGATATCAACTTTCCTGCTGCACAAGTAACAAATGGTACATGCATGATTAAATTATGGAGAAGTCTGCATCTCCCACCATGCGTTCTGGGAAAAAAGAATGAAGTACATCTATATTGCTAAAGATTTGTGGGGCAATCAATTTCATAAGTAGATAGAGAAATAATTTAAGCACAAGTTTTATTTATTACTTATTCATAACCCTCAGTTAAGTTGTCAATTCAAGTAATTATTTGTTATACATTTTACATAATACACTTGCGCTTCCAGGTTTTCTCTAGTGCTTAAGTGTGTTTGTGTCTCTTGTGTATTCTAGATTAGACAGTGAAATGCCAGAAGGGGTGGAAATAATGAACAGCACTTTGCTCTTCCTGCGTCCCCTCCAGCGGAATGACTCTGGAGTTTACAGGTGTGAGGTTGCCAATGACATCAACCTCCGCAGTCGGGATGTGCGCATTCTCATACAAGGTGAGCTGGGTTTACACACCAGAACACAGCTGACTCCTATTGCGTTCTCTTCCCTTAGGAAGCACTGTGTGTGCATGCACGTCATAGAGGGTATCACTGCCTGTGACATTGTCCTTCAAGCTGAAATGTGACTCTATCACTGGCCCGTTCTGTACGCTGTGACAGTCTGTCATTCAACTCTTAGGTTTATGGATATGATGTAAGTGTTGTAAAGACTTTTGGCATGGATCATTTTGACCCTCAGCTTTAGTCTTAATTAAAGGCTGATTAGCCTTGATTAATATTAGATCTCCAGATGTTCAGAAGGGGGTGTTTCTGGGCCAGACAGCTGCAAATGTTTAAGGCCTTTGTAGACCACAATGCACTGCCTCTGCTCACTGCTCTCATGGCTTGGCACATTAGTCTGTTGTGTCTCTGTTGTATCTGTTGTATATTATGCGCATGTTTCTCTGATTTCACAAAATCAGTCTGGTCTGTGGAAGCTCTCTTTCTGAATGAAGTTTTGCTTATGATGTGATTTTCTTTTACATCTCTCTCACTTCCTTTCTGTGTTTCTTTTATTTCTGCATGTGTCATGCAGTAAGAGGCAAAAGCCTGCAGCCTGACTGTGAGATGATGTCCCAGATTCATAAAACATTAAGTAGTTCTTTTCAACTCTTATTTATTATTTATCATCCATATTTCATTTTCCTTTGAGAGGACCTGTACTGGTGTGTGCAACTTTGCGCATGTTGGTGTACCCTTCGTTATGTGTGTTGATGTGGTTGTCTTCATGTATGTCAATTCACCTCCTCTGCATGGAGCTGTACACTCCTACACTTGGACTGCACTCCTTTGGGTTCATGTTTCTCATCTCTCGGATGTGAATCTTTACCTCACATCTGGCCTGGCATTCAGTTTGAAGTGGCAGAGCAATTGCAGCCCCATTAAAGCTTTTAGACTCAGATTCTTTCCAGTGCTTTAGCTCCTTCTGATTAGGGCGTTTGGGTTTTCTGTTTTGTGGGCATAACTCCCGATCCAGTTAAAGTTCGATGTTCTGATAGTGCATCATTATACTTGCAACATGGTGCAAATGCTGATATAATTTAATCATCTAATATTCAGCATAATTTGGTTATACTCTTAAGTAAGCACTCTTATGTACAAGTGTATAATAAAGTTATGCTTTTAATAAGAAATTAAGTTCTACACAAAAAATGAAAACAGGTGAACCTTTATACCTTTAACTCTTTCTCTCTAAAATCCCATCAAGTTATTGAAGATACTTTTGCAATAAAAACATTTAATATTTATTTATGTTGACCTTCATAGAAACATTGTAATAAGCCTCCAAACTTTCTGGTGACATTAAATTAAGTACAAAAATAAAAGTGACAATGTCACAACATTGTCTCTGACAGCAAATCCTGTTTCACTGAAATCCATTCATCCAGGTTCTTTTATGCTTTTGTTCCTTGTACCCTGCATGCTTTACCCAGATGCCTTTGGTTTGCTTCTGCTTAGCCTTGACTATATACACACTTTTAAGGTATTTCATTGAAAATGAAAAGGCTGTAAATCACTGCTTAAAAACGCTGCTGTAAAACCTGATACATGATTGAACCAAAAACTACAGTGAGTGTTTTGAACAAATTTAAAGAATACAGTTAAAGGGTAAAATATGGGGGGGGGGGGCTAGTGAATACTACTTTGAATGTCTTTATGGATCTGAGTCATTCTGACAAGTGCATTTAACTGTGTGCAACAGTTGAGATATGAGAGGAAAAAAATGGAAACCTTGTTTTTAAATATTGCACTTTATCATAGATGTACTACATCACTTGTAACAAACCTTTTCATTGTTCCATCATCTAATCCCATCTTTTCAGTGAATACCAAATCTTAGATTTTTATGTTTTGCTTACTAATCGTTTTTCAGTAATCCTTGCTTGCACTCAGTGATAATGTAAAGTTTAACTGCTGAGCTGGTCATGCAAACCTGAGGCTGCTGTGGTGCATGTGCACTCCAGTTTAGTACATGTTATAGTTTAGTTAATGTTTTTGTCCCAGCCTAGTAAAATGCTGTTTATAGTTGACATTCTTTGCTTTTCTGTCTGTTCATCTCTCTCGTCCACCCCTCTACTCCTTTCCCTCCTTCCCTCCCTCATTAGATCCTCCCGCCATGCCCTCCACCATTACTGCTCCTGTCCTAACTGGCTCTGCCTCCTCCACATTAGTGGATGAAAAGGGCCATGTCCTTCTCAGCTCCCCTACACTTCAAGCCATTCCTGCAAGTAATGTTGGTTCCATAGTGGGTGGGGCTGTAGGGGGGGCCTTGTTCCTGCTACTGGTGCTGTCTCTGGTTGGCGTGTGTTACCTCCGGAAACAGCAGACCTTCCACGGAAACTACTACACCAAGCAGTACCTGGGCCCTAACGACCTTCAGAAGGCTCCCACTCAGCATGAGCTCCACCCAACCAAAGCTGGCAGCAGCTCTTACCATCAGGACCATGATCGGGAAGAGTGGGGGGCCCGTGAGCTTAAACATGAGCGTGACCGCCGTCACCATAGCAACTATAACGGAGAGGACTACCCATCTAACGGCTACACCAGGGCAATGAGGGAGAGTAATCAGCATCAGCAGAATCAGCATCACGAGCACCTCCAGTATTCTAGCTCACGACAGGCCAGATGTGGCCGGTACCCGAATTCAGGGAAGCCGAAGGAAAACAGCTCCCCCTACATGTCAGATGACTGTTACGATAGTGGACCTGACGGTGACTACGTCGCTCACACAGATGGCTCGGTCATCTCTCGTAGGGAGTGGTATGTTTGACAAGCTTCAGTACCTAGTCCTGCTGGAGCAGAGATACAAGAGAAATCAGAGGATTTCATTTAGTAAATCTGGAAGAAACGCATCATTTCTTTTCTGTATGTGCCCACTTTGACTAATCTCACTTCTGTAGTTTTGTTCCTGTTGTTCAAGTGTCCTGGTTGACATTTGACATCTTTTTTTCATAATGTGGACAGACTGAACTGCGTAGCCACTTTAAAAGTCAACTTTTACATGTCTACAAAAGTGGACATGCCACTAGTTTGTGTGTAGAGGCATGATGTATGTGCTGTCTCTGCCTTATTTCATACTCCAGAGGACTGCCAATTTATTTAACAATGTCTTTGAACTGAGTGGAAGCCCTATGGGCTTTGAAATCACATGTGGTTATTATAGAAGAAAATGTATTTATGCGATTCAACCATATCAGACTATTTGACACTTGCTCATTTGCATTTGTTATTGTTTACACTAATTTGTTTTGAAAGACCCTTGGTCTTTGATTTGGTTTGAGAACATTTATCACCATCCAACAGTGGAACAAAACCCTAAAAATCAAGAAATCTGGATTTTCACATCCTCCTCCCATTACTCAGTGGGATGGTGCAGAGGCATCATTTGTTAATTTAAAAAATGGTTTGTAGTGCTGAGCAGTCAGAATGCCACCTGATAATAGGCATAAAATGTCTGTCTTGCCTTGTGCTACCTTTTTATATACAACCAGATCATTAGACCATTGGTTGGACTAAATGTGTAACCTTCATTAAAATTAACAGAAAATTGCAAGTTTGCAGACGAGATCAGTGATGCCCTTTAGAAATTATGGCCCAGAGTGGAAACTTGAACATTTCTAGTGTATGTCCTTGGCATTAGCATGTCTTGTATTCCCACAGAGGGAGGGAGGGAGGTAGAGAGGGCGAGCAGGAGCCCTGCATGAATGAAGCATTGCCCACTGTAACCAACAAACGGTCTGTTGTACACTCAAACCTCACTAAAAAAAAAAAAATACTATACCGTTCAGAGCAAGTCTAAATAATCTGAAATGTCATTACATGCATTTAACTTTTTAGATGTTTGTTCTTTATCGTTATTGTAAGTTGTCATCCTCAGTTCAGTCACATTCACACTCTTCTGTGTGATAATGGATGTGTCTGAGAATTTGCACTCTTGTACTGAACCATGGCTCTTGGAAGTTGAAGAGGGCCATCAGCAGGGGCATTGTTCAAAGCAGGCTACAGTATGGCAGCTACCATATGTTGGCCTCTTTGTCAAAAGTATTTAGTTACACAAAGAAAGCATTGAACAGTCATTATGTCCTACCAGAAATAATTGCCTCTCTTCTGTCATGACTAAATATGTAGAATCTTTCTGAAAAACTCTGCATTTTATGTTTACTTCTAATAATGCCACACAAAATCTACTGGATGTAGACAGATCAGGATTTTTTTATGCACATTATTGTACTTACTTGCCAGAAAGGACACAGTAATTGTGTTGCACTGATCAGGTTTATCATTTCAATGGCTGCAAAATAATTTATTCAGTCAACTTTTTGTTTTCTGAAGATGATTTCAGACTACACAGCTATAGTCGTTTGTTGCCAGACACTTTAGGAGGTAGGAACACACCAAGTACTGTGATCACACTAAAGATGAAGTGCTTTACAAGTCTGCTTCATTCAACCACTGAGCCGTGGCAGTTTATCAGTTAAAGGAAAATAAATCTGATAGATTTCAAGATAATCCTCCTTTTTTATGAGAATAGAAACTCACAAATAAAATCATAAGTCTGTTGGCATTTGCACCTATTTACCAGATTCTAAGAAGGTGATCTGACAGTTTCTTTCATGTACTCTAGTGTTTGTGAATACATGCCAACATTAGTACTATGGTCACATATACAGTATTAGCTGAAAGATGCCAAATATTTGTTTAGCTTGTATGTAGAAATATTAAGATGACAGTGTCTCACATAGGTATTACTGACTAGGTAATGACTGAAAAGTAGCTTATCTTAATGCGTATCACTGTTGTATACAGGGTTTTGTAACCTGAAATAGAAATGAAAAGATGCTTTAGGCCAGTTTAATATCAAAGTTGTCCAAAAAAAAAAAGGGTTTCATTGTTATTGAGTCTCGCTAATGATTTCTTTTTGGGTTTTGAAATTGATAAGTTGCAGTTCTCATGGTGAGATCTAATGTGCCACCATAAATTGCATTTGTAGAATATATAGAAGACTGTCCTTCAGAAAAACTTTAGTTATCTTCACAGACAGAGGCTTTCTCGAACAGTTACCACTCGTAGCGGACAGTTTGGATATATTGCAAGCATTAATTTACTTACCACAGTTTTTGGTGCTTATAGCTTTGAAAAACTACATCTGAAACCTCTGAAATGTGTGTGTGTGTTTTTTAAAGCTGGGTGTTATCAGTTCTAGACCCATGCTGATTAGACCTGAAAGTAACCTCACCACAAGTTGTACCTGTCAAACAAGCATAACAAAACATACAACAGTAAAGGAGCTGACAATGCTTCAAATAAAGGTGTAATAAATAACCGTAGGTGCTTTTCTGTAGCACTTGTTGTGTTCATGAGTTTAGAAGAAGAGTAAACCTAAGTTTCATATCGTACTCTGACTGGTGCAAATAAATATGTGGTGTCACTTTTTTTTTGTTGAGCTGGTCCTGCCAACATTCTGCAACTGAGATGGAAACAAAAATAAGTTGCATAAACACATCAGTTTATCTTTGGCAGAAAATATTGTCTTCATTAACATACACAGAGCGCACTCAGGAGTTGTGTATGCATTACTGGTTAAATTTTCCAGTTAAAACCTGTTTACATTGTGGGCCGTGGATTATCCAACAGAACCGACACAGAAATCTGTAAACCTGGACGTAAAAGTCTAAGCTCTCTGTGTGCCGACAGGTGAAAGGGGAAATGTTTCTTTATCATGTTTCAGCAGATTAAAGTCACTCTTGAGTAGATTATTTCTGAACTATGAATCCTAAAAGTAAGGTTTTAAGTGTTAATTAATTCTGCTTTTCTGATCACTTTCACACAAATACAGAGTAACAGGAAGTAGCCGTCAACTCTAATCCCTTTTTTTGCTTCTATGCACTAAGACGGAAATTCCACTAATCAATGTACTATTTTTGCTTGACTTATCAGTTTGCAGTCCTTCACCTGGATTAATGAAGTTCTTTTGTGCTGTGACATTTTGTATAGAGATCAGTCATCGATATCTTTACCTTGAGAAACGTCCTTCACTTTGGGTTGAGAAATAAAACTAGTGCCTTAGATACATAGAAGAATATAGGATTTTTTTAATTTGTTAGTTTAGGTTTGTATTTGTTTTCACCTGTTTTGTTGCTCTGTGAGATTTGTTCATTGCCTTTTTTTTTTTTTTTTTTTTTAAATGATTTTTGACTTCACTGCGTTACTGTGTACGGACTCTGTAGTGCCATATCTGCCCATGATGGTCAGTGACAATTTATTTGCAAATCTACAGGCATTTACACATGGAAAAAAGACAAAGCTTGAATAAAATTTTGATGTAGTACAAGTTAGATCTTCACAGGCATTACTGCCAGATTGTAGACTGTCAGGGGTTTTTTTGTTTTCTGTAGAATCACTGTTTAAAAGAATTAACTCACATTGTCTTGAAAAGCACCTTATGTTTGTTTTTGTGCAGTATATACAGATGAAGTGTAAGTTTCTGAAAGGGAAAAACAAAAAAATAATGTCAGTGACTACAGTGGAGCATTATTTTGTCAATCCTTTTTGAGATACTTTAGTTCAATAAAGCACCTTAGCACCTGTGAGTTGTTTTCTCTGGGGGTTTGTGAGCTTGCCATTACTCACGTTGCTCAGTCTCTTCTTTGTGCTTCTATAAATGACATCATCTCCAGCTCCCGAACGCATAATGCTGCAAAAGCCGCCCCCCACCCCAATCCGGCGCGCACATGTGGGACGCCGCACATGATGTAATCCAAAATCGTGTTTCCTCGCACCTCCTTATCTTTATTACTCTGATTTTTAAGCGTGCTTTAGCATGTTAATGCATAGCTTATTGGGTTTAATGGTGAAATCTGGAACATTGAGCCTTTCTTCTCCTCTGGTATTTTTATACCCAGGGGAGATCCAACACCCTCCCTCCCCCTCTGCTTCCTGCCTGCCCTCCTCACTGGTCCTACTTTGCTTTGTTACAAGATAGAAAAGCCCTTGCTCTCCCCTACAGCTCATCTCCTTTGTGATCCCCTCCACCCCCTGTGTCTTTCTCCCACTGACTACCAGCTGGTAAAATTAAACGCTGAGTGTTTATGTCTGGCCCAAAGTCCCCACTCTCCAGCCCATTGACTGTCCCCATGGCAACAAGCTCATCTGGATCTGCTGATGGGAGGCTGTCTTCCTGCGAGCTCTACCTGGCCACAGAAAGCGGAGGGAGAGGGGAAGAGGAGCTGCGTGAAGCCGAGAGGTTAACTGTGCTGCTGTGAAAAGGCAAAGCAGAATGAGAGAATTAGCTCCTGGAATTACTGTAAAATAGATTGGACCATCATGTCCTGCTGCAATACAGATCTCTCCTCACTAAGGAAATATCACACTGATGTGACCTTGACATTGTTCAGCCCTGTGGACACCAAGTCCTCAATACACACTTCCCCCAGAAGTCTTGATTTCTTCTGACCTCCCTGTCTTCTCATCATAGTCGCAGCAGTAGTTGACACTCTGACCTTGAGACGGGGCATGCTCAGTCTTAACATGCATACAGTGTTGGAAAAAACTAGTCACATATGTTGGTGTTAGATATTTAGATCACCAAATTACTATAATCCATTTCTGAGAAAAAATATTGGATTAAATGTTCTCCATCCAAGATTTTAATTTGCTCATGAAGTTTATGTTGGAGTCTGTGTTGGTGTGGCAGCTGGATGTCTGTGGATATTAACTCGCCCCGTTTCTAAGCTGCAGGCTTCATATGCGTGTTTTCTTGAAAATGCCTGAATTTCAATGTGTTTTCAAGGTCTGAAAAGTGCCTGAATTTTAGCTTAAGTGCTTGAAAGTGCTTGCAATTTTAACCAAAGCTTCTTACAAATAGGTGATACATTTTGAAAAATAAAACTTGATGCTTCATGTTAGTTTTGGTGGAAGTGTGTCTGAAGAACGCCAAGTAGCTTCCTTTTCTTTCTGTTCTTTAATTTCTTAACTTTTTGCTATTATGAAACGTAATTTTAGATGTTTATAGCATAACACAATGTACATCATTGTGATTAAAAAGTAAAAATAATCATGCTTATTCCTGTAGATGTGTATTTTTTTAAGGTGCTGTGCTGGGAAAACAAATTTTAAAAATGACCCTCAGAAGTACTTGAAATTGACCTTGAAAAATGTGTATGAACCCTGAAGCTGACAGTACCTCAGCACAAAACAGTCTCCAACATAAGTACATAAGCATGCACAAATATCCCACAGTGCAACTTTAAATTGCAAATTACAAACCAAAATCTTAGCGGCGATGGCAATATCTGAAAATGCTGTAACTACAGCAACTGGAAATCCCTCCGACTTAAAAAAGCGCTGTATGATCTTTAATGGGATCTCAGTGGGAAACCTCCCTCAAAGAGGACCATGTGTGGAGTGGGGTTGATGTAGTTCCTTAGAAACTACAGAATTTGAAGCCATATAATATGCATATTCATATTGGATCTGTATTGTGTTATTTGCCCGTGTATGAATCAGAGTTTTTTTGTTTTTTTCAGTAGGTTAAAGGCTATTTATTAATTTAGGGGTTTATTTCACTGCATTTCTGGTTGGTGACAGGACATACTGGTTGGAGAGTCCCTTGGGACTTTGTTTATGGCCCCTACAGTGAGACTGTAACTGGTTTCTTTACATCTTTTGTGCAGTTTAACAAAGCCATAGGAAAAATGTGAGCTCTTCCAAGGTTCTGTGTCTAGATTTACAGACTCCATTCATTTATGCTGACACTTCCATCACTATTTGGATTGATTTTTGTGTTTGATTTTGCTCCACCTCTCATCTGCCAATTAGGTCAGTGCATATGACTGTAAGTAACCTGAATCCCCCACGACAGTACTTTGAAGTTCCTTTACTGTTTCTTCCATTTTTTTTCTCTCTCTCTCATTATACATGAGGATAATTCCCTTGAGGTATTTTTGTTATTTGTGATGTCAAGCAATATAACAATCCATATATGGCGCAGCTAACGAATGTGAAGCGGTGAACTCGGTAGCAGTGATGACGTCAGCGATGCTTGAATTTGTTTGAAAGACTCGTGGTGAAGATCAGTGGATTTTCTATTTGCTTGCAACACAACAGTTTCCAAGGATACTTTTCACAACACACAAAGGAGTGAGCAAATATCTGAAGCAGCACAGAAGGAGGATGGCTGAGTGAGAGAGACTTTGATATCAACTCCCCAGTAGAAGTGGGATCAAATTGTCTCATCGCTGAGCTAAAACCACCAAAGTCTGAAAGGAAAATACTCACCCATACTGTCTAATCACCCTCCCCCCTTTTTGTTATTACATCAACATCTGCTCCCTGGGGGCAGGCCTGTTGTCTGGGCAATAGTATGACCTTTGACCCTGCTGTAGAAGTTTTAGAAGTGGGGGGTTGTCTTTCTCTTCAGGCCGCTGAGGTGTGCTGTGTTTAATTCATGATGATCCGGTCGTCTGTGCTGACCTCAGTGAACATCAGCATGCACTTTATCGGCTGCACAGTGATGATGGGTGTGTGATAAAGTGCTGAAGCAGGGGCGGCATGTGAGATAAAGGAAGAGCCTGGCACAGGAGCCAGATCCCAGTGTGGGGACAGTTGATCCAACACTAACTCCACTAATCCAAAACCCTTCAGAATGGGTGATTTTTGTGAACTGAGGAACTTCTAAAATGCAAGAAACTGCCCAAATATGCACGCAGAAACAGTTTATATTGTTTTACATATATTAAAAAGGAAGTCCATGAAGATTGATGCTTGAAACGTACCTCTGCTACAAAACTGCTCAGTCTTGATAGAAATAAATGATCAAAATATACAGTGAGATGATCAAATAATATGGACTGGCACAGTTTGAAGCTTTTTTTGCTCTTTTGTCACAGTATGTGTGAGAATAAAAATGCAGAGTATCAGGGATTGAAGTGGGAAGCTTGAGAAAATGCATTTTTAAAGGCATCTTAATCAACTGAAGAGACTCTTGTCATAGTTCAGCAGCCATCAAAGGTAATCGAACAGTTATTAACTGTTGGAGGACAACCGGACTAGAAAGGGGGGACGGAAAAAGAGGAAGAAGTGGCTTTTAGGGGAGTGGTTTTAAAGTCCCAGCTCGTTCAATCTGCATCATAATTGAACTGTTATTTAGGATTCTCATCTCAGCAGATTATTGATTTTTTTTTTTCCCACCTCAACAGCTAAATCAACTGGAATTGAACATGTCACACTTGGCTTTTTTCCCCCTCTGTCACCTTTTGTCCTCCAGTTCCTTCTGTGGCCCACAATCACAGTTTAACACATTACTGCTGATTGGCCAAAGCTTGCTGTTCTGTGAGTTTAATGCATCTTAATCACGATTAATCCTAATCCCCTCAGTGGGCAACATGGCGCGAATACAAGCATATGGTCTAACAATGCTAATTCATCAGACTTTACTACTGCATCGTAATCTGCACACGCGCAAAAACACAGAGGAAGGACAATATGCAGACATAGATGGATGGAGGGAAGTGAAGATATAAAATAAATGATGCAGAGTGAGAAACTGTCAAAGTCTGGAGGGATGTGCCTCCTTCCATCCCCCTCTGTGCAAAGTTTGACCTGCTTTGGACTCACTTCCATATCTCTGGAGTGTAAAAAAATAGATCTTGAGAAAAGATAATAAATGTCAGAGCAGTTTGTACCATTCAGCGGATCAGGGACAACATGTACCCTGCAAGATACATGTTGCCAATTTTAAAGTGTAAGAAAGAAGGGCTCATTTTATACCTAGAGCTAGAAGGACAAAAACTATTGTGAACTCTGATTTTCTGCAGATTATGGAGGTTCCAGAATTGGCATGTCTTTACATGATGATCTTGGCATAATCACACAATACTTAGAAGTTTAAAGGTGAAGTGACACTTTCCTAAGCTCCTCCCTGTGCCAATCCTACATTAGCAACCGTAACTAGGCATGGGACAGTTGTTCTGTCAAGCTTTCAGAACAAGTGTAGGCTGAAGCAGTGTGTGAAATGTGGCTTTATATACTGTATTTACTCACTAGAACCATTATACTACTGTTTTTATCCCAGTTTAAGTCAGAGTTTAATAGAATGTACCTAATCTATGAGTGTTTAAATTATCTATGATAGAACTGGTGGAGCTTCAGAGGAGAGAGCTGTAATTTTTCTTTTATGAAGCTAAAAGACTCATAAAGACCATATTATTTATTACACAGAGATGTCTGAAAATATGAGAAGGGATTTTTCCATTGTTTATGACATTAGCAACTAAATATTATGCGATAGATCAGATTTCCTTGAGGAAACTGTATCAAATGTCTGTAGAAATAGTTCTGAAATACTGGAGCGATGTGGACAGAAAGGACTGAGATATTTATTTCTAAACCGCTTTCAGAATCTGGCCTTAATGAATATCAATAAAAACTAGTTCTGTTGCTTTAAGGAAAGACACTGGCTGATGTTAACTATCTTGGCAAACATGTCTGAAACTAGTCTTACTGGGGGTTTTATGCCGTGAACAGTAGTGATTCAAAACCAAATTTAACCCTGTATTGTGCAAGTGACTATTTTTTGTAATTTCCACATTCATTACAAGGCAGTGAAAGCAACAGTTCCAGTGAGGACAGTGAGGCAACAATCTCAGGTCCAGCGTGGTCTATACTATAAACTATTACAGACCCTTACTATAGACCAGGGGTGTCACACTCATTTTATTTTCAGGGGCCACACTCAGCACTATATGATATCAAGTGGGCCGGACCAGTAAAAATCAGCATAATAGCCTTTGAATAAAAACTATACTTTTTTTTTTCTTTGTTTTAGCTCGATAAAGTAAAATGTTTTAATATATTATGCCTCAGCTTTTGATTTACACATGTGCATTATAACTTACAGATTACAGTGGATCTACAAAGGCACAAAACATTTAGTAACAGGTAGAATGTTGTTAAAATTCCACTTATTTTTAAGTTATTCATGACTCTTTATTGACATTTTTGTGAAAAGCTAGTTTGTAACTGTAAATATTTTCATCGTGTTATTTTACTTTTTTCCACACTAAAACAAAAAGGAATATTTGAAATTGTTATTTATAGGTTGTTATGTTATTGTTTTACTCATACATTCCACTCGAGATTGAATTAGTCTGAATGTGGCCCAAAATTAAAATGATTTTAAGATCCTTAATTGTTAATATCTTTAGTGTAATTTTTGCATTTGATTAATTCATCCCACGGACCAGGTTGGACCCTTTGGCGGGCCAGTTTTGGCCATCAGGCCGCATGTTTAACACCTCTGCTATAGACCCTTACAGACCCTATAGACTCTATAGGGTCCACCTGCTTTGTTAGGTACCATGAAACAATGGTACTAATGTAAGTAATGATGTTCAAAGGGATCATGTGGATGTGGACAGGGGTCTGGATCAGCACTGATGTTGGTAGTGTTATAAAAGTCATGTTCTATATTCTAAAATGCACGTTCCTTTCACCTTACATGTGTTTTTCTTGTATTTTTTATATTTACTTCTTGTATTTTTTATTTTTTTTTGCCACTTATGAGTAAGAAACCAAATATGGTAACTTCAGTAACCTTAATTTTCTACAAAATAATAAAAAAAGAAAGAAAATTTTCACAAAATAGTCTTATGTCCTCAAGTAGCACACTAAGGCTAAAATTTTCAATTTAAAGGTATTTTTATGAGTGACCTATGAATAGCTTGTAAAAAAAAAAAAAAAAAGTAAATAAATCAAGCTTTTGTTTGTTAACAACTGTGTACTAAACAAGCTGATATTAGTGAACCTTAGAGTTTTTGTTGATAAAATTAACACTATATTATGAAGGTGGCTCCTCTTGTTCTTTATGTGTTCATCTCTGTTATTTCATGACTGATACTGGAATTATCTTTTTTTTTCTTTGGAATATCACTCAGATAATATTAAAATACCCAATAGAGTGACATGCTGAGTGCTGAAGCTTGGCCAATATAGCAACAGTAACTAAGGGGCAGGGAGTCAATTGTATAAGACTTAGCTGATGGAGTCTAGTGATGAGTATAGACTGAATATACAGATGGATATACAGTATATACAGTTTTGAGGAAAAATGCATCCGAAGTTCCCATTTTTGGTTCGGCCAAAGTTTGACTAATATGGAAGTGGTGTTGGTGTCTGACGTTACCTGTTTTGGCTTCACTTTTAGCGAGTTGTCATGTCCATCTTTACATACTGTCTGTAATGTTGAGGTTGCAGGATTACACAGAACACTCCCACTGCTGCTCCAGTGGCTGCTAAAAACATGAAGACCCTCACTAGGGCGTTCAGTTTGTCCATCACGGTGCTATAACAGAAACATGGCCGACTCCATGGAGGAGGACCCACCCACTCTGGAGATATGAATCTCTTACAAAGACAGTTCAGAGAAATAAGATGCTTCACTGGAGAGTCATTTCCGCTATTAATGTCACATGGGTTTATCCACTGCATCACCACTTTAGACTGGAGGAAGATACTGTCACACTCATTCCATTGGGAGAACTGCACGGGACTTCCAAATTTTTATTGATTTTCTAAACCCAAAGTCACCCAAGTAAAAACTGAACCAAGTTGGAGAAATGACATTTATACTGTTGTGTGTTTACTGATCAGGAAACAATGGGCTCTGTTTGACGTCTTTCAACAGTAAACTTTCAAACAGGAGATCTCATTATAAATCTGCTTGAAAAGAATGAAGTGAATCATGAAAAATAAGATATTAGCATGTTGTTGTTTAATTTAGACCTATTTTCACACAATAACATTGTTCTCTCTGAGAATGATGCTGACTCAATAGACAGGAAGTTAATGATTTCATGCCACAGATGAAGTGAACGATGGACCATCTGTAAATAGAGGATCTTCAGTGCTCATTCCATTTACCTTATGTCCAAGTGAAATGACACTAATGAAAACATGTGTGAATGTGCAGATCCTTTGTACTACACCTTTAAACTACACACACTTATTGTTCCTGCCTCTAGTAGCAGGACTTCATTAGTGTCTGTGTGATGTGATAACATTCACAGGTTACATCATTGTGTTTCTAGGGAATATACTATATCCTGCTGACACTCAGGAAAGTCACAATTTCTGCTTTTTTAATATTGAACAATTGTCCTGATTGGAAACTGTATCATTCAACAGTTTTTTTTTCTGATTCGTTTTTTAAATTAAAAAAAAAAGTATTTATTTATCTAATTTTTTATCAAGGTCTTTTTGTTTTTAATTATGTAACAAACATACAACCCAGATATGAAACAACCGTCTTGGGGGGGGGGGGGGGGGGGGGGGGGGGGGGGGGGGGGGGGGGGGGGGGGGGGGGGGGGGGGGGGGGGGGGG
>JAQQZY010000007.1:16623425-16638767 GCA_030068375.1 Ostorhinchus rueppellii | reverse complement strand
TAAGGCTTTGCAAACTCCTGGCCCTGGGGCCCAGACCCACCTTAATCCAGGCCTGTTGAGAAGTCATTTATCTTTACCCAAAACTGCCAAAGGCTCATTTTTATTTATTCATTGTTTTGTTTTTACAGTTTAACCCTGGAATACCAAGAAAAAAAACTGATCTGAAATATTTGTTAATTCAACTAAAACACACAAACCATGAAAAATACAAAAACTTATTGAATGAATTAAAAATTATGTTTGTATGAATTTCCGTTTTGCATTTGCAGACTTACTTTGCACATTTACATCATATATTTACATCACAGACTTTTCCACTCAGTGTCACAGAATCCAGAACATCACCACACACACAGACTGGATCTTTAAATGATAAGTGTTTGCCATTACAGAACTGTACATAACTACCAATATGATATTGTGATAATGAATGTGATTGATTAATTGTGAGGCTGTAATGACTTGTTAAATAATCTATTTCAAGTATTTCAGAAACACAAATACAAATAAAGTGTTAAATTAACAAATTATATTTTATTTTACATGTCCAGCAAAATACAAATGACAAAACACTCCAAATTAACACATATTATGACTATATCTTTATTTGAAACACTGTCTATCTCTGTACGCAATGGAAAAACAATATACACTGAGTGGGAAAAAGGAGCTTCCCATTATTTATTATTACTACTGAAATTCCCTTAAGCAAAGCAGCACAAAGCCGCTCCAGAGTGGCGTCTTCTCAATGACCATCACATCAAACCATGGCTGCAGCTTCCAGTTTCTCTGAGAAGAGGCTTTTTGTTGTCGCTGCAGACTGAGTGGGAGGATTTGTAGAGCATAACATCAGTTTTTCTGTCTGCCCATCGCTTTAATCTTGGCTGGTGCTGCAGGTAAGGGCAGGGGTTCCCTCCGCTCGCTGTCTGATGGCTGAACAGGACAGGTGTACCAGACAGACAGCACATCTGTCCTGTTTTAGGTGTTTGATTACTACTCTGATCTATGCTGTTCTGATCTATTTTAGCTTCACAGTCCTGCACATTAGTTACATATTTATTCAACTGAATATCATTTAAACGTATATATCAGCAATGAATGCAAACATCTTCCCCTTAATGAAATTTCAGATCATGCTTTTTGTCAGTTGTGTTTAAAAAGTTCTGTGGCAGCAGATGTTTAACCCTTTCATGCATGATGTTCACATTAGTGGACACATAGTTGAAGCTCACTGTCCTAAGGCTTATAAAGGCAATATTCTCTGAACCCCATGGGGGCAGTTTCTATAGACGCTAAGCAATACAATGAAAAAAGCATCCTCTTAGTTCTAGAATTGTGACTGCTCTGTGATCTCATAAAGTTACCCTCCTATGACCCAGCTATGTTTGTGGCTTTATTAAAAAAAAACAAAAAAAAAAACAACCAAACAAAAACTGTCCACCACAAAGGACATTCCATAAAATCTGAAAAAAAGGTTGCATCATGATAATTCCAATATAGGCAATTAATAATTTTTTTTAAAAGTCTGAACTTGGGTTTTCCTGGGTCTCAGGGGGTTAAATATATTGTGAGTAAAAACATATTTTTAAAAAAAATTCAAAAGGCATTTCAATTTTAGCCTAACTTTGAGTTATAAAATGAATCTAAAAATATCTGGACACTATTTTGTTCATAATTCATACATGAAAGGGTTAACACAGGACACTTTTTGGCTTGTAAAGCAGGAAGTTTTATGATGTGATAACATTAACAATGTTCATGACAATTAACCCATAAAGACCCAAACAGCCACTGGTGACCTAAACCATCTACTGAGCTAAAATGTTTAATACCTGTTGATCCATTAATCCAATCAATACATAAAAATAACTGGTGTAAAATACAGTTTGTCATCTTTTCATAGTCATCAGATATGACCCATTTGGAAATTCAGAGGCTCTGTAGTTACCATGGAAACACTGACATCTTCTACAACATCGATTCACCAGTAAAACCAATAGAGTTGGATCAATGACAGTAGATGGAGACACTAGGTTTATGTTTAGTTAATGGTAGATTTTGCTGAAAAAGTAACATTTTCTTCAATTTTCTGTTTCTGACAAAAAAAAAACACTCAATTTTTTTCTCTAATCCTTTTATGAGCATCTATAGGATCATTGAATTAAAAATAGGAAAATACATGATTTTACTAGGGGAAAAAATGCAAAAAGCAGAGTATAATATTGCAATAAATGGAGATAAATCACTTGTGAAAGGTTAAATATAAAGAAAAATTCATTTGGGAACTGACACAAATGCAGCACTGAGTCTTTATGGGTTAACTTTGATGTGAGGATGAAATATAATATACAATGTGGAATCAAAATGCAAGACAGTCACTAATGAAAATGAAAGATTCTTCATTCAGGTAGAAAATTAATCATATTTATTCCTTTAACTTCAATAGCAACTATTTACATGAAAACATGTCGAATATCCTTAAGATTTCTTAATGTTCAGTACCAATTTTAACTCACTTTCGTGGAAAATATGCAATCTGTCAGTAGTTTTTCTTTTGAGTATCTTAAACATTTTACAAAGTCTTGTGACTTTTTTCAAGAACATCCATGACATGAATCAGAAGGTCCTGTTGGTGAGTTTATCTTTTTATGACCTTCAACCTGTTAATGGAAAAAAAAAAGCTTATGAGACTCACTTTGTACTGGATCTAAGACATCAAAATCGGTTTAAAAATGTTCAATCCTTATGTTTTCTCCCACAAAAGCTTAACGAATGTTTAAAAAAAAAAAAAAAAAAAAAAAGACAACACACTTTCAGCTGAGCCACAATCTAACAACATCTAAGTTACAGTGTTATTCACCAAAAGCCACTGGAATGTGATTTCACCACCAGCTTATAAAAGATTAAATTCACAATAAAATTGACAGTGATGATCATGGTAGAGGCTGCTCTTATAAAGAATCATTTAAACATCAAACTGTGTTAATGCAACAATAAAAAAAATGATCAAATAATGAGGCAATATGGAGATGTAATTGAAGAAATATATAAAATAACAGGCTATGCTGCAGTGTAATTTTAGCACCATTTAATGACAGTCTCATTTTAACGACTCATGAGGTCATCTTTAGTATGTGCTTAAAAGAAGTTGTGCCACTAGTGTTTTCTAATATAAAAAGTTTGCTTGAAGTCAAAGGGGTCACTGTAGAGGAGGACTATATTTGGTTTTTATAGAGTAATCATAAGTTAGTTGTACTGGTTATTATACGTCTAATCATTGGATGCAAAGGATTCTCAATGATCCCATAAATCATTATAGATCTTTAAAAAGACTTGAGGCTGGTTCTAGTGGTTAAACTTTTTTTTTTTTTAAATCAACCACTTCTGTGCTTTCATACTCTTATACCGTATTTTCCCACTTCCACAAACATGACCCTATCATTCACATATTTGTGCTGGGATTGGTTGACCTTCCCCGTGTTTTAAAAGAGGCAGCATGTCGGTCAGTATGTCAATGAGGTTGTCCAGACCCCATAGGTATCCATCTTCTCGATTGCCCTCCGACCATGAAGTGCGGTGGTCCACAGTGAGGTTCGGCGGTAAGGCCACTGTCTTCCCAAAGTCAATCATCCACACGCCTGTTCTCCCTGAATGATCGTGCACGAACAATAAAGAGCTGCCCACAACCTGTAGGGACACGAGGGTTAGAAAAAAAAATCCCACTACCGGATACTTTATGGCACCCGTCTGTTTCTTCCTGAGGCAACCACTGATATACTGTATGTTGGAAATATTTAACCCAGGGGTGTCAAACTCATTTTAGTTCAGGGGCCACATATACCCTTATATGGTATAAAGTGGGCCGGACCAGGAAAATAATATAAATAATAGGATAAGAAGTTTGGAGTGAAAAAAAGTAAAACTCTGTGATGAAAATGTTTACATCTATGAACTGTACTCGAACATAACATGAACAAATATGAACAACCTGAAAATTCTTAGGTAAAATAAGTGCAATGTTAATAATATTACGCCTTAGTTTATCATTTATATGTGTGAATCATAATTTAGAGATTACAGCAGATCTACAAATACACAAAACATTAAATAACATGCAGAATAGTATTTAAAAAATGTATCTTCTTTTTTTTTTTATAAAAGGTTAGTGTGTAAATGTAAACATTTTTGGATAATTTTCCTTTTTTTTTTTTTTTTTACAGTAAATCAAAGAGAAAAATGTGCATTTTTCATTATTTATAGGTTATTATGGCAGTATTTTACTGGACTGACCCACTTTAGATTGAACTGACCTAAAATGATTTGAACATCCTTGACTGTTAACATCTTCAGTGTAAGTTTTACATTTCACTAATTCATCCCAGGGGCTGGATGGAACCCTGTGGCGGGCCGGATTTGGCCCCCGGGCTGCATGTTTGACATCCGTGATTTAACCCTTTCAAAACTACAGGGATCACCGGTGACCCCGCGACGCAGGTATATTTCAAATTACCATAACTCCTCGCTACTTTGTGCAATTTTAATCCTTCAAACTGCCCCTGAAAACTGTGAAACTGGGCTTTCTGATGCTATTACTCAAGGCCACTTCCCTATCCAAACCAACAAAAATGAGTGCACAGACAGAAGACAATGTGTGATGTGTGTCATGTGGGTCTGTATCTTCAGGTGGACAGGAATCGTTTCAGAAACTACCACTGCTAAAATAAAAAAAACACCTGGATATTCACAAATAGAACACCCTGTAACATGGACTCAGAAAGCTCCACAAATGTCAAACTGTCTGAGTTGTTGTAAAATAGTTTGAATTAGATTTTTGCTATATCAGAAATGTTCAATCTGCACTTTTCAAGAATTTATAAAAAGAAAGTTGAAGAAAATTCAATTCCATTCTTTGTCCTTTTCTTCTTATAACACAGATTTAGGTATTTGATGACATAAGAATGGTAAATACTTGACTTTTGAAAGTTTTACTTCTCTTGGAAAAAGGGTGTGAATTTTTTACACAGGGCATTTTTTTGACACAATTATTGACAAAAAAGACCAGGCATTTTAATAAATGTATCTATTATTATGGTGCTAAAAGGGTGAATCCCCGTTAGATCAATTAGCCTCAAATTTGATGGTGCAACATTTAACCCATAAAGACCCAGTGCTACTTTTGTGGCAGTTCCACAAAACTGATCACCATTTATTATAATATTATCCTCTGTATTTTGCATTTTCAGTGTAAATCAGCTATTTTTCCATATATTTAATTTACTGATTATGTAGATGTTCAATAAATCTGAGATTAAAGTTGAGGGTTATTATATTAAAAACAGAGAAAATGGAAGAAAATGTTACTTTTTCAGCAAAACCTACCATTAACTGAACATTAACAAAGTGTCTATATCCACTGTCATTGATCCAACTCTATGAGTTTTGCTGGTGAATCAAAGTTATAGAAGATGATGGTGTTTCCACGTTCACGAAGGAGCCTCTGAACGTCCAAATGGGTCATATCTTATGACTATGAAGATGATAAACTGTATTTTACAGCAGCTATTTTTAAGTGCATTGATAGGATTAGTGGGTCAACAGTCATTAAACATTTTAGATCAGTAGATGGTTTTGGTCAGCACTGGATGTTTGGGTCTTTATGGGTTAAGGTCATAGTATAATAACCTGTGAATGAACAGAACTGACCTCATGCGTTCTGAAGAATTCTGATGACTCCAGGACCTGACGTAGCTGTTTCAGTCGCCTCAGGTAACCCCACTGCAGAAAGACGTGAAACACTTACAAAAGGATCGATCTAGTTCATGTGGAAATCAGCTCAGGCATGTCCTAGTCACACTCACAACAGTTTGTGTGTTGGATTCAACAAAGTCGCTCAGTGCCTCCGTCACTTGCTGTCTGCTCTTGGTCCTTTTAAAGTTAGTGTGACATTCTTCATTTGGCTTCTGCACACACAATGAAAAGATCTCAAAACACAATGAAACACTGTTTTCTAAGATAAGACAAGAAAATAAAATAAAAGACAACACGTGATAAGATAAGTTAAGATAATTAAGATAAGATGAGATGAGCTAAGATAAGATAAGAAAATAAAAGAAAAGACAACACAAGATAAGATAATTAAGATAAGATGAGATAAGATAAGATAAAAGAAAAGACAACACAAGATAAGAAAATTAAGATAAGATGAGATAAGAAAAGAAAAGACAACACAAGATAAGTTAAGATAAGATAAGATAAGATAAGATAAGATAAGATAAGATAAGATAAGATAAGATAAGATAAGATAAGATAAGATAAGACTTTAAATGCAGAAGACAGGCAGAACATTTAAGTTTAAAGACAGGAAACAGAATACAGAGAACCTCCAGTTTAAACGACTATTTCTGTACACACATTCTATATTAAACCATAGAACCATGGATTAGACACTCAGACTTTGTTTACTAGTATTTACCAGCTCATATACAGACATATAAAGATTAATTACTGACATGATACAATGACCTTTGCACTCACCTTAAATCCTTCGATGCGGAAACCTAGTGTTGTTGTGGAGCTCAGGGTCTCCCTCCACTGCATGTACCTGGTTTTTAGCACTGCCTGCTGAGTGTGTTCCTGAACTGTAGGGGCCTCCGGATCAATGGCCACCATCTTCTCATACATGTCCTTACGAGGCTGGGGACGCTCCCGGGCCAACTGTAACTCCTCCTCCAGGTATGTTCTGAGAAAGACAATGCCTGAGGTCAATGCTTTATGAATAAAAGTGTTTGTGTGACTGATGAACAGCATAAGAAACTATGTTTACAGCCTTCTCACAGTCAAGATAGGGCACAAAACCACATCTTCTATAATACATGCAGATGTATCAAAGGCTGCAGGAAACTTTAGGAAGTTGCTCCATCTGCTCTTAATTCTTTGTGTGCACATTTCCTCTCTGCCTGTTTTTAAATCTCTTCTTAAAACCCACCTGTTCCCTTTGGCCTTTTAATCCCTGCAATGTTGATAATTTGTTCTGTTTTATGTATTTAAATGGTTTTGATTGTTTTTTTTGCTTTTATTATTATTAACTTGTATTGTGTTTGTAGTGTTCTGCACAGCATTTTGGTCCACTGTGGTTGTTTTAAAGTGCTTCATAAACAAAGTTGGATTGGATTGGATTTTTATTTTCATCACTATTGTGCACAACAGTATGATTCATGGGAATGAGCTCAGCTGAGGAGGGAAAAAACTAAAACCAGATCAGATATAAGCATTTTGTATTCAGGTAATACATCCTATCTTCGTATGTCCATGTGCCGGTCCTTAAATACATCAGTGGATTAATTACTGTTCCAGTGAAACTCACCGGCTGCCAATTTTGCAGTCCATAATGGCAGGTGTATTGAAACTGGTCAGCAAGTTATCCATCATGTTGTAATCCTGCTCATCCCTCTGCACCACACCATAGTATACAGGAACGAAGGGCCTCATTGGGTCCTCCATCAACTTCAAGTAACATTCCTGCTCCCCTTTACAGAACTTCTTCAGCAGTGTGCCATATTCCCCTACATGGAAACTTCCTGTGAAGAAGATCCACAAGTCAGAGAAAAGAAACAAACCAGATGTAAAAGTCAAACCAGATGAACAAACCTGCATGCCCGACCACTTGCAGCCACTGCTGAGGTTTCTTGGGGGTCATGGGAAGGATGGGTGACGTCCCGTGACTTTTCTTCCATGCGGAGTTCTGCATGGGAAGAACACGAAGAGCTCAGCCAGACATTCTCCAAACACACACGCTCTAGCCACGACCTCAGACTTCAGACTCAGTCACTCGACTCTTTGACTCATGGGTGACCGTCTCTATGGAAACAGCCATTCAAAACAACAAAAGTGAAGGTGCACAGTCGACGAGGTTGGCTCTGATCTTATGCAAGAGGTGAAGAAATTTATAAAACATTGACAGGGAGTACTTGTTTTCTACTGAAACTGCATTAACTATGGACAGTTACTGTGGGATGGTGGGCTAAAAATGTTCAAAATGTCTGCATATGAGACTGAAACAGTTAATAATTTGTCAAATTTATTGACTGATTGATTCTGTCTTATGATCAGATCATAATAAATGAAATACTTTGCAGGATTTCCACTTTTTCTGTGGATGTTCTATCAGTCCATGATTTTAAGTTTTTTCAGAAAATACTTTTCAGCAAATATGATCCTACAAAGACTGTAAACATCGATTGTACTTTTTTCTCCACTGCCTTTCTCTGACAGCATTAGTTTGACCCCCTTCATGTTGAGCATGTATCTCCAACTCTGTGAATATTGAATGAAAGGTGAAATTTCCTTTAGATGAAATAAGATAAGATTTATCCCACCATGGGGAAATTTAACAATGATTTATTTTCGTTCAATAATAATTTAACAGCAGCAACATACAACAAGCAAGTGCAGAGAGAACAACACAGGTAGAAAAACCACAGGAGTGAAAATGAAAAATATAAGAAGAAAATGTAAAAATGTTGGTATTTATAAAATATTTATATAAATAAAGAATAGGCAGAAAAATACTCCTACTATTGTACTTCTAGTGTAATATTGCCAGAGTATGGTCTTCATAAGTAGTAAAGCATCTTTAATGACTGCTCTGTTGAATTTGTTCACTGTCTGGCTGATGCAGCTGTTCTGTGGCTGTAGTACCTATAAATTACCTATGGGGGCAGCAAAACACCTGAGAGGCACCGAGCCTCCGCCAAATTTCGGCAGAGGAAGAGGCAGTAGAGACGGAGGGAAGAGAAGAAGAATTTAACGGTTCCCGGTTGTTGAACCGCTCCAGTTTCCACGGTGTGTGTGACTCCACCACAAACTGTTTGGTCTTGGACGTATCACCGATATAAGAGGCTGTTAGCGGCTTCGTTCACCTAGCTAACATACAGCGATGGTTTTACAACGAGCAGCAATGCGTTGACAACTTACACCTTAAAGGATCATCTCTACAACCAAAGGTAACCTATTTATGTCAAGCGTTTATTCGCTTACAAAATAACGTTATACGGCACACAAGCAGCTACTTATTTAGCTTTTATCCGAGTTAACTAACAAGTTAACTAGCTGAACGCCAACGAGAAAACTGGAGCTAGCTAACCGGAGCTAACGTTGGTCAGTTACCAGAGCGCAGATGTTGACTCTTGCTAGCTGACCTATGAATAGAAAAGCTGATGATACTCTAACCTATATTTTAGCGGTTTACAAAGCTCCATTTCAGAGCCAAATCCCCCACTTTACGTTACTCGGTGTTGCTGAACAACTGGCTGGTAGTCCCTCCGACAGTAATGTTTTCTACACAGTGAAAGCTGAGCTCAGATTCCCTCTGCACCGGAGAAAGTGAAGTCAAGTGTTAAATCTGTCTGCACACCGACGTAAAAGAAGCACAGATCTTAACTTACTTCGTAAAACATGGCTTTGGAGACCTGTGCTGAGTCCTCGACATATGATATGACCCATCAAGCTGAACTTTTTCAGTAAAATGATGATGACACCTTTTGAGAAGCGCTCCAGCGGCTCACTTCCGCCCCCGTCGGTGTGTTTTGGTTAAGACAGACTAAAGTACAGGTTAGTAAGGTACAACAAGGATGAAAACCCAGTGGAATTACATGAATAGATTTAAGAGAATTCATGTGAATGGAAGTTTGAAGCCGCCTTTTTCTGATGGCTTGATTCAGTAGATCCTTGAAGGTATTTTTAGAGCTGAATTTAATACATGCTTTTCTCTAGTTGCTGTGTTTTGCTGTTTGACAACAAAATACTGTGATGAAGCCATCAACTCTGATGTCAAAATGAAGATACATTTTTGCAAATTGCTGTTAAGTCAAATCATGTTGTAGCCTTGAACAATATGTATATATAAAAAAAGAGTCTTTACTATCTCTGACTTAATTCTAAACTAAATGATGAACTGAGCATGCAACCCAAAATACCATACAATTGTATAACATCCATATGATATTCGATAAATGTGGAACTGAACATCTAACAAATGGGGGGGGTCTAGTTGATTTGAGTTGTGACTTACTTTTTTCCATCAGTCAGCAGTTCCAGTTAAAAATCCTGATCTTAGTCATCACCTTCTGTCAGAGCCATGTGCTACCCATACCAATCAGCGGCTAACTGATAAATCAATTTATCACTGATTTCATCATGAACTACAATCTTATCAGGAATTGTTACATTTCATTGTCAGTGAAGAACTCTTTTATGTGAATAATAGATTGTTTACTGGCACATATATTCCTTCATTTATAATGGCATGTTGTGGCATATTTACCAAGAAATGGTCCATCCTGCAATCAAAATATTGCACTTGGCAGGGTCAGACTTCCCCACATATTGATTAATTTTTCAGCCCTACTTTGTAATACTAGTGTGTCATCTTATTTTTTGACATGAGATTTGTGATTGTCAGGCTGTTGTGATGTTGGAGGAATTTGTTGGTTTAATTGGATTCTACACTAGTATGTTTCTCTTGCACAGATCCGAAGTGATGGAGGAGGGCTCTGAGGTGATGGAGGATATTGTTTTTCGAGGAGTGGAGTTTGCAGTGAAGATAGAACTGGACAAGGGTTTGTTGATAGTTGAAATCTCAGACTCGATGACAGCAGATCAGTGGAGAGGGGAATTTGATCCACCATGTAAGTAGCCGTAAAGCAGAGATGAAATCTTACCACAGGAGCAAATATTGTCACTCATGCTGTTTTGTATTCTTTATTTAGATATTGAGGACCTCACACGCAAAACTGGCAACTTTAAGCAGTTTCCTATTTTTTGTAGCATGTTGGAATCAGCCGTTAAAAAGGTACGTCTGGGGGTGCATTCATAAAAGGTGCAAAGAAAACCAATAATAATGCATTGAAAGTCAAAGGAAAGATGTGAAGCGACAATGATTCATTCTGGGCTGTGTGAACTGAGGCGGAGGAAGATCAGTGTTTCCACTGGAGCGAAAAATGTCCAGTTATGTCGAGCTGTCTCAGTCCCTTTCATTCTCTGTCGTTGTTGAGCAGGAAGAGAAGCAAAAACAAGAGCGCCTGGAGCAGGGTTTTTGCAGGTTCTTGAAGAGTCTAAAGACATATAATCTGAATTTTAGGCCTTAAATTCTCTTAAATAGAACCTTGACAGTTCTACAAATGGATTGGATTATAAAGATTAAAGGAGTGATATTTTGCTTTTTTATATGGAGTTGTGAATTTAAAAAAAAAAATTCTCTGTGGTCTACATAAACTTTAAATGCTATGCTTGGCTCTGAATTCGTCATTAAACTCCACAGGTCCATCTTGAACTATTTTTGACTAATGACATGAGAAATGTCGTTTTGAGCACTGGCCCTTTAAATCCAAATGAGCCGCTTCATACCCCACCCCCTCCAGGTTGTTGGCTGTGTTGCTTTCTGTCCTCTTCAGCCACTTGTGTTTGTTAATACAACCAACAACTGAATATTTTAGGTAATTGGCTTGAAGTTTGGACATGTTTTCAGTTCTTACTACAACCACTGCTGCTGCGAAACAATTATGTTGTACTCTGAGAAGTATTCTTCAGAAGTATTGACCTTATATGTGTAAATGTTGTGATGTAATTAGTTATAGACGTAACAAATTAAGTAGGAATTGAAACGGGTTGTAGAAATCTACTCAAGTTTTGCAAGAATGAATATAAAGATAGCTTTCCAGCACCTGGAGGGTTCAAATTCAAACTTTTTGAACTGTTAGGGTCCAAATACAGAAATAAATGACCAAAGACCAGTAAAAGTGGGTTTAGCCAAATATGAACCCTTTAAGCTTTGATAAAACTGCATTAACCTCAATGTTGATTTTTGACTTATAAAGGTATTTTGGAAAGAAAACTGTGTTCATAACCATCGTGGAACGAATAATCAGTAATATAAACTTTGGAGCCCAGCCACTAGTGTGTTGTGTGTGTTTGCATTATCATATCATCTCCTTTCCCACAAAGAATAACACATGGACATACAGTACACACATAACTTGAGAGCAAAGTTCTGTGTAAGCATGTAGCCCTGAATGTAAATTCATTATTTTTCCAAGGAATTCTAGAATCAAACTCACGAAAAGTCGCATACTAAGTCGATAAGAGAGCCACAGAAACCATGTTAGGTATAAAAGAAACTATTGGGATTTTGAAATGATTTAGAAATAAATCTGAGACACAAGACACAAAGAACACAACTTATTATATTTTTGCCTCACAGTTGCACACATTAAGATATATGCCTTGTTGTAAGTACTTGAGCCTAATCATTATTATTTTTGCATAATTGTGGTAATTATCTTCATTCATCGGTATATAAACAGCTTAATGAAGTTAACAGAAATGTCATTTTTCATCACTATTTCCACATCATTTTCCATCACTTGAATTTAGACTGAATCTGCATTTCCTATACGATTAACTTCTATTATTTGTTTGGTCAATAGAACATAGTTTATTTTAATTATCGGCTCTTCTCCTTTGCATTAATGTCTTTCTATATTTCAGTTACATTTGTTTATTTAAGCAATTTTTGTTAAATATACCTTGCTCATATTGTTCATAAAATCTAAAAGGCAAATGAATGTGATTTTACTTGTGCTAAATGATAATTAATGGTGTTTTTCTTATTGAACACAAATATTAAAATTGACTATTGAATAAAACATTACATGGTCTGTAGGTAAGATTCCTGGAAGAGATTTTTTTTAAAAATTTATTTAAACCATCATTGCAAACAGAAACAAAACAGTTTTTCTGAAAGCTGTAAAAGTATCCATCTCACATTGAATTTCTACTTTTCTGCAGACGAGCGATTCTGTCACACTCGACCTCCTGACTTATGCTGACCTGGAGCTGCTGCGTAACAGAAAAGCAGGAGTAGTCAGTCGTCCTCGAAGCCTCCAGCAATCGTCAGCTCTCACTGCCAAACGATACCTGATCCTCATTTACACCGTGGAGTTTGACAGGTTCATTTTATGCTAACATTTCTGACAGCGGGATTTAGTTTTACATTGCTTATGTTTGCATAAGTAGTAACTTGACTATTGTGTGTCTGAAGGATCCATTACCCATTGCCCCTACCCTACGTGGGGAAGCCTGACCCTGCTGCTCTGCAAAAGGAGATCAGAGTTCTTAGGGCTGAGCTCAGCGCTCTCTCTTCTCATGGAGTCAACAAACCTGCGGAACTAGAAATACAGCGGCTGCGAGAAGAGTGGGTTGGATTGATCTTCATCTTTCAGACCAGCTGGTGTGTATGATGAGGTCTTTGGTTGTTTTTTTTAACATACTTTGGTGTTTTAAGGCTGCTTCTCGTGAAAGAGGAGAAGGAGGCCATGGCTAAGCTTCTGGAGCGGCTCCAGATCGGAGGAACCGGTTCAACACCCAGAGGTGAGGAGTGGAGGATCAGAGACGTGGTGAGGACGCTGGAGGAGCAGCTTGTGAAGGAGCGGGCCAAAAACCAGCGTTCTGCAAGCAAAAGAAGTCATGAGCAGCGACTCCTGGTGGAGCAGGTGGAGCTCTGAAGTACTTGGGTTTATGATGAGTTTAGTTGTGGTCTCGTGCTGGTTTTAACGTTTTCTGTCCTGACCAGTTGGAGGAGCTGAGAGCTTCAGAATGTGCGCTCCGTGTTCGTGTCAAGAGTCTCACCAGTGAACTGGGCCTGCTACGGAGAGGGTTAGACAATCTAAGCGTGTACTATATCCTTACTTTCTATCTCTTTTGTTCATTCATCATCAGTGGACCAGATAATTTACACGTGTGTATCTGTTTTGTTTACTGACCTAGACCTGGCCCTCTTTATGTTTCTGCAGCAGAGTGACCCCTGTCTCCAGTCACATCAGTTCTCGCCTTGATGGGGAAGTGTATCGCTCTCTGTCCCGCGATAGGAGGTCGGGATACGGAACAGTCAGAGCACGCTCAGGGTCACGAGAGCGGATGGAGGATAGAGTTCAAAGGTCAGAGGAGAGAGGCAGGAGAGCAGACTCAACAGGACCACGAGCTTGCATACCGAGGCCATCACCCTCTCCCACTGGTACTGGCTGGATGAAAAAACAAATGCATAATATTACATTCAATGAAAATCCCTAAGTAGCTGCACAATTTACTGTAATTTATAGTATATACAGTGGTGGAAAAAAGTTCTTTGGGCACTTCATGTATGTATGATATATTCCATTAAGAATCAGTCTTAAGTCATTGACTTCTGCCAAATATTGTTCCATTTTCCAAACCCACATGTTCCCTTCTGCACATGTCCTGTTCCATTGACGTAAAAACTGGATGTTTCAGCAAGATAATGAAATGCAGCCAGGATATGACGTATTGAAACGTCAAGAATTTAGTAATGGTTTTGTTGTTGTTGTTGTTATCAACAACAACATTTTTTTTTTTTTTTTTCATCTGTCTGATACAGCCCTACATTTTAAACAGAAAAAATTTTTCCACAAATTACTCATGACAGTATTTGAGAGAGTCTAAAATTTTAAGGGTGTCTGAAAAATTTTTTCCACTACTGGAATTGCTTTTCTTATAAGGACAGTTGAGCTCAAACAGAATACTCAAGTTTAGGAGTTACAGTATCAATTCTTAATATAAATGCTGCAGCTCTAATTTTTTTTTAATGCCTTAAATATATTAAACTGTTTGCTAAATCTGAAAATATTATTGCTTATCACAAGGATTGATTTGCATGTTTCAGTCTTTTAAAGTAAAATGTGAACTCAACCATTAAATCCAGGCTTCATCATTTCCACCTCTAACCTCACAGGGTCACGGGGTCCACGTTTCGACCCGACTGCTTACATCCAGGACAGACAGCGCCGGCAAAAAGAAGCAGAAGTCAAAAAGTAGGCTCCTTAGATTTTTCTTTGAGGCCTCTGTGTCATGTTGAGTATCCAGTGTTTGCAGCTCTAACACCGTCTCCTGTGACAGACAGAGGAAGGTGCGGAGGGACATGCTGACGTCTCCCGTTGTCCCTGAAAGGGGACGTTCGCGCTCCCGAGAGGCCCACCCCCTGATGACCCGTCCTGGCAGCAGAGGCAGGAGTTTATCTGTGGAGCGGAGGAGCAGGAACTCCTCTGAGAGCTCATTAGTCGATACAGATGAAATGACCAAAACCCTTTTTAGGTAAAATGAACATATTATTATACAGTCACCTCCATAAGTATTGGAACAGCCAGTTCAATTCCTTTGTTTTTGTTGCATATTGAAGAGATTTGGGTTTCAGATCAAACGATGAATATGACACAAAAGTTCAGAAGTCCAGCTTTTATTTGGTGGTTTTTAAATCAAAATGTGTTAAACAAC
>JAQQZY010000007.1:16604057-16618229 GCA_030068375.1 Ostorhinchus rueppellii | reverse complement strand
GGGCTGACATATAGAGACAAACAATCACTCTCACATTCACACCTATGGGCAATTTAGATTTGCCGATTAACCTATCAATGCATGTCTTAGGATAGTGGGAGGAAACCGGAGTACCCGGGGAAAACCCACATGCAAACTCCACACAGAAAGGTCCCAAGAATCGCCCGGGAATCGAACCCTGGTCCTCCTTGTTGTGAGGCACGAGTGCTAACCACTGCACCACCGTGTCGCCCCTCCTTCTGTTTAGTGTCAGACTTTTTTTTTTTATTTTTTTTTTTTGCCATGATGGTAAAACTGCCAAATTTTTTATGAAACTGTTAAGTGCACAAGCAAGACTGTTACTCCAGTTTTTACCTTTTCTAATGCCTTTTCTATCCCTAAAATATAATTTATACAACAGCTCCCTTGTTTCCTGTTTTTTGTCATATGATCTGTGTCAGTCCACTGCAGATTTCTACACAGTAAATGAAGCGACGCCATAAGGAAACCTTGAAGGGTTTCCACGCTACAGCTGGCCCTACCATTAATTAACAAACTGCTGAACACGAAGCCTATCTCCCAGGGGAACTCCTCAGTGTCTGAACAGCTGCTTTGTGTTTCTACAGCAATATATGGAGGCTGGACTTGAATCCCTTATGTCATCTCACACACACACACACACACACACACACACTGAGCCAAATCTAAAACGGCTCCAAGCAGTGCAGACCCACAACATTGAAGCTGAAAAAAAAATTATCTTTACCTCGAGTCAAATCATGTTATGCAATTATTGTGGTCTATAAAAAGATTTGATTTGATTGAATTAGTCAAACAGTTACTATGGCAACCACTGTAGAGTTGCCTGTATTGCCATGTCCTCCAGATGCTTAGACTACATGGATGTGGTTTTTACAGCCCTAAAGGTTTTCAAGTTTGCCTGGGTCATCTCCCATCCTGACAGATTCAAGACGGATAACAGCTGATCTGACTAGTTTAAAATATATACTTTCCTCCTTATGCCACTTTAAATACTATGTAATAACTGTTGAACAGTGCAGTCAGTACAGAGAAAAGAAAGCCCATCCCATTTTATTTTTCCTTTTCTGAATGTATTACAGAGCTAAATGGATGTATATTGTAAATTGGGACCGAAAACCTCTATGTAAGATTATTGTGGTAACAATTTAAAATACACTGCCCAGGCAAAAAAAAGTCACATGCAATGTTTGACTGCACCATCTTTGGTTCTGATTACAAAACATTCACAGTGACATGTTTTTTGCCACATAATACTTACATAGCGCTACAATAAGGTTCATAATATTTTTACCTTCCATAGTTGCATTCATTTTTTGATTATTGATGATCCAGAATAAGACTGTTGCATCAAGTCTTCATCACATCCTGAATTAGAGTCTGGACTTTATGGAGGATAAACCATGTGTGAAAATGAGGTTTTATTCTCCCTGAACCATTCTGTCACATCTGATGATCCTGATCCGTCCTGGCATTTACTGTTCTTTTACACGTTAAAGACATGAGAGGACACTCACTACAGTTAGAGTTCAATAACCTGTTCCAGCTCAAACATTCTTAACCACTGCAGTATTTACCCATGGAAGGATCTGAACTGTTTGCCGAGTTAAATCCAGTGAACATCTCCTGGAATCAAAACCAAAGGGTGTGCAGTCAAATATTACATGTGACTTTTCTTTTTTTTTTTGGCCAGGCAGTGTAATAATGTGATCCGACAGTTAATGGTTTTTTTTGTTTTGTTTTTTTACAAATACCAAAGAAATTTTAAAAAACGATGTTCTCTGATATTTCATCTTCTACATCAGTGGTTCTCAACTTTTCTGCTGCCAAGATTCCTTAAGTCTTTTTATTATACAAAATGCACTATTTAGTGTATTTCCTATACTGTTGCATTATAAAAACATTCCCTCCACACTATATAAATAATGTAAATCCATTGGAGATCACTAAAAACTTATGCTCTGAAAGTGCTTTTAATCCATTAAGGTCTGAATGTATTTATTTTCCTTGTCTGATCTGAATATTTTTGTAATGACCACAGGCCTGAATCTCTTAGGCTACGTTCAGACCACAGGTCTTAGTGCACTATTCGGACTTTTTTGTGAAATTCAATTTCTTCTGCTCGCTCATATTACAAATTCAAAGCGACTTCTATCAGTTTTGAATATGAACTGAATGCGATCCTGAAGTGACCCGCTTGCGCAGAAGAGGTCCTGACATCATGCTGGACCACGCAACGTGCACTGTGTTTTCACGGAAGTACATTTGGAGGCATGTGGTATCGGCGTGCGTGGCACTGATAAAGTTTGTCTACAACTGAAGTCAGCACCAGTCAAATAATTTTAAGTATTAGATTAAAAAAAGAGCAGAGCCAGGTTTTTTTTTTTGCTATGGCTGCTACATCCGTACAACGGAGTATTTGAATGTGGAGTCGGAGTCAGGAGTGGTGGGATAGTGACGTTAGCCGCTCCACTGACACAGACTTGGTTCTGAATTTTCCAACAAGAAAAACATTTAAATATATCTGTGACCACCTCAGTAACTCTCTCGTGATAAGACACTTATCTCTGGCGATTTCAATGATATAAAGGTTGGAGAAATGCAACCTGTCTGTTCAGACTGACATCGTATTGCAAACTATCCGATATGTATCGGATTTAGGACCACATATGAACGTGGCCTGGGTCAGATTTGTGCTGTTCAAACTGTCTTTAAAAGGTCAGATACAGGTCAAATAGCAGCAAAAAGTCAGATTTTTGGTCACATTTGGCTGCAGTCTGAACATAGCCTAAGTAGTACACACAAAAAAACAGATTCAGTTCCCAATATCATGTTTACTTCATTTATTACAGAATCACAAGAACTCCACAGCATACAAATGTTATCTTATAAAAATAGAAAAGACATCAAGTAGCAATAAACTTGGATGTAAACAGTGAGTATCCAATGATGCTTCAGCTCTAGACTTTTTTGTTTGATACTAATGAAGCAGCTGTTTCAGAATGTTAAAATGGCAACAAAACTTGAAGGCACATTCTGTCTATTTGAAAGTGTTGAGTGTAGCAAAACATACTGTAGGAAATGTTAAATAGAAATGCAATAGTAATAACGATGGACGTACATGAAGTGCTGCTACTTTGTTTTTCTCAGTGCACTCATCTGTTACCAAACTAGTAAATTATACATTCAATCGAGCGGTGAAATGAGGTCCCTCAGTTTCCTTTTCTTCACTAAACCTTGGTTTCTTATTCACGTCGGTCCAGTCAGGTACACAGTGGTCCCAGTGTTGTTCATTTTTTGGTTCCTTCGACTGTTCAATAACCCCTGAATGTCAAGTGTGAGCTGTGGAGAGAAACAGAGGAGCATGAGAACGGCTTTAAATACAAATATTCCCACTTGGAAAAAATGTTCTCCACTCACCTTTTGCTGTTGTGCGATACAGTCCCGATAAAAAGCCCGTCTCCGCTCCTGCTCCTTTTCGTCCCATGTCTTCCAAACCGCAGCTTTAGACTGAACCTCCGCTTCAGGTAGATGAGGATACTGTTGTCGCTGTAAAAAAAAAAAAAAAAAAATACATAGAGCACATGTACAAATTAGAGTTAACATTCTGAAATACAGACGTTTAACCCTCGGACCTAACCAGCAACCAGGGGTCTCAAACTCATTTTCTTTCAGGGGCCACATTCAGCCTGATTTGATCTCAAGTGGGCCGGACTAATAAAATAATAACATAATAACCTATAAATAAATAAAGTTTTGTCTTTGTTTTATCGCAAAAAAACCCAAAAACCATAAAATTATGAAAATACATACTTTTGTAAACTATCCAAACAAAAAAGATGTGAATAACTTGAAAAATCTGAAATTTCTTAAGAAAAATAAGTGTAATTTTAACAATATTCTACCTCAACTTATCATTTCTACATGTGTATTAGGCCTTTAAAAAAAACGGTTTGTTTCCCGTTACGCTCTGAAAAAAAAAATAGGGTAGGGAGGTAAGATAATTTTATTGTCAAATCTTATGAAATGTACTGTGAAAATCCTTGACATATATCCAACTTTATCAATATCTTGATTTAACATCAATGTTTTACTTGTAGGCACTGAAGGTTACATGTATTTTACCATTTTTGCAAACACAACCACATTGAGGACTGCATGTTGGTGGATTCATAAATCAAACATTTCCAAACTGGTGGATTGGAAGGGATGGTCCAATTCCCTTGGCACCCCTGGATTGCTTTCTATGGGGTTTTGTTAAAGATATCATGTATCGAACAAAGATACAAGACATCGACGACCTGAAGCCAAAGATCACTGATGCTATTGACACCAGTGATGAGTCTATGTACAGCCGACATGGAAACAAATCCAGTACCGTCTGATTGTGCTTCATGCAAGTAATGGGGCCCATATAGAAGTCTATTAAATGAGGGGGGAAAAAACTTTAGTATCCATTTTTCATTTTGTAGTAATTCCCACATTTTTTATTCATTTGCTTTTGTAATAAATGTGTTAAATTGTAAAGAGACTTTATGGACACCCTGTATATTTAAATAATAACTCAGGTAAATTCAGGCTTTTCACTAATATTAGATATGATTCATTTGGACTTTCAGAGGCTCTGTAGTGAACACGGTCATCTTCAACTAATGTAGTTTGATTACCTCCTTGACTGTGTAGTATTTTCATCTATTAACAATGCAATTTCCCACTTTCCCAGTCTGTCTAAACTTCAAATTTCTTAACTTTAAAATTCTGATTTAAATTGACCAACATATATTTAAACCAAGGGACATTCAGTGAGGATCAACAGATTATTGGTGTCTCCTGACTGAAATACAATTTTTTTTCTGAAATAACGCCCCATGGGGCACAGGCTGAAGGGGTGGGACTTCAGCTGTCTTTTTCTACAATTACATCCTGTAGTTTTCAGCATTTTATTTGAAAGGCATGAAATTGAAACGTCACTCACCAGTTGCAACATGTAATCCTCGATCGGGTGCGACGTCATTGTCTGGAGTGATAGAAAGGCCACTGAGATGTTGGCTCTGCTCTTGTTGAGTAAATCCTGCAGAGACATGTTTGTATTTGATATTTTCTACAATATGAAAACAGTATTTCTAATCATACACAAATGCAAGATAAAGTGTTTTTTACCAATAGCTGTTCATTTGTCTTGTCGTCCAAGGAGCTCTGGGCTGGGGTAACAGAAACACTGCCTGTTTTTGACTGAAGAAAAGACATGAACACACACATTTTTACATTGGAACAAACCAGAATTATATACAACATCGCACACAAAATGTAGTGAGTTTAATTTGTGTAGAAATGCTGCTGCTAGGTGATATTTTGCAGTATGGGGCTCTACCTCTTCCTCGTACTCAGCCCATGCAGCTTTGCGTTCTGCCTCCGTGAGCTCCTCCTCTTGTTTATGGTCCAGCAGAGACTCGTGCTCATGGTGGGAAACTATGTGGTCTTTACACTTTAGTAACAGCTCAGCCAGAAGCTCATCCTGACAAAAGAAGGGAAATACAATAAATAATGCCAAACTGTGTTATGTAGGTCTCAGATGGCTACAAGGATCACATCGCATTAACATCAAGAAGAAATGTAAAAAAAAAAAAAACCCTGTGGTCACCTTTGGCAGAACCGACGACGTCCTCTTGCTTTTCTTAGAGTTTGGGTCGTCCAGCAGGTCTGGCTCGAACATGTACAGTTCAGTGAGTTCAGAGAGGGTGAAGTGCCTCTCGATCTGCTGCTGATCCACCACTCGGTAGGACAAAGACTGCTTTGTCACCTGCCGATCATAGATCTTCTCTTCCATGGTGCCCTGGAGACCAGTATTGGGTCAGTGCATGTGTTATTACCACAGGTCTCCAGACTGACCACCTCTGATGGGTTTCATACTAAACACTGTTATTAGTCCAAACCGTTATTTACATTGGTTTTTCAGATATCGGCTTTGAAAATGGGTTGTGACACTGATTTTACTGCAAAACAAAAAATATACATGTACAGTGTTTCCCATAATGTTGGAATCATTTTGTTTTCAGACATATTCTTCTTTTTATTCTAATTTATACACACCTTTAACCTGATGTAATGAGTTTAGTTAATTTTATTAAGAATAAATCACATTGTCACAATCATTTCATAAGAAGAGGAAACATATTTTATTCCTACTTTATAGGCAACCGTGTATTTTATTCACTTTATTCATATATATTTAAGTTTATACTGCCTGTCAGTTGGTAGGACATCAATAATCTTCAGGATATGCAAGAGACAGAAACAATTAATTACAAATTATTAATTGATACTCTAATAAATATGGTTCAGTTAAGATACCAACTTCATATTTTGTGCAAATATTAATACAGAAATCTCTTTCTCTTTATATTTCTTATAGAAGAATCTATCATCATATCAGTCCAACACATTTCTAGTACATACCGAAAATCTGATGTGCTTCAGTGTGGAGATAAACCAGGACAAAATGGCACAGAGGAGCACAAATTAAACATTTTACCCATGTTTACACCAAGCTTTAATTTGGCAGATATGTAACTGTGGATTTTTTAAATAACTTAAAGGGATCTTGTACCTTGAAATAATCCCTGAAAGTTTTCCTGATATAAAGTTTTTACACTGAAATCCACATCACATCCTGCTCTGAAAGCATCAGTATCTCAAAAACTAATGAAGATAAAAGGCTGACATTTTCTGTGGTGTTTACACGGACTGAGGACATAATTTTCTGAAAGTATGAAGCAAAACGGAGATGGTCAGTCACAAACATTTTCTGAAATGTGACAATTTACCCTATTACCACTAAAACTAAAGTGGGTGTATTTGCATTTACAGTTGCAGAAAAAATTATTAGACCATCAACAGTCATCAAGAACAATGGTTATGCAATTGAGTCCTAACTCCTGTGTGTATCATGTGACTAAAACAGACGGAAAAGAAAACACGGGATGCCTAAAAGCACTGTTTTTGTCAGTACAGTGTCATAGATATTGATGCAAGAACTGAAGTGATTTTGGTTTTTATCAAGAAAACATGGAAAATGGATAGATATCAGCTCTGAAATGAAACTCTTATGAGCTATTTTTTGTTATCATTATATTTGTCCAAAAAAATTTACCTTTAGTTGTACCAGGCATTAGGAAATTGAAGAAAACAACAGTGGTCTAATAATTTTTTCCATGAATATACACTCTGCACGTTTCTCTATAATACCTTGGATTATGAAGAATTTCACTCAACTCTTAATGATTCTTTTTTGACTAACTTATATCACTTGAATACTGTGATATGTGTCAGTCTACGTGGGTTTTTTTTTCGCATACACTGATATGGCAGAAAAGTTACATTAACCTATTATCGTATTAAATACCTTTCTTTTGTGATCACTGAAAGGCTTTTAAAGACTTAATATGATACTAATGAATCCTGATGGGACTTACTTGAGCCAAGAAGCGATACACAAACACTTGTTTTGTCTGCCCGAAGCGGTACACTCTGTAAATACTCTGGATGTCGTAGGAGGGATTCCATGATGCGTCGAAAATGATGACTCTGTTGGCACCCACGAGGTTGATGCCGAGTGAACCAGCTCGTGTAGAGATGAGAAACAAACGACCCCTTTAGATAAAGATCAATAAAACACAATTAGAGGAGAAACACTGCAGTAAAGTTATTCTATATAAACAGGTGTCAGGTGGACCGTACCGGACGTTAGTGGGATTATTGAATGCTTCTGCTGCCTTCTTCCTTAACACAGCACTTACAGCACCATCGAGACGATAATAATCGACATCTTTTATCCAGCTGCCGGCTGTTACAACAAAAAAGCGGAAAAATGAATACCAACGCAGACGTCACATCTAAGTAGCAGTCATTTCTGTCCCATAAATCAGTACCTTTAATTAACGGTGAAACTCTGGCGCGGTGAGAAGCTGCGAGGAAATCTTCGATCAGGTCCAGTGAGAGTAAAGACTGACTGAACACAAGCCTAAATTATGCAAAAATATATTTGGTTCAGTTTGAGAAGTCATTAATGTGCAGTAGGCGGCTGCATTGTTTATTATAACAGACTACGACATACACTTTGTCATCCAGGATCTCGGCCATCTTCAGGATCTCAAACAGCAGCACCATCTTCCCAGAGTGCTCCAGGACCTTGGCATCACCTTCAGATAGCATGTTCTTGTACCAGCATTCAGATGGACCCTGAAGAGTTGAGCTACTCGTCACCGGCGCTCCTAAACAGAAGGTGATACAAGTAGACAAACATTGGACCAACATCTGTGTAATACAGTCCAGTAACACTGACACATGGGAGTTTTATACCATCAATTGCCGGAGGGTCTTTGGCCACATCAGTGACACACACTGGATTGTTGTCACTGTTCACCTTGTTGCCTTCCTTACTAGTAACACCAGGAAAAAACAGAATAAATTAAGGAAACAAAATAAATCAGATGTTGACATGAATACATGACTTCTGAAGACATTATTGTTTAAATGTGCCAATAACACCTCGTTCAAAGTCAGTCCAAACTGAGCTTAGGTGGACAATATGAGTGTGTCATAGTCAGGATCTCACAAAATCCTCCAAAATAGCATTTCAAAGCATTTCCACAACTATTCTCAGGCCAGTAATACAACTCCATTTACATTCAAGTAAATGACTAACAGTCAGTATTGATGGTTTGAGAACCGGGCCTCTATTAATACGATTTAGATGTAGAACCTGAGTATAAGAAACAGAACAAACGTCACACATCACTGTCTTCAATAATGTAATGCACATGTAGGCAGTGCCCCTTATGTAGCACAACAGTGGATTTCATTCATTTATAGCTTAAGTGAAAATAAAGTAACATTCAATCAAATGTTTTCATTTTGCAAATAGAGAAATTCATCAGCTGTTTGTCCTTTACATGAGACTTAAAATTAAGAGGAAAGATTGGAATTCTGTTGATGTGATATTTTCCAGTTCACCCATCCTTTATATATATATATATATATATATATATATATATATTCTTGAGATAATATTTATTCTCTTCCTAGTTGCATTTATACTTCACTTACAACTGCGTGTGTTTTAAAGCCTTATAAGGTGGTGCAGACCTACCTCTCAGTCACAGCTGGTTGCTCAGTTCTTGAAAGATCTGCAGCCTTCACTTGATTCTTCTTATCAAAGCTTCTCTGAATTTACAAGGTCACAGAATAAGCAAAATTATTTTTCTACATGTAGCACACATTGCGGTAATGGTGAGATACTTTTACCTTGTTTTCTTTTCTGATGTAGCTGAGCTGAAGGCACCAGGGGTGAGTCCAGACCCTGCTGAGCACTTGAAAGTCTTTGAAGAGGTTTGCTCCTGGTTTTACTTTGGTATTGTCAGTCATAGACCTGGTACCTGGAAAAACGAACAGGTTCTCCTCAGTTGGCTGACGTTCAAATTACATCATAAAATTAAAGACTAAAGCTCAAAAACACCACATGGAAAATAAAACAACTTAGGGCAACTGTAAGCAGATATGCAGGCATTAAACTGTATTTGGTGAATGTACAGAAAGCAGTAGGCCTCATACAGAGACCACTTCTGTACTGTCATTCTGGAACAGGGGTGAAAGTTCATCTGGTTTGTATAGTTCTTGCACATGATGCCTTTCAAAGATATTTTCAGGATAGAAATTATTTTGGTGGAACACATCACATGAAGAAGCATATCTTGGTATGAAAATGACAAAATGTGTACATAAAAAGATGTGTTTTTGTCAAGACGTGTTGCTTTCAACTTTTAGTTGGAGCTCAGAGATAATTGTTCTTTCACTACGTCCAGTGAGCTGGACTATCTCTGAAGTACAAACAGTTCACCAGCAATCGTATGTACTTAGATCGTTTATGTTTTTCAATAAATGACTGAATACTCGATTATTCTCAAGCAGTTTTGACTGAATAGTCAATTGATCGAATATTCAACACTTCATAATTTGCTCACATTCAGTTTGACACAGTTGGTGGTGCGGCTGATGTTAATCATGTACACTTTTTTCTGGTGTTATAAGCCTTTGCTGATTGTGACACTTGTATGAGCCCTTCATACTTAAACAAGTATACAAACACATATGATGATGAAAATGTATGAATGAGGCCCGTTGTATCGAACAAACTATGGTAGAGACAGATTATTTTACAGGGTTATTTTCTGCAGGTATCAGCATATCTAATTTTATGCTTTTTAATGCCCTTTTTAATGCCACTTCAAACTAATTCAATGCCCATGTCCAACTGCAGATACTGTATGTATGTATGTATGTATGTATGTATGTATGTATGTATGTATGTATGTATGTATGGACGGATGGATGTGAATAGTTCCTCCTCCAGTCACTTCTGGTGAAACGTGCATTTTCCCATTTTTCCGACATTTGCTAATATTCCCTCCCCTCTTTCACCACAGCATGAGCATGCTCACACCAGGTTGCATTCCAAGCATCCGGTGTTGTGACTTTGCGCATCAGCCGTAAACAACAGCCAATTAAAGAGTTCCGCTTGTCAACCATCACACTACACTTCCGATTAAAATTATCAAATGTTTGTATAATTAAAATAAATCATGAATAACAACGTTTGTTTTGTTCCATCAAGTGTATTTAATATTTTAATGCCTCTGGTGTCATCAAATTTAATACTTTTTAATGCCATTTAAGGCCTTAATTTTTGCAAAATCTATTTAATGGCTTTTAATGCTTTCTAATGGCCTGTGTAAACCCTATTTTAAAGAAACAACCTGCATAAACAGATCCTTACCTGAGACATGATCCAGATAGTACCGGTACAACTTATACTGAAGCTGTGACACCCTCACTGCCAGGACATACTCATGTTTTGGAGGCAAAAACTGGGTCAACTCTGAATAATCTTTCCTCTAATGAAAAAAGAAACATTTATGAAGACAGGAGCACACTGCATCTAAAGAGTCTAATATAGGCAGTAATGTTTGTTTGGTTTTTACCTGAACACATCCTGCGAGCATAGCATGAAGGACATGTGCTCGCTTCTTCATGATTCGGACGTCCTTTGGTGTTGAATCTGCGCACTGACCGTTCTGTATGGGGTTGATGAAGCGGTTCCTGAATTCATTCAATGAGCCCAGAAGATTCATCTTGATGAAACTGACCATACAGTGGTCTGTGGCAAAAAAGTAATCCAATTGAAATCTAAAACACTGCACATACACACTGTTTTCTACTTTGAACTAACACAAGGTACAACAGGATTTAAAACTGGCTTCAACCAAACACTGAATCCAATAAATACCAAAAAAGATGTACTTCAGACAGTTTAAGGCCTTAAACTCAGATTATTTAATGCTATTAAAGCTAAAGTAGTCAAGTAGTGCTTTCCTGTGGTTGTACTGCTAGTGATATTGATTCATTATGTTATGTAGGACATTATTTCCAGTGAGACGACAGTGTACTATTTACAACAGGTTTACTGACTCACACTCAACTAGGTTGTTTTGCAGCGGAGTCCCGGTTAGAACCACCCTTCGTTTGGTCTTGATAACATTCATAGCTTTGGAGATATTGGATGACTCGTTGCGCAGAATGTGTCCCTCATCACAAATGACAAAGTCTGGACCTGAAGAGTTAAAGAGATAAAACAGCTGCTGACTGTAACCAATTAACAAAGCAGTGGGGAAAAAAACAACTAAATGGACATGAACAGAGTTACTGCACCTGGGTCCACCAGGACACTGATTAACAGTTTCCTCCACTCCTCACTTTTGATGTTCTTGGCTACTGACAGGTTGCGGTACATCTCATATCCAATGATCAAAACACCTCCATTTCTCCGCCACATCTGAAGAACATTAAGTCGGTCCGGGATAGTTTTTGCGGTAGCCAGCTCTTGAACCTGTATCATTTACATGAGCAAAAACATTTATGTGAGACAACAGAAACATACAAGTGAGTGACAAATTAAAGGAAAACCAAAATTAATATAGGTGTTTTGTTTTTTTTTATAATTCTACAAGTCTGTTAATTTGGACCGGTGCATTAACAAAAGACAGTCCCATATTTCATGTTGTTCATTCAAATAATTTTTATATTAAACTATTCAGTAAACCCTCATTATCCTGGAAGCATCTGCTACTCTTGTGACATTTTTTCTTTTAAAGACAAAGTATGTACAATTTCTAGAGGATGAGAGCAGTGAGCAACTGAGTGAAATGAGAAGCATGTGGGCCATAATTACATTAGAAAAGTAAGCTTTCAAAACTGATGCAAGTCCTGCTCCTTCTGGTCACATGATTATTTGATTTTGTAAAATGTATATGTATGTGTTCATGCAAAAACACAAACAAAAAGACTAAACACCTGAAATAGAAAAATAAACCTTTGTCCCTGATTCCATGACTGTCGTTATATTCTAAAAGCATGAATCATGACTAAACATCCCCCAGACTGCCTCTCGCATGCGTGTTTATCGATTGACTGAGGGAATGCACTGCCAAAAGGTCAATGCTGAGAAACGACCTAAAAAATGAGAAAATACAGGCAGTGGGTGAGGTCTCTGCAGATAAATACACATCGGAGGTGATGACTGAAAGGATCAGCGAAAAAGCCTGTGAAGAGCTTTTATAATAAATGTTCCATACTTTGCCTTTAACCCTTTTAAAACCACGGGGATCATCGGTGATCGCGGTGCTTGTGTATTTCAAATTACCGTAACTCCTCACTACTTTGTGCAATTTTAATCCTTCAAACTGCACCTGAAAGCTGGACAGGAATTGTTTCAGAAACTACTAAATAAAAAGCGCTTGGCTATTTACAAATAGAACAGCCTGTAACATGGACTCAGAAAGCTCCAGAAATGTTAAACTGAGTTGTAAAATAGTTTGAATTAGATTTTTTCAATTTCACAAATGTTCAATCTGCACTTTTCAAGAATTTATAAAAAGAAAGTTGAAGAAAATTCAATTCTGTTTTTGTCCTTTTCTTATAACACACGGTTTCAGGTATTTAATGACATTAGAATGGTAAATACTTGACAGATTTGGAAAGTTCTACTTCTCCTGGAAAAAGGGTGTAAATTATTTACACAAAGGGTATTTTTTGACACAATTATTGAGAAAAATAGACAAAAAAAGACCGGGCATTTTAATAAATATACCTGTATGGTGCTAAAAGGGTTAATCTCATCAGTGCAAACATCTGCCAGTTGACATGACTGTCACCACATACCTTGACTTTATCTTCTCCCATGTTACCCTGCCATTTCTTGAACTCGGCGACCCAGTTGAGAATAGTGTTTAATGGGCACACCACCAGTGCCGTTGTGAATTTCAGGTTCTTTGATAGCAGCACTGTGTGGAGGAACGCTACCACCTATAAAAGAACATGATTGTTTTATTAATTTAACGGTACCGCATTTGACAAGTGATGCAGTACTGAGATCAGATCTGTAAGTTTGGTGCCTTCTTTTCTAGTAACAAAGTTAAACCTGAACTAATAGTAGTATTATGTGAAAATGTGCCAGTCCACCTGAAGGGTCTTGCCCAGGCCCATGCAGTGTGCCAGTATACAGCCGGAACCAGCAGAGGAGTTGGCCTTCTGTACAGACTCACAGCAGTTGTCCCAAATAAACTGGACACCTGATGTAGAAAGGAAAAAAAAACAAACAGTAAAAATGTGACATCTCTTACAGAACACAGCGAAAAGGATCAAACAAGATGAGAAAACTTGTAAAATGCTACATTGATTATTTCCCACTTTTGACAGTAGTAAAGACAGAATATGTGGAACAGTAGAACCTTTCAGTACGAGTGCAGTATTGTACGAGTAATTGGGTTCATGAGCCGTGGCCCTTGAGTATTTTTGTCTGGAAATATGTGTGGAAATCCACAGTGAAAGCATGTGTCACTGTAGCCACCAGCACTGAGCTCCTTGTCCTCCAAGCACACAGATCATCTCATCTCTAAGGTAAATAAGTTATTAAAACCAGTTTATTACCTCCGCTAAGGAGGTTATGTTTTTGCCGGCGTTTATCTGTTTGTTTGTTTGTCTGTCTGTGTACAAAATAACTCAAAAAGTTATGGACGGATTTCGATGAAATTTTCAGGATAG
>JAQQZY010000007.1:16572631-16585319 GCA_030068375.1 Ostorhinchus rueppellii | reverse complement strand
AATATTGTTTGAAAATTTTACATGCCTAACAAAAAAAACCCTTCCACTTTTTAAATAAGAGTCATCAAAAAAAGAAAGAAAAAAATTCACTTTTTCAATTGAGGGGGGTTGCTGTTTACCTAAAAGGCTTCTTGCTTTAAAATTAAGGCCATCACAAAAGAAATAAAACCATAGGCTGACAATTTTAAGGCCTTCAGCTAATGTGACTAATGCTAAGGAAGCAACTCACCGGAAGTGGAGATCTCTGTGCCTCCTCTTAAAATAATAAATTTTAAAACTTCTTTTGGTTAATATTCATCAAAATAATATTAAATGCCAGACAGGTGAACAATTCAACACCATAATCATGCAATTGCTTATACGCACTAATAGTTCACAAAGTTTCAGTCAACCTTTTGCATTAGCATTAGCTTAACAACCAAACTTCACACAGTGGACACAAGAGAGTGGACACAAGGGCCATTTACCAATGAAAATTAACTCCAACCATACCCTAACCTTAAGCATTTAACACACAGGTCAAAACTTAAAGGTGGGGTCTGAGATGTTTTTCTGGAGCATTTTTTACTATATTGCTAAAAATCTCCTTCACACCCCAGCTGCAAAAACGAATTAAATCCTTTGACACAAAAATGAAAAGTTTTAGTCACCTGTGGAATCCAATTATTTTGAGCACCCACTCGAAATGATTGAACGGTGATATGTCTATCAAATTCAACTGCCATTTGTCCCGCCCCACCCCAAGCATTGCAAGCTCTGGTAGGCTGGAGGCGTGGCATCAGGGGAGGAGTCTGAAGAAAGGAGTTGGGACTTTTGAATTGTGTCTTTTCAAAATGTAGCCTGCTTGAGCCATTTTTCTAACATCTCAGACCCCACCTTTAACAAGACACAGGAGCCTTATTTAATTGTTTAACAGCTCTGCAAACTATATTAATGTAAATGTTTTTAAAATAACTTTATTTTTAGTGCAACCTCCACTTCCAGTGGGTTTACTCCTTAGCATTAGTCACATTAGCTGAAGGCTTTAAAAGTTTTCAGCCTATGCTTTTATTTTTTTGTGATTGTCTTAATTTTAAAGCAAGAGACCTTTCCAATAAACAGCGCCCCCTTAATTGAAAAGGCGATGACTTTTTCTTTCTTTCTTTTTATTTATTTATCTTTATTTTTTGATGAAAGTTATTTAAAAAGTGAAGGGTTTTTCTTTTTTAGGCATATGAAGTCGAATATTTTCAAACAATCTCTTTTGATGAATGTATCATTTTTGATGTCGCTCAATTTTATTTTGGTACACTTTTTTGTTGAAGTACAGTATTTTTTAGCAGATAATTTAATTTTTTTATGCAAGTTTATTTTATTTCTTTGAACAAATTAGTATTTTATTACATTTTTTTATTTAGGAGATTTTTTTTTACATGGAAATGTATTTTTATTTAGGGGGTACATTTATTTTTTCAGGTATTTATTTTTTCAATAAATCACAATCTCTTTTTTCCTGGTAGTGGATCAGTTACTGAGCTGTTGTGCCTCTGGGCCACCACACAAATTTGGCCAAAAATCTGACTTAAGCAAGCATGCTATGGGACTAACAATTTGTTTTTTTGTTTGTTTTTGTTTTGACACGCTGCTTTTTATTATTTTTTCAATATGATTTTTGCTGCAGATGATATTTCATGCATCCACGCAAACATCTTTACTCGTGTATTTCCTTATTTCTTTCTTTTTTCCCCCAACAGTTAATACCCAAAACTTTCTGCTTTAAGTTTAATTATTATTAGTACGATTATGTTGTTGTTTTATTTTTTCTACATATGTATTTGGTCCACTCATCCATTCTAACATCTTCATATTTCTATTTATTAGTTTGGGATTTTTTATTTATTCGTTAATGTACTTTATTTTCTCTACAGTTGACACACCATCCTCTCTCGCGGCTGGTAGTGACGTCACGGACGGGGCGGAGCGGACATTCCAGTCGTTGCCCGTCTACTTTTTGTCTCTACGTGGAGGAGGCAGGACTGACTCCAAACTGGACGCTGTCTGGAATTTCAGGCGCACCGACAGTGAGTACCAATTTCCTGGCAACTTCTTGTCCAACGACTTCTTAGAGCTAGAGTTTATCTCTCCGGGGTTTACTTAAATAGCATCTTTGTCTTAATCTTTCCTCTCTGTGATGGCCGTTATCCTGAGTTTGCAGGGGAGGATTTGCGGGAGTAAACAGTTCCTGCCTATAAAACTTGCATGTCTGTCGTTAGCCGGCTAGCTTTAGCTTCATCTTCAGTGGGGCTTTTTTCATTTTCACGGTTCACGGCTATGGAAAAGTCCTAAAATGTTCAACTAGTTAGTTTCTGGCTTTTGCAATTTGTATCCTTTAGCCACAGCAAATAAGTTACGCGTACATACATTGCTAACTCGCTACTGTTGTGAGCATGCGTATTGAAAATGTTAGATAGACGCTTCTTTGTGTTTTCATGTAGGATATGGAAAGTATTATGAGGTTCGTATGGAAAGGAGAACACAGAAACACATAGGTGGAGCCTGAACACTTACATTACTGTCACCTGTGCATGACGGAGCCATACGAACCTACCTTTGGTCACCTCCAGTCTACCAGAGCCTTGTAAGCCATTAGAGTGTGTCTGTGCAACTATTTGCTTTTCTGATGACAAACCTCCCACGTTTTTTCTTGTTGACATTTTATTATGATGCCAGCAGAATTGTAGTAAATGTTTTACCTTCTATTTAACAAGCCTGCCCCTCCCTTTTTCAAGCCACATTTCTGTAGTGTGACAATTGCCAAGTGGAATTTCACTCACACATAATTAATCCATCACAAAAAACATTTGAACTTTTTTTTTTTTTTTAATAATATAGATGTAAAGGTGTGTTGAGAAAGGAAACTGACTTGCGTTTTTGTGTAAAACATCGGCTTTGTATGTATACTTGTTTACTTCTCTTGAGTGATTTTCCAGATATTTCCTGCAGACCCATCTGGGATCCCAATTTCTCAACTGTCTGAGCATGTTGAGCAAAAGCATGCCTGCTAGACCCACATTTAGAACTTAATACTGTGACATGGAACAAGTGTGTTGTGAATATACAGCAGTTTCTCGTCAGTGATTCAGACTGCTCCAGCACCTCTGTTCATTCCTCATGACATGGCTCATTATATACTTGTTTTTCTTGTGATTCAAAGTGACAGTAGCTAGTAAACTTATGCAAAAAGGATGTTTCTTTTCTCTTAATCCTTTCTTCCTGTCAGGGCTGACTTTAAATGAAACTGATGTTAGACCTTGTTTTTTTAGAGGCAAAGAAGTTGTGATTCCTTTTACTAGTATTTGTCATTAAAGTGCTTAGTGTTTGACTATTGTACATTAAGATACATGTGTAGTCACTGTACCACATTTCAAGAATCATGATCCTTTATTGTCAGTTAAACATGTAACATGACAAACAAATTCCAATCAACAGTGAAGCGGACATCTTAGAAAGAACCACACACATTTAAAATACAAAAACATGCATTCAAGATAGAAAAACAACAAAAGCAAAGTGTGGATAGTAATAATAAATAAATGAATATAGAAGAGGAGGAGAAATGACTGGAATGCAACATATTATTGCATGTTGTATTAGAATAAAACTGGCTGAAATTTGCACTTAAATGAACATCAGAGTGAAGTAGAGGTGAAGTAAAATGTGTGCTGAAGCAGATGGGAGCATTAAGGTGTTTTAAATACAGACATGACATGTGTGATGTTATCTTTGTGAAGACAAACCAGACAGTCGGGAAGGAGAAGGGAGTGTGCCTAATTTATGTTTCCACACATTCACAAGCTTACACCTGTCCTGTCTCAGGGAACAGGTTACTCCACTTTCTGCTCTGTCAGGATTTTTAACAGGTGCCTTCACCTGTTATTCTGTTAGATGAAAGTAAGCCGACTGGTTTTAATGACGGCTTTTTTTTTTTTTAAATGTATTTCCGGCTTTTTTTCAGCTGTGCAGTGCTGTAATTAATCACTTTGCGGGTATGTTCGACATTATCTCAAATTAAAGGAAACACGCTGTTTTCTTTTGTTGCGAAATCCAGCGAAAGTTGCCATTTACCCATACGTTTACTATATTCATTGACTTGAGGATATTTGTTTGACATTTTTATTACTTCACAGAGGTCACAATTTAATACATGAGTGTGATATCAAGACAGTACAATAAAGGCTGCTGATTATTTTTCAGGCAGATTAAATTAGTATGTCCTCAGACAAAAGAATTAGTAATTCTTATAATAATAAAGAACAAGTAATTGGTGAAATATTTACAGAATATTAAGAATATCTTCAGTTTTGTCCATCAATAATGTAATCAATTTTTGTCTGTTCGGTGAAATATCAGATAATATTAAAATAAACCCCATCACAGTTTCTCAGTTCATTTAAGTCCAAACACCTCCAGGAATATAATTTTTTAATGTAACTGATCTATTACCAAATCCACAAATACTATTATAAGACAACACAGGCTATGTATTTATATCCTTTTGTTTTGGGAGGTCAGAGGTCAGGTTTATAAAACAGCAGCCATGGAAATAGGATAGTCTTGCTCTACTTGTTTAGTGATGACCTTTGTTGTTTACTGGTCAGTTAGTCAGTTAGTTTTTATGCTCTCCATGTAGATTTCGTATTAATTTGCTTTGCTTTAAAATGGTCAGAAAACCCTCATAACCTGTTACATACATAAATACATCCATACATAAATAACGTATAACTGAAACACGTCAAGTTTCCAAGCCTTCCAGTTGTCAGGTTACAAAGTACTTAAGTTCTTGGTGAGTAATGAAGCTTTGGTGGGTGTGGTTGCTTTACCTGCAGAAGATGTGTAACTGCTTTACTTGACTGATTCGGCAGGACATGTGTAACTTGTCTTATGACATTCTTCAGCTTTAGGAATTCCTCTGAACACCTTTTTAACCCCTGGCTTGTACTACGACTCCATCCTTTAAGTAAGGGAAAAACAGTTTATTACAGCAGCCATGTTATAATAGTTGTAAAGATGCTATTTGAATATTTCCATGATGGTTTAACTTTTAACATGACTTATGAAGATTTTATAACATGGATTTTGTGGCCGCAGTTCAGTGTTTGTTGTCCTCACCTCTTTGCTACCTGCCTGTGTGCCTATGCTTATCTTATTCACTCAGCCTGGAAGGGAAATAAAGGGCTGCAGTCACAGATGATACGCTGCCTGTTTATGAGTCAGCTTCACATCTGCAGCCGATTGCGACTGAGACGTCCATGTTTCTGCAGACTGTGAAGGGTGTGTGCATACGAGCTTGACCACACTTGGGAAGGGTGCCCGATCTATTTGTGTGCCTCATATTTCCCATGTAACTGTGTGGATGAAGCACAGGCAGGGTGGGGTGTGTTGGCTCTATGCATTTCACTCCACCATCTGGGAGCAGCACTTTAAATCGACTCAAAGATCCTTCAAAGCTGATTGTAAATGGAGTCGACGTGCTGTTTTGGGCTTGGTTAATTGAGGCTGGTGTTTTTTTTCAGAAATGCGTGTCTATAGCTAGTTCATTGTCGTAGTAAAGCTAGAGCAGGAAACTGGAGAAAGGATTTTCAGAAGGAGCAGGGAATCTTCAGGACTACAGCGTAAATCTGGTTGCTCTTGTTTTGCCACTGCTGGTTGTCATATGGCATGGATGTCTTAAAAGCTTTTCATACATCTGCAGAGGTCTTCTTTGATTCTTATATTGCCAAAACCTTATGGGGCTTTTGTTGGAAATCACTTCATTTTTTTTTTTTCTTTTTCTGGGCTGATCACTGAATCCACAGCCACAGAATGTCACAGGAAACTGTATAGGTTTTCTGCTAAATCTTGGCATTCACACACATTTCCTCTCCCTCCTAGCGCACAAGTGACGGCTATGTGTTGCTTTGAGGTAACTTTAACCACTCTTGGCACCTTGAAAAACACAAGACAGGAATTTATACTTTTTTTTTTTTTTTAACTCTAAACCTAAAAGTCTGGTATCCAAATGTTAAAAAAAATACCATTAATTGCCATAACATCTACTGGTAACACCCAGAAGAAACACAACTTAATATAAAATGTATTTCATTATAAAAGACAGTGCCGTGTAGAAGTCTTGGGCATAAATGGTTAGAAACATCTGACATGTTGAATGTAACTGGTATAAAATATCAGAAAATTAAATCTCATATCGTCTGAACCTTTGTTCATATGTTAAGTATAAAAGGAAGTTACACTAAATACTACCATGTTGGCTTATAGAAGCTGTTTTTTCACTGAAACGAGTTTTTACTGCTGTACATACGTCCCATATATCAGATTATTTCTCAACACAGAGACTGAAAAATGCATATGTGGTCATTACAACTTCACTAAACCAAAAAAACTCACGTTGGCCTATGACCTGTACACACTACTGCACATCACAGCAATAGTCAGATTTGCAGAGTGTAACATTACATTTTTCACCACCTCATAAAATATTCACATACAAATTTTAGCACTTTTAAACTAACAAACTTGCCCACTTCTTAGCTCTATTTCCAGCCTCCTTCCTCAGTGGAGTATTTAAAATAAGAACACTCTTCTCTTTAATTTCCTTCTCTTTGTAGACTTGTTATGGATTTAATGCTTCCAACTGGTGACACAATAAAAACAGGCATCTCAAAGCTGTGTTTATCGAAGACAGGCAGCATAAAGCACACATAAGGCAAAGGAATCTTTTACTGATTTTTGTCCTGGATCGTCAACAAAGATTGTGGAAATTAATTTTTCAACATGTTAATACTAGCTGTCATGATTAATAAAAATTTTAGTTCCATATAAGCGATTAATGATTTAATTGTCTGTTGTTGTTGTTCATTTTATGGCATGGTATAAACCTGTCAATTGTTTATTTATACATGACATAAATATGTACACACTGTCAAAGCATGTCTGTTTGACTTTGGAGGCTTTCTAAACAAAAATCGCACCAAGGAAGTTTGACATAAATGACTTAAATATGCACAGCCACAAAGATATAACTGACAAGTATCAACAGATAAGCAACTACAAATGAAGGGGACACATTAACGAAGTGACAGCCAGATCTTAAATGGTGCAAAATGATGTGCAAAAAGCAATGAAATCTGGCATTTTCTTTTTTACTCAACCACTTTAACAGAGGTGAGTAGAGACAATTATCACGATTGTGCCTAATGATCAAGTGATTATGCGATTATGTGATAACTGTGACACACCCACTTCCTGATTGCTCATAAGATCGATTGCATCATTGTAATCTATACAGCTCTTGTAGTGCAGCCAAGTACTGACTTTGTACTGACATTTCAGTAATGTGTTTGAGCTCCATCAGGGGTATCGATATGCTTTTAGGCAAACGCAGCTCACTCCATTTAGAAGCTTGCTGTTGCCTTTTAGTTGAACAGCGCAGGAATTTTCTCTGCTCTCCAGGCACAGAGTCCAGCTGTCAAAGACACCAACTGTCTTCAGGGCCTGACACTTTCAACTCATTTTCTACTGTTAAACAGGATTTATTGCCGCTGTTTGCGATGGGGGGATCACAAACCCTCTATTCTTCTATCCAGCAGTGATACAGCTCACATTTGTCCGCTGCCATCTGTGCCCTTTGCTCCATGTACTTAACCCCTCTTCTGTTTCCACCCTCCTCCTGTCGAGGGTGTGACGAGGGCTGGCACATGAGGTAATGTTTGTCGGGCCTTGCTGCAACTGAGCTGACTTTACCAGCCACATTTCACATCCTTTTGGAGAAAAGCTAAAAATAGAAACAGTTTTCCTAATGGTTTAGTCAGGAGTTTGGACTTGCCCTGATTTAGTCGCACCACAGAAAAGAAAAACAGTTCTCGCTGATTAACAGGAAGTCTTTTATACCTATCTCTCACTGTTCATAGTGACACATCTGACCTATTTTTTGACCTATTTACTGTCATCTCATTTGCTTATTCTGTTTAGTTTTGAAATTGTAGAGGATCTGATTTTATCTGAATCATCAGGACATGTTATCTTTCAGTACTTTGTTTTCTTTGTTGGAATAGCATTATAGGAACTGAGTCACATCTCAGACCACATGGCTACTACTGAATCATCTTTCATGAACACTATTAATAGTTTCATTCATGGAAGAGGATGTTCGGTTAGTAGGCTTTTGTCTATTGTTTGTCTGCTTGAATATGTGCCTGTGAAGCTGCTGTGGCTGCAGAAATGCCAAGACCTTAAGACACATTACAACCCCAGGAAAAGCTAGCTTTTATTCATGACAATTACTACTCCATAAACACATTAAAACACATAACTACAACAATATACATAACTACTACAATTAACTGCACTCTATGCAAATATATCCAGAAATTCTTAATGAGTATGCTGCAGAATCTGTCATTCAAATAACACGTTCACAGTTTTCTGACTGTAATATGTGTGGTCCACTGTTAACTGTAGTCTAAACATCTTTGTTTTCCAAACACTCGCGTTAAAGAGGAATGCCATCGTACCAGTTCTACCTCACAGAGCACAGCAGCACACCCTCCTCATCTCTCTAAGTGAAACACAGTCGGCCCCGGCCTCATGCATTCCTCTGCCACTACAGAACGGGAAGTAGGCGCTCAGAGGAATTCCTTATTTTCAGTGAATTTCGGAGGGTTACTTTGCCTCAGAGGAGTGCAAGAGCACAGTGCTTTTTTTGGTCAAGGAAAACAAGTCAGAGTGGTTCTTATTGGCAGCAGCCTTGGTTTATGACATTTAAAGCAGGCTTTCTGCAAGGTGAGGAGGACACTTTACTCCATTTGAATGTAGAAAAAAAAAAAATCCAGCTTCCTCAAGGTCATTGCACATGGGAACTCAACCAACAGAAGACTTACATACACACAACAGATGCAGTCATTCATCTCACTATTAATAATTTCTGATACCTCCTATAACAGTAATAATGAAATTTTAATTTGTTTAATTTACAAACCAGATACAAGGTATACTTCATACCAAGGCTGTAATAAAAAGTTTTAAAGAATTTAGTAGTAGAAGCTGAAAGTACATTTATTTTTATAGTAGGTATAGAATGATCTGAAGACTGAAATAACTTTGCTTGTCTTGGAATTCTTCACAGTATGGGCCCAATGCAACACAATATAACAGGAAATTACTTTGATTATGGGAAACAAACATCCTTAGAAAAGGAAAAGGGCTGAAGAAAACCCAGAAAGAACAACAGATATGATCAGCAGAGGTGGGGGTGTCCATGCAAACGTCTGGATATTGGGGACGACTTTAGATTTTTTTTGTGTTTTCATGAGTTTTATGTGGTGAGAGTGTATTAGTATTCCAGGTGAACAAAGTGGCTCACTGTTTGAACAGGGGAGAAAGGTTCACAAACGTCCTTTTCTAACAAAACGGTGAGCGGTGATACGATTGACTTGACTTAATGAGGTGCAGATTCCGTCTCTGGTTGAAACTGCAGCTGTGGTTTGAATAACTTGCATGAGCAGAAAGAAAATGTACCAGAGGCTGATTCTGTTGGGGTTCGTTTTGTTCTCCCTTCCATTATTGTGTCTAACATGGCCTTTTTCTCTCTGCAGCCCCACCTTTCTTTGACTGACCACTTCGGGTCAATCACGGGAAAAAAAAAATGTCTGGGAAAATAACAAAAGACGATATGGAGGAAATGAGGGAAATATTTAGCTCAGTGGGTGAGTAACTTTTATTTTCAATGATTCAGACTCTGTCCTATCACCTGTCTTCTGTGTTAATAATAGATTCGACCTCATTGTCTCCTGTCTAATGGGCTTTTTGCATCTCTCTAGATCTGGACAGCGATGGATTCATCTGTGATTTTGAACTCAGTCACCTCCTTAAAGAGGCCGGCTGCCCCACACCTGGGTATAAGGTCCGAGATATGATCGCGAAACTTGACCGCAACATGGATCAAAAGATCAGCTTTGAAGAGTTTTTAGCGGTAAGTTCAGTCCCCCTAACTACATTTTCACCTGCTGTTAAGACCGTCTGATACTGCAAGTTGGTCTTTGGTGTCTACTCTGACTAAAGCACCTCGCCCTGCTGAGTTTGGACATCTATGCAAAGCAACTTAAAGCTGCCACACGGACAAAAAGAGTTGAAAGACCTCTACACACACATACTCAAGGAATGTGGATGTGAGGTCAGCAAAGTGGTGTGGGTTCCAGTACATGGTGGATTTTGTTTCACTGCTGATGACAGAGAAGTCATTTAGAAGGACCAGTCACGTAAAAAGACTTCCTCTGCTTCCAGACGGCAGCAGTGTTTAACATTATTAAGGTTAGCCTTTTTGTATAGTTCACTTACTGTGTGGCTCCTTAGTCGAACAGATCAGGATACAGTTATTTGAACATATAGCAAATAAAACTAAATAAGCATTAAATTATCAGTTAGATTGTATTTAAATAAATTCATACTCATGTCCATAACTATATGAAAAAGGACTTGGAGGGTTCATATGGGTGCTTGAAATCCTTGAAAATCCTTGAATTTCTATATTATGTTTTCAAGGCTTGAAAAGGGCTTGAATTTTAGTCCTTAAGTCCTTGAAAGTGCTTGCAGTTATAACTTTGTGGTGTGGTTTTATTTATTTATTTTTAATATCAGCTCTGCAAGTTTAGATGTCAAACCAAAGCTACTTACATAGTGGTGATAGCCTACGTTTTAAAAAATAAAACTTTATGCCTAAAAAGAAAATTAATGGGTGCTCTCAGGTCGATTCAAAGTCCATTTTCATCTTGATCTTTGTCTCGGTGTGAGTGTGCCTGAAGAACACCTAGTGGCTACCCTTTTTTTTTTTTTTTTTTAAATAAAATTTTGTACTCTCCTTTAATTCCTAAACCTTTTGCTGTTTATGAAGCATATTATTAGATGTTTATAGCATAATACAATGCACATCATAGTGATAAAAAGTGGAAAAAAATAAATCATTAGTATATGTATTCCTGTAGATTTGCATTTGACCACAGTGATTAGGTGCTGTGCTAGAAAAAATAGGAACTGACCCTTGAAAGTGCTTGAACTATTTGAATTTGACTTGTAAAAATGTGTATGAATCCTGGACTTATACGGTCCTCTATATATTTATCAACAAGATACCTTTGAAGAACAGTAATGACCCTGTCAGTAACTTTACAAAGGTTTATCTCAGTTCTGAAATTGAGTTAGATATGATTAAACTGTCCTTAAACGGTCTTTCATGAGCTCATTCATATTGATACCTTGTAAGGTTAGCTACTATTTATAGTTTCGCAATGACAGCAGATCTTAAGAATTAATCTGCGTTCTTTTTTTGGTGTAGCCAAGCTTATGTAGGGAACAGTAAATGATAAACTTTAGTGTGCTATCAAAATACAGTAACAAATTGCTTTACACATGATGATTAAATTATTTGCTACCTTTGTAGACTCTAGATACTTTTGAGGTATAATACAGTGATGCTCATAAAGTGGGTTTAAAATATTTTTACCTCTTGTCATGTAGTGGTTGTGTCAATGGAAATAAATGTTTTAGTTCACCCTTCACTTACAGAATGACTTTTATTTTAGATGTAGTGCAAGCGTAACTTGGTATGTAATCACTAGAACAGGTCAAAAGTCATTACTGATGTGTACAAATAAGAATAAAAAGGGGAATGTCTATGAAAACAAAATTATACCAACTTTAATGGGTAACTGTCCTTAATGAAGACTTTCCATTGAATTCTGTTTTTTCACATTTTTTACATAACACCAGTTTTTTTTGTTTCATGTCATAAATAGTCAAAGCTCATATTGTCTGTCCATGGTCACGACTGTCTCACTTGGTTATCTCTTTTACCTACAAGTGTGCAAAAAATGCCAGCTTGTGACCTTGGGTATGTTTGTGGAAAAGCGTGCTTCTCTCAGCTGGTTCTGAATAGCTCATTGTGGTCGAATGCCACAGTGGCGCAGCCTGTGTGTCTGAGGTCACTGATGAAGCAGCGATAACTTAGATTCAGGATGTGTCAGACACATTAGTCCAGAATACATATTGTCTAAGAATGTAGCCCCTCATAACCTGTGCCCTCTGATAAGAAAAACTTGTGAACAAACTGACTCCATGTAGTTGCTGTGTACAGCCCTCTTTCTGCTGAGACAGAAATCATGAGATAATGCAGGGATTCAGAGTGGTGTCACTGTGGACGATGATAACAGTTGTGTGGAGAGCTGCCGATAACTCTAATGATATACTGGCACTCTGTACTGTAATACTTAAATTAGCTGGATACTCTTGGCACAGCTTCGCTTTTATTTTATTTTTTTTATATTAAATGTAAAATAAAAGCAGTTTCATTGAAAGAAGGTTTTTGCATTGGTCAGTTGCTATATTACATTTAAATAGGCAGAATCAGATTGTCATTCAGTGAAAACATCCCAGATGCGGTTACAGAACGAAATGTCTAAAATGCACAGCACAAAAATAAAACACAGGAGAATACCTTTAAAACAACAGCTAAATGAAGACAACCCATATGTGTCAAGGATATAAAAGCTATATTAAAAAGACTGGATAAATACAGTCACCTCAAAGTATTGGAACAGCCAGTTCAATTCCTTTGTTTTTGTTGCATACTGAAGACATTTGGGTTTCAGATAAAACGATG
>JAQQZY010000007.1:16499052-16516219 GCA_030068375.1 Ostorhinchus rueppellii | reverse complement strand
TATATATATATGTGTGTGTATATATATATATATATATATGTGTGTGTATGTGCGCGCGTACATATATTTGAAGGGGTTTTATATATTTTTGGATGTAAGTATCTTTTGTCCTGCTGTAGATAAACTTAATGAAGGTCCAGTTCTTGAGGTGCACTGGACAACTGGATGGAAACTGGATACAACAGTTTCATGTTCAAGTTGCATTTTTCTTGTTATACATTTGAAAATTGAAAATAAAAAAAAAGACCTTGATCAAAAACAAAAGAATTTCCCCATTGTGGAATCAATAAAGTCTCTATTCTAAAAGTTGTTGGTGTTTGTTAAAACAGTATTGCAGTTATTTAATATCACCACTAGGTGGCGGCAGTCAACATTAAAATAATACATTCAGAGCAGATGTCTGATGTCAGACCTTAACTCTGTAAAAAAAACCACAAAAAAAAAACCCCAAAAAACAAAAACAAAAAAATCTAAAGCTCTTTTTTTTTTTTAGATTAACTTCACGGTAACCAAGTTGAAATTGTGTTGTATTAATACAGGCTGGTTATTCTACTTCAACACAGGTCAGTTTAATAAACCTGCTTGTTTGCATCTGCTTGTTTTTAGTATCAGGTTGAAATTTGGACTCAACATCTAAGAATCCATGAGACTAATTTGCCACATGCATTCATGTAAATAGCTGCTTCTAAAATTAAACTGCTAAATGTAATTTAAGTCACAGAAATGAACTGAAACCTAAGCTCTATTAGATTTAACATTACCATCATTAATACAATTATATCATATAAGTAAAAACATGACTGCTGCAACTGGTCTTAAACAGCTTCTAAATAATTCAACTTGCTGTTTTTAAACTGTGGCACTGCATCTGAAACTTATATTTGGATTCATTCACAGAGTTTCTAATTAAAATGAGCAAATACTGTACATTGTAGTATATTACCAACTGCAATCAAGTAAGAGAAACTGAAAGAAAAATGAATAATGTAAATAATAAAAGGCACTTCAGTAAAATAATATAAAATTATTGCAGCCTGTAAAAGAAAACACAAATTAATTAACTAAAACAGGAATATTTTGAGGTAAAAATTAATATAATGAAAAGAAGGGAAAAAAGAAATAGGAAGAAAAAAATGCAATGGGCAAAGGGTGAAAAGTAAGTATATTTAAAATCTGAATTATTCTGAGTTACAGGAGCATATTGGGTCAGACTATATTTTCCTATTTCTGTCCATAACAGCCCATATATGATATGATGTAAGAGGCAAAACAGTCAGGACCAAATAAATAAAAATAAATAAATACCAATGCCTATCATCATAATCATATATTACAACAATTTACATTTGGAACAGAATTAAAGATTCAAGAATAAAGAGACTTTATTTGTCATTGCACATATTTCAGAGCAATGAAAATCAGAATTAACAGCAAATTGAAGCAAGAAAACTCAGAAAACAAGGGGAATGTGGTGACTGGGAGGGACACAGGGGCCGCAGACAGAGGACACAGTCAGAGAGCTGCTAATTTGGTCGACTTTGGGTGGAGGAGGCAGAGAGAGAAGTCATTACCAGTGACATCATGTGGTCAGAAATAATCACCTTCATCAAATGAGCCACTTAACACCGCGAACACATCACCTGTTCTGCAATCAGCTGCAGTCCCATGCCTCCATTTGCACCAAGTGCTTCATGTGAATTATTAAACACTTCCATAAATCTCTTTTAATTCTTGTGTTTTCGTGATAGAACTCGGTGCTATCTGGAGCTTCTCCCTTTTGTCAACGTGACACTGGGTTTTATTTATTCATCAGACCCATACTGTTGTTGTTTACTCCCTGTATCATACCACTGCTACTAACATCATACAGAAGAACCAGTCACCTGCAGTTCCTTAATTTATCCCTGATGAAACTAAACTAACACCGCTTCCACATCCTATCTGATATGGGTTTAATTATCTGGTCCAGTTAATGAACTAGATGATGTTTCATTGGGATCCATCATGTGTCTGTTTTGTTGCTCTTTTTGTGTGTGGCTTCTTAGTATTTTATTTTCTTGAAAATCATGTGAGTTCTGCATCATTTCTGTCACTTTTTATACAATTTAACATAATTATATATTTTCATAAATCAATTCACCAGTGACTTGTAATGTTTTTGGAGTTCTTTTTTTATGTTTGTATTGTGTTGCAGGCTCCTTTTATTTTCTTTTACTCGTTTATTTTTTTGAAAATCAAGTAAATTTTTTATGATTTGTAATTTAATATAACTAATACTTTTTTCCGATTCTCCATTGTCTTTTATGTGTGCTTTTTTTATGTGATTGCATTGTGCTGCAGGTGCCAGCTGTTTCTACTGAGATATGAAAACCTACCTTTAGTCTCTGTTCATCTACAACTTGGAACAAATGGCAGGTTTATACTTATGACGTTTTATCCCGAGGCATCAGGCTTTTAATGCTGTCATTTTATTTGTAGCTGCTCTTGTTTTAGCCAATTCAGTTGTTTTGTACTTTGATGACTGCTTAAGCTTCTGTTATTTTACCTTGGATTACCCTTTATTATTCTATTACTATTGTGTAGTTTAGTGTGTGATTTATTCAGCTCCACGAAAAATGAAGCTATCATTTCTACATAATCCGAACAGAAATAATGTGTGAATGAATAACTCAGCCTTAGCTCACTCCTACTGTGTGTGTCAATTTATATGGGAAAATGAATGAAAGGCAAAGTCATAAAAGTATTATAAAATTTTATTTTTTTTACTTACTGTAACCCAACCCAAATGATCAAGGAACAGAATGAAGGTGATCAGCCAAAGCCATGGACTAATCTTTCAGTATCTTCTTAAAATATATGCAGTAATAAAATAAAGACAAGAGAATGGGGGCTCGCACACTGATATCAAGAACAGATAGATGTATTTTTTGCTGGATTCATGCTCATATGAACAAATAATCAAAACCTTAATAAAGTTCACAAAGCTTGTTGAAACTGGCCCTTTTACAACTGATAATTTCTTCCACATGTTGGGTTCATCAATGCAGTTCTTAACTCTACATATTTAAATATGCATTTATAAGAAAGACATTGTGTTTTTATCACTAGCTTTTGTGTTAGTATATACAAAGATATCCAAACAACAGCGAAAAATCCCTGTGAGTGAGTTTATTATGAACATAGAATCAAAAGGGGCCACGAAATTAAAACACCACAGAAAGGCCTATTGACAGAGACACATGAAAAGGGAGAGAAGATGTAATATACATATGAGGTGGAGTGAGCGCTATTTCACGTAGTGTGCAGATGCTGCCAGCTCTGTTTCACGGTGCTGGTTCAGTTGATTCCTTTACACTTGATCTCGGAGTCTGGCGAGCCTTTGAGACAGTTCATCCTTAGGATGATGAGACGAAAATGCAGGAATTAGTGAAGTTAAAAGGAGATGAAGAAAACCAAGAAGAAAAAGATGAAGGAGAGAAAATGAAGATGAAGAAGACAAACATAAGGAAAACCAAGATGAAGAGAAATGGGAAAATGAAGAAAAGAAAGAGAAAAGACAGGAGATGAGGAAGAAGATGACAATGACAAAAGAAAGAGACAAGAGGATGGATAGGGAAAAAAAGACAAAGAAAATAAAGAAGATGAAGAGGATGGAGAAGATGAAGTGTACCTGTTCTGCAGAGGCAACGCTGGTACCCACTGATCCTGTCTGTCCCTGAGGAAGCTCCATGTTCAAGTCCAACCTAAAAATGATGCACAGACCATCATAAACCTGCCCATGTTATTCATATAACTTCACAAAGAGCATATAAAAAAACATTACCCTGCTTCATCAGCCATTTCATGCAGCAGTGACTCCACTTGGTTCTGAAACACACGTTAGATTTGCAGTCAGTACTCTCCAAAACAATGTGTGTGTTAAAAAACCTCAAAATGCTCACAATTCATAAAAATCTTGAAATACTGAGAAAAGTGTCAACAAGTAAATGCAGTATTTGGTGGATGTGGCTCTATAAGGAGACTGCGACATGCACTGAATCAAAAACAGCAAACAGAGATATTAAATAGAAAACAGCAATAAAATACCAGATGAGGAACAGTGGAATGAAAAGCTCTGAAGGGTAAATGTGATCCAGATGAATAATGACGTTAAGAACGACCACTTAACATTCACATAGTAGTGGATGTAGATAGTTCTTTGGAGGGAAAACCGTCATAATGTCTTTGCAAATTCAGAAGAACATAATAAGTGAGCAGAGAAACGTACCTGTGGCGTTGTGAGCGTCGTGGTGCTGCTCATGGTGTCCTCCATTTGGGAAGTCTGAACATCCAGAGTCTCGAATTGGTGCTCGAACTTGTCCATAAGGGCTGAAATCTAAACGAGTACATAATTCTAAGATTGTGCTCAGATGTTACTGTGCTAAAGATGGTTTTATTTCATGCGTTCAATCCACTTTACCTTTTCCAGATTCATACTCTGCAGAGTTTTATCCATGCCTTTCACAACTCCAGCCATATTTTTTGTGACCTGAAAAATGAAGACCAAGATTCTCCATATACGACAACACCAACTGAACTGTAAACCTTCAGGTTGTGAAGTGCTTGTTCAGTACCTGGTTCATTGTAACTGCAGTTTGGACTCTTGCTGCTACCGCATCTACCCGAGCGCTCATCCTCAAAAAATTCACCGACTGGTTCTTTTGTCTGATGGCGTTTTCTGCATGGATCCTTGCAACTTCCATATTCCCCTTTTGAATGGCCTGGCAAGGAAACAAAAATAACAAAAATAACACTGACTTCATTTTCTACACCAAGCACCACTTGAATTAGGGTCTGCTACAACTTTAGAAATATTACTTACCTTTTTGACTTTAACCTTCTCTGCTTTCTCCTCTTTGTCACATTTCTTAGAGTTTCTTTGGAGGTCTTTGGCAGCAAATTTTAAATTGAAGAGATGTTCTGAGATGGGAAGTTAAAGATAAAGTCCAAACAAAAAGAGCAAATACTTCCAGACAGTTTTTCATTCATCAGTGTTGTTGTTTTGGTGGGAGAAAAGGTTTGGACATTTACTGTATGTATCAGATCGCAAAACACCCCCTTCTTATTTTCTAAGCTGGTTTAACTCTTTGGAAATGTGTAGATTAAGACTCAAAGTCACTTTATTGTAATTATTACAATTTCCTCTTTGCAACAAAGAGTCATAATACTAAACACATCACAAAATATATTAAATAGAAGAAGGCCTTGAGGATAAACAAAGAGCAAAAGACCACCGATCCATTGAAAGATAATTAGTTTGTAATTTCTCAATTAGACACAAATTTGGGAGCAGATGGGATAATAATACAAACCTCACCCTGGGGCTTCTATTATATTTCACTATATTAGGACTTTTAGTTTAACTTTTTCCACTGTGGTCAGAAACATTTTTAACCTGTATACATGCAAAGTGAGAAGGAAAAATCATGTCACTTATATATGTTGTATCTGTTGTTTAGGAGGAATAAAATGTGATTTTTCAGTGTGGATTTTCAATTTAAAAATCAAACCACTATTATTTCTTTTGTTTCTGAAATTGTGATCTGATATTTATGAAGTACACCATTTAACATTTATCACAGACATTCATGACAGCAACAATCATGTAATTGTACATGTTACATGATGAAAAAGATGAAGAAAAATTACGTAAAAAAACCCCCAAAAAACTGTTGTCAATACTTTAGAGCCACAGACCAAACTAGTACAGGTTAATCTACAGTATTTCTATTATATCAGTTGGCATCAAGTGTGAAACATCTGATTTAAGAGAACCTCAGTTTTATTAGGGTGATTTAATGCCATGGTCTTACATTTGCTTATCTGAGATAAATAAATTTACGCACATAAAAATTCACTAAAAGTGGGAAATTTTTAAAGTGCCACCTCTATAAACATTTTTTTTTTAATTTATAAAGTAAAACATAGATGTTTCAGACTTAGAAAAGAATTCATGTCCACATCTAACCTTGCAAGTTAGATCCAATTATTGGGTGAAATTAGGAAACTATAATGAATCAAGGCAGTACAATATTACAGCCTAAACACATTCATTATGAAGCTGCAGAATGTCCATATAAGATCTATGTAGTACCACTGAAAATCTGATCAAATCTACTTTACCTAACTTTTTAAATATGGGTAGAATTTGAGGTTAATGAACATTTTTTGAGAAATATCCACTTCAGCCACAAATGGTGATGTTGGTTTTTCTTTTTAAGGTTTAATAAAGGAAATATCAAGATGTTTGCATTCAACTTAGCGCACTAGGAAATTCAATATTAATAGAGATACTACATTAATCTCAATCACTTTATTTATTTATTTATTTATTTATTTATTTATTAATTTAAAGGGAAAAAAAATAATCTAATATCACATGGTAAGCCTGTCTGGTGTCCTGGAGCAGTTACTTAACCTAGTACTGGATTTAGATCTGCACTTTTTCCAGCTGAGCAGGTTTAAGGTTGAATTACATTAAACCATGCTCTTTAGTTAAATATAAGTCCAGGGTAAAAGTTACATTAGCCTTACAATAACTGCTAGTTCTAGAAATCTGCTGTTAATATTGTGCGTGTTGTTCCTGATTAACTTTCAGGGAAGTTAGCTGTGATAGGACAGCTAATCTGATAAAACACATAATATCGAAGTACGCGGCTGATACTCTTTCCTTCCTGTCTTTTATCCTTTTTGTACAGACAGACAGAACAGGGATAAACAGTAGATTGTTTGTTGTTTCCGGATAAATGTATTGTTGACTTTAAGGCCTTCGGGCCAGCTCTGTCCCATGGTCGTACGCCTGACTGACCAGGATATATTCAGGTGTATAAATAACACAACCCTAGTGTTAGTCGTTACTTACAACATTATCGATAGGTTTCACACGTCAAAAACTAAAAAAAACCCAACCCAACTGTTGTTAGTCATGAAGCCTGTTTACACCAGGGTTTCACCACACGAAGCGTTCTTACCCAAATATTAAAGGATACTCTCCATGCTTGACATGTCGAGGCGACTGTTTGTGAATCCAACTACAACACGACTGAATCCTTACACACTGCTGTCGAAAATGCTGCCAGTTGAGCTAAAACTCGGCGGTGAAAACTTCAGTCTTTCGGGTTTCGATGTTCGCCTGTTTCTGCACTTCCGGGTGTCTTACCAAAATATCAATGACGTCAAGATCACGTGGTAGCGGTATTCCGTTCGACGTCACCGGGGAGCTTTCCCTCCCTCCTCTGCAAAATGTGAATCAAAAGAAAAAAAACACCAGCTATGAGCCGCTAAAAACAAACTTTTTATGGTTTTATCGTCATTTTAGGTGAATGTGTGTATTCCTTGTGAGAGCGCGGTGCGTTGGGGATGTGTTATGGGGATGTACCGGCTGAGTGGTGGGCGGTGAGAGCGGTTGATTGATGATTAGATTTACGGTGTGGATCACGGCGGGGAGAGAGGATGACTCACTCCGTCTGATGTGATGTTCACCCCGCAACAGCTCGGCAGTGCGGTGGCACGCCGGTACTTCAGCCTCTTATTGCTCCGTGCACTCTAATAAAAGTAAAACTTTGGGGCGAACTGTAAACATGCGTGTGGATGACACCGAGGTAGCTTGTTTGTTTGAAACTTGAGCGGCTGTCACTTGGTAGTTACTGAGACAACGAGCGTCGTGATTTACCGTAAATTTCGTGACGCCTGATTGCCATGGAAACAGTGCTCCTGTGCTGAGGAAACAGTCCGTGTTAACTTCAACATCAACCTCTCCAGCGGGCTCGGATAAACCTGTTGGATATCTCACTGGTTCTGTTTTAGACTGCGTTTCTACTCTGGATTTAGTTTTCATTCATATTTGGCTACAGACCAGGTGAGTTTTCTTCAATAAAAAAATGTGCGGCTGTTGTGTGTCTCATTGTCAAATCGCCCTTAATGTCACTGTTTTTCTGTCCTGCATTTAGTTTCAGCCTAAATATTAGCCTTTTCATTCAGGCTGCATAGAGTGTTAACTTCCAAGCGAAAATGAATAAAACAAAAATACCCAGCAGGATGTGTTGATGTTGAACTAATTATGGGATTACTTAACGCAGTTGATGCATGCGCGTTTTGAGTTGAGTGATGGACAAGATATCCTGAATGCAGGAAAACAGTGTGGCCTGTGTTCATTGTTGCTGGTCATGACACTCTTTAAAAATGCCTGTCGTTGTATATGTACCTTCACATCATGACTATATAGGTTGAATCATAATGGGCAGCCTATAATATTTTATAAAGCACAGTTTTTTTCACATCTGACTAAATATTTTATGAATCTCACAACCTAAACTCCACCTTCAGTGATGCATTTTGACTCGTTTTTGCGCACAGGGAAAAATCAGGAGAGCCAACGAGTGATGCTTCATTCAGTAGCTGTATGACTCATATAGTCTTATCTATAAAGAAGCCAAGTGGCAGGAGAGCGGTCCTGCTGCAGGACCGAGCTGATGTAACCCCAGAGATGCACTAGAGGCTGCTATGGGCCATGTGTTACCCTCACATTTACACTATTAATGACCGATTCATGTTGACATTTACAGCAGACTGTTTACATCTGCTGCACGCAGCACATGATGACGTGCGCGAGGCTGTTTTCATCACCAGCATCATCAGGTCAGGATGATCTGGATACGGGTAAAAATGTTACTTTAAAAAAATAATAAATTAAAACAATAACGTCAAAATATATGCAGGTTATAAATTATTCACGCACTTAAACAATTCTGGCAACAATTCATACATTAATAAAAAATAAAACAATGCGTCTTTACAGTGTCCTTATAGATTTCTAAAAAAAAAACAAAACACTCACACAAAACACCTGCAGTGCGTTTTAATGCCTCAGACATGAACTTGCTTAACTAGGCCTAATTTTGCATGAAAGTTTCTAATGCTGTTCTCCAAAAGTACACTTACATCTACACCTTTTTAGTTTAATTGACTGACTGGACCTCTGTTGGGTTTGACAATCTTGTAATAGGATAAATGATCAAATAGTGTGTAGATAAAAATATCAGTGAACTGTGATATCAGCTGGATAACTGCGATACTACAGCCAGCCTTTTTTGAGTGCGTGGTATACAGTGGGCAATATGACACTGTTTGCACATCCATCTTCTAAAGCACTCTGTGGATTCTATACTTTTTTCTAAATGCTGCTTTGAGATGATAGAACAGCAGAAATTGAAAGCAAGCTGTTTAATAGCAACATTATTATCAGTGTCATGCAGTTTATTGTGTGAGCACAGCATGATATGATATGCTTTGCTTGGTATGATATGAAAGAGGCTTTTTATATAATATAATACATAGATGCAGTATTAGCAGACACGTACAGCATGTGTCCAATAGATGTTTTAACCAGGTTGTCTTTCAGGCACTGAAAGACTGACATGTTTCCCTTTAAATCAATCAATGCTACAAAACTGAATCACTACCATATGATGATAGAGGAATTTTAAGACTGACTACTGAATGTTTATGCAGTATGACAAGTCAAGTGACATAACAACCAGCAGATGATGTGCATAATGCTACTGGAATGTACTGTTTGAAAAAAGTCCCTTTCAACGCTCACACTGCATTGTGGGCGGGTTCTAAAGTAAGCGCATTTGTCCTTTATTATAGTTTGTTAGTCATATATTTGTTCTCTGCATCAGTTTGACACAAACATGTTTTATTATGACAAACTTGAGGAATCTAATCCTGTTCTGAGACATTAATGTGGCAGCACATTTGAAGTTGCCTGTTTCAAATCTTATCAAATAAGAAGGTAGGTCAACATTAGGAAATTAATTTAGTTACATTACTTACCATTAGCGTATAATATAGGATTTAGTTAGTGATTATCTGTGCCACTCAGTTAAGTGAGCTATTTAATACAACACTGTTGCCACCTACTGGTATCAAACCAGCTGACTTTAGGAAAGTACAACGCAGTGGTGACTTCACTTCAGGTTTCGTATAGGAGATACAGCCAGTTTAAAGGTCCAAAGGGGACTGTATCTGTGACAAAACCCTTCAGAATAGTTTTGCAGTTGTTAACTTGATGAGCAGAGGAGAATGCAGATGTCTTCCAACACCTTTAAGTAAAAAAATGAGGCAAAAAAAAATATCCCCAAGGACGAAGCATGTAGACAGGACACTGGCACGGGGAAAACAGGCAATGTGTGAAGAAAAAATGTTTTGATTTGCCATTTGAAAAGGGCAGCTGGCACAGCAGACAAAAGGGCAAGGCTGCTCCATTAGTACGATACTCTAAAAAGATGTTTTTTTTAGATTAGAGAGTCTGTTTTCTGGTGCACTGCTTCAAACCTTGATTCTTTTTTACCTGAGCTATTTGATAGGAATACTAGATGTCTCTGTTTTGTTTTTGTTGTTTTAAGGAAAGGCTGATGGAGCTCCAAACGGAGAAGAGGTTCCATAACTTAACCCTTGACCAAATCCGGGCTCTGGACAAGGTTTTGACTGAAATCATCCCTATCCATGGGCGGGGAAATTTTCCTACTTTGCAGGTGAGAGCTAAAGACATCATCCGTGTGGTGAAGGATCGGCTGGTCGAAAGAGATATCCAGGTTAAAGATATACGCCTTAACGGTGCAACTGCAAGTCATGTCCTGGTGAGGGATAACGGTCTGGGCTACAGAGATTTAGACATCATTTTTGGAGTGGAGCTGCCTAGACAGGAGGATTTCCAGGTGATTAAGGAGGTGGTGCTGGGTAGCCTCCGAGACCTCCTCCCCTGTGGAGTTAACAGAAGAAAAATCACCTGCCTGACAATGAAAGAGGCATATGTGCAAAAGATGGTCAAAGTGTTCAATGAGCATGACAGATGGAGCCTCATCTCTCTGTCTAACAACAGAGCCAAAACTGTGGGGCTGAGGTTTGTCAGCTCTCTACGAAGACAGTTCGAGTTCAGCGTGGACTCCTTTCAGATTATTCTAGATCGAATGCTGGAGTCTTACTGGGAAACTGAAAGGAGACAGGGGGTGAATTTGACACTGAATTCTGAAAACATGTCAAAGTGCGACAGTGGGAATGAAAACAAAAAGCAAGACCAAGCAACCATTCCTCAGGATGTAGAAGAAGATGCTGAGAAAGATTCCAAAATGGCAACCAGTGAAGAAAGTCCGCGTAAGGATGAAGCTGTTGCTGCGCTTGAGAGTGAGCTGTCATATGCAGAGGCTGAGAATGTAGACAGAAAGCCTGAGGAAGAGCAGGTTTTAACACCTGATAGTGTTAACTTGCAGTCGCCGCCTGAGCAGGAGGAAGAGGATGTGGGTGATATTGAGGACGTTAATTCAGAGGAGGACATTGTGTTTGAGCTATGTGAAGAAAACGTAGAGGAGAAAGGCCAGTTCCATAGTGATTATCCTTTGGTGTCATCTCCTAAAACTCTATTTGCAGAAGTCAGGGATCCTGCGATGATACATGCATGCTTAAAGCTTCAGAGTAATGAAGAGCTATCTGAATCACAAACCTCCCCACCGCCATCTAGGACGCACACAGAAAAGACTGCCTCAAAGGAAAGAGACCAATATGAAGACATTACTCAGTTTAAAGTCGACTCGGTTATCCAGAGGACTGAAAACACTTCAGGCTTACAAGATTTACATCTGGAATTCTCCTTTCCTCCTCCAGCTAAGAAAACGTGCAGCACATCACAGGACATCGTACCAGACTACTGCCCCTCGCCGAAATTACAAAGAAAAATGTCACGAAAACTCATTAGTAAGCAACAGCTCCCTGAGAAATGGTCTTTACTGACTGATTTGTCAGATCTCACAACACAGCTCTTTCCTCCCATAGAAATACCCAAACCACTTCAGCAAAAGCCTGCTTTGTTGGACAGTGTACAAGACTCCAGGCCAGAGACTTTGGAGGATACAGAAACCCTCACAACTCCCACATGTAACCCAGATATTGGTCTTCAAGAAGAAGCCGGAGCGCATGAAAATGTTGAACAAACCGTTAAGCCAAAACACGCAAAGAAACCTCCTGACTCAGAGACTCGAAGCAGCACATGTGTAGTCAACACATCCACAGAACCTGCTGCTGAACAGAAAACTGAAGCAGCAGAGGCCATCCCAGGGTCCAGCTCATGGACTGGGGCAGCTGGGGAGCCCACCCTCACAGTGGAAGCAGAGTGTATGTACGGAGACTTCAACCAGGCTTTGGATCACCTCCGGAACCGCCTCATCGCCACCCACAACCCAGAGGAGATCCGAGGGGGTGGTCTGCTGAAATACAGCGACCTGCTGGTACGGAACTTCAGACCGGCCAGCGAGACCGAGATCAAGTCTCTGGAGCGTTACATGTGCTCCCGCTTCTTCATTGACTTTCCTGACGTCAGTGAGCAGCAGCGTAAAATCGAGGCCTACCTCCAGTGCCATTTCATTGGCAACGAGGAGACGAGTAAATACGACTACCTGATGACGTTGAGGCGCGTGATTGATGAAAGCACTGTCTGTTTGATGGGACACGAGAGGAGACAGACGCTCAATATGATCACGGTTCTGGCTCTGAGGGTTCTGGGTGAACAGAACGCCATCCCCAACACGGCCAACGTCACATGTTTCTATCAGCCAGCGCCTTACATGACAGAACCGATTTACAGCAGCTACTTTATTACTCAGGCCCAGCCCCCGCTCGTCTATCACCCCTACCCGCTCCACGTCCACATGCAGACTGGCCTGGTGTAGCTACGGTGACATGCCCACAGGGAGGCATGTAGGCCGATTCTTTCAGCATGGTGCTCTGCAAACAGAGGCACAAATGTTCCTTTTACAACAACAAGCAACCATGGGCGCAGTGTTGTTTAATGCTTTGAAATCCCTCCTGCTTATGACATGAACGGTAAAGTTCAGAAATGAAAGGAGTCTTAAGGCGAAGCAGGTCGCCCTTTCACAATGGAGACTTTCAAATAGGAAAGAAAGAGCCCACTTTGACAGAGGAGTTCACGGATATGTCAGGACTGTTTCAGCCCAGTTGTGGCTGTTAAGAAGAAAGTTGTAATGTAATAATTCTTTAAGGCTACAAGTTAAATGTATCTAGCATATAAAAACATATCTAATGACAACTAAAATCATGATCTGGGTATGGTTTGAATCATGAGCATTTTAATGTTTCTATAAACCTGCATAGCTGTAAGTGAATTTTCATCCTCCGTGGAGTGAATTTCAGTATGTGACCGTACCTTTGTATCCACTGTACAGAAACAGAACTTTTACTGACAGCGTACTTTAGCACTTTAGCTCTGGTACTTCCACGATCTTCTGTTTGTGAATGTAGACACCTAATTTCCACTGGTAGAAACATGAAATCCAGCATTTTACTCAGAAATTCAGGTTTGATCTACTCACTGAACGATACATGGTGTGGTCTAAGACGGAGTTTGGTAAAGCTTTTTTAATTGTAGTCACATGAGAGGTGAACTAAGGTTTATATACAAACATCTTGTGAACTTACCTGCCTTTTGTCAACATTCTCTTATTCTAACAAAAAAGTAAAGTCTGGCCTCTTTGGCATATTTAACGGTGTATTGATAAGTATTAGCATTTTTCATTTTGGACTCAAATCCTGTGTGTTCGCATACCTTGAATGAAGTGACTCCATAAAAGCATGTTGCATTTTGTTTATGAGAGGACGTATCCCTTGAACTAACTTTCTCAATCTTCCAGATCTGAGTAGATTTTCTGTGTGTATTAAATGGTGACAGTCGTTTGTTGTAGTGGACATAGTGAATGTCAGTTCTGTGGGGGTGATGCCTGCCATTGTGTGCAAAAACCTTCCTGCACATTTGAATTATTTAAGCAGTCCTGGATGCAGACAGCAGTCACAGCACTGTGTCCCTGTGTGTTGTGCTCATTGTGTATGCATAGCTATGTGTATTCAGTATTGTAAAATAAAAATAAAAAAACATGCACCGGTTACGATATGTGGACTGCTGACACTGAATCTGACACTGAAGCACAAGTGTAAACGCACCTTCCTGTTGTTAATAAAGATGTTTGTGAATCTACAATTAAACACAAATAAAATACTGTGTGCAGTAGTGCCATATGTAGCTTTAAAGTGCGTTATGATTGTATCTATCTAGAGACTTTGGATGTGTTGTGTATTGTAGGAAATGTTTGACTTAATAGACAAATGAAAATATTCCTGGTAATGTCATTTCAGTTTGTTGTTATTGTGACAATAAACATAACACAGCCGCTTTTTGTGTGGACTCTTGACTTTTTATGAAGCACGGTTGTATTTTATGTTTATATCTCATATTCTTGCAGGTCTGATAAACCCAGTGAGGTTAGCTTAAATATCTTCCTTATATTTTTTAGGTTCCTTTCACTTAGAGCTATACCTGTCATTAGTCACATGTTACGATTTTTTTCTTTTTTTTTTTTCTATTTGTCTGCATTTATTCTCATAGTTTAACACCACAAACAGGGTGTGAACTTTTTATGAGATTGTTAACATTTTTTAACTATTACCGACCACCTGTTAAATAGTCAGAGATAGTATATGTCAGGGGTGTCAAAGTCATTTTAGTTCAGGGGCTACATTGAACTACATTTGACCTGAGGTGACCAGTGAAATAACAACATGATAATATATTTTTAAAAATGTCAACTCCAAACTTTTCTCTATGTTTCAGAGCGAAAAAAGTTCCATTAAACAATGAAAATATTTACATCTACAAACTATCTTTCCAAACAATGTGAATAACATGTACAAACTGAAAAATGAGGGTAATTTTAACAATATTCTGTTTCAGTTTATCATTTCCACATGTTCATGATAACTTACAGACACAGTGGATCTACAAATAAACAAAACATTGAGGAACAGGAAGAATATTGTTAAATTGCACCTACTTTTCTGAAGACTTTTAAGGTTTTTCATATTTGTTCAGATTATTTACATTTTTTGTGAAATTATTATACTTTGTTTTAGTGTAAATACATGAAAATATTTACATTTACAAACAGAAAATGTGGAGTTGTGAGTATTTATTGGTTATTATGATAGTATTTTACTGATCTGACCCACTTCAGACTGAATTGGTCTGAATGTGGAACCTGATTGTCCATCTTAATATCTATTTCATCCCAAGGGCCGGACTGGACCCTTTGGTGGGCCGGATTTGGCCCCCGGGCCGCATGTTTGACACCTGTGGTATATGCAGTCAGATTGATAGTTTTGTTATCACCTGGTTCTGTCAGATTTTTTTTTAACCCATAAAGACCCAGTGCTTCTTTTGTGAGGGTTCATATGCACATTTTCTTTCTATTTAATCCTTTCTTATGTGACTTACTACTATTTATGATAACATTATCCCCTACATTTTGCATTTATTTCAGTGAAAATCAGATATTTTCTTATATTTATTTCACTGATCATGTATTTTAATTATCATGCTGAGATTATATTTGAGGATTATCATACCAAAAACAGAGAAAACATGAGAAAAAGTGACTTTATCAGTAGAATCTATTATTAAATGAACATAAACTTAATGTGTCCATCCGCTGTCATTGATCCAATTCTGTAGGTTTTACTGGTGAATCAATGTTGTAGAAAATGATGGTGTTTCTGTGTTCACTACAGAGCCTCTGAACGTCCAAATGGGTCATATCTGATGACCATGAAAAGATGAATAACTGCATTTTACACCAATTATTTACATGTATTGATAGGATTAGTGGCTCTACAGTTATTAAACCTTTTAGATCAGTAGATGCTTTTGGACACTAGTGTATATTTGGGTCTTTATGGGTTCATTTGACTGAATATATCACGTTAAACAAATATAATAATCCTATCTTAATTCAGAGAGAAGCTTCATACAGCCCTGTATCCCCTCCACCAAGGGAATAATATGATCACACCTATCTTTCAATATCATCACTTGAAAACTACTGCACTAACTTTCATGAAACTCAATGAAATTTCATGAGAATAAAATTGAGCATAAAATTTAAATAGTGTTTTACTGTTTTTAAGATTGGAGAGTTAAAACCCTGAGTATTAACAGTAAGAGGAAAAATTAAAACCGCAAGCGGTGTCAACGGCCCTCGCCATCCCTTGCAATCGCCTTCCCACGCAACCGCTGAAACCAACCAACTGTCAGAGGACACCGTATCGTGGGCTCAATTCGACATCCTGTGAGACACACTCACTTTTATATTTATGAAAACAACTGCTTCATTGTGAGCAAACAATGCGTAGACAGAAATATACATAAGATACACTGTACACCATTGTTAAGAAGTATAAAAGTATAAATGATCTGGGTAATTAGTGTAATGTGCTGAAGTAGTAAACTATATTGTGCTGAGTAGAAGTAAACTTAAGGTGCAAAAACAAGTAATAAATAAATAATAAAAAATCAAGTAAATCAAAATAAATTTGTAGGGGGCGCTATAGTGCAAAATGTAAATTTTTTTTCTGATGAATAGGTGCAGGCCTGGGAGATTGACAACGTATTCAAATTTGAGCCAAATCAGTGTTTGTATGTACGAACTGATGCCATTTTTGTAAACATAAATCTGTAGGGGGCGCTATAGGCCCAAATGTAAAATTTTTGTGATAAATGGGTGTAGGCCTGGGAGATTGACAACGTATTCAAATTTGAGCCAAGTCGGTGTTTGTATGTACGAACTGAAGCAATTTTAAGAAAGGTACATTTGTAGGGGGCGCTATAGCGCCAAAAGTAAAATTTTTCTGACAAATGGGTTTGGCCTTGGAGTGTGAAAAGTGACCCAAATTTGAGCTAAATCAGCAAGTGTATTTCCAAACTGAAGCTATTTTAGTAAAGGTGAATTTGTAGGGGGCGCTATAGCCCCAAATTTAAAATGTTTTCAATGAATGGGTGTAGGCCTGGGAGGTTGACAATAGATTCAAATTGGAGCCAAATCAGTGTTCGTATGTCTGAACTGATGCAATTTTTGTAACGGAAAATTTCCAGAAAAATTTTGCAAACTTTGCGCCCTCCTCGCACAAAAATGGTGTCACCGATTCCAAAAATGTGGATAACTTTTGATGCCCCACTTCTTTAGATGATGTACACCGATTTTCAGCTCATTCAGACAAACGCCCAAGGACG
>JAQQZY010000007.1:16468459-16492644 GCA_030068375.1 Ostorhinchus rueppellii | reverse complement strand
TCGATTATATGAATTTTGAGATCGTCTGGAGCCAAAATCGTAATCACGATTAAAATTCGATTAATTGAGCAGCCCTACTGTCAAAGCTGTCATTATCCGGATATGACATGACCTACCTCATAAAGAGTCTAACTGTGGTTCTATGACACGGCCCGACGTGTCAGTACAGTGTTTTTGGCTTGGATACCTGTTTTCTTCACGGGTGTGGACTGGCTGCGGGTCACACGATGTGGCCCTTGGCTTCTGCTATCGCTGCTCGTCCCTGAACTTGGGGAAGAAGGCTGAATGTCCTCTTCTTCTGCTACACTACTGCTTTGCTGAGCTGAGACAACAACAGTAAAAGGACAGTGGTGATTCTCAACCAGTTCTGGAAACTCTGTTTATTCATGGAACAACACTGAGTAACAACACTAATGCAATAACACAATCATAACATGATTACTTGCTTGTGGAGGAGGGTGTTACTGCCCCATAAACACAATTATCTTACAGCACCGTGAATTAAAACTTGTGTGGATTGTATAAATAAAGAAAATTAGTAATGCCATAACAACTTCACTGAAGCTCTGAGAAGCAGAATGTTACCAAAAAGTTGTGTAAAGGTATCCCTAAAACCAAAAACAAACCCAGATCAGACTCCCACATCCACAGATTTCCTTTTTCATTATCAGGGCTTCTAACATAAGAGTTAACACAAACATTTAGAAAGATGGGAAGCAGTGCATTCTCACCCTGATATGATCTCTGAGAACGATTCTTCGTTGAGGTCTGGGATTTTTTTGGCTTTGACACCTTCCCTGACTTGTGCTTCCCTTTAGGGCTGGACATATGGGAACAGAAAGAATATTTCAAGTTTCAACTTCAGCATGTCTACAACTAATAACCACTTCAGATATCATTATAATCCAGGTTTCAGACCAACTCCATAAACTACAGGTTTTCTATATATAATGCTGTGTGTAGAGTTCAAAACAAGCCTGAAATTAAAAGCAACACAGTAGAGATACTTCCAGGAGCAGCAGAGACCCTGTGTACTGTAATGAAAAGGATATTCGATTACGTGGAGCCGTAAGTAAGAGCTTTGTGAATGAGTGTGTGCACCTTGGGGATCGACTCATGGTGGGTGAGTTGCCTCCATTGTGCAGTCTATCCCTGTAATTGAGTCTCTGACGAGTTCGTCGTTCATTTTGGATGGCAGACTTGTAGTCGGAGATGACGGAGATGATGTGTTTTTCAAAGAAGGCCGATAAACTGAGGGTCATGGTGTAAATCTGAACAGAATGAAATCAATAATTCAATTAAACATCTGTTTACAACTAAAGCAGATCACTGCTGCTGAGGAATTTCATCCAATTTTCCTCTACTTCCCCCTCACCTGTGATTTCTTGTTTGGTGTATATGCTTTAGAGTTGCTGAAAATGAGGCGTACGTCTTTGGCAAATTCCATTGGATTTTCATAGTTCCCTGCCAACAGTGTCTCTGACACCGTACCCAAATCCATGGGAGTGTCAATGATCTCCCGATAATCCTGAACAAATAACAGAAATGTTCATGTACATGAGTTATGTGTTTCAGTTTGACTTCTGCCTGTGAAAGTATACTCATAACATGCCTTTCTAATTGATAATTGGCTGCAAATTGTTTACCGGGTACTCAAAAAGATCCACAGGTTGTCTGAATGGCTCTGAATCATGAGAAGCAATCATTCGACGAAGCAGCTCTCGACAATGGGCTCGCCATGCTTTCACATCCAATACCACGCCACGCTTCTTTGAATTAGGGTTGGTTCTCTGGTAGAAAGAAAAAGTATTTATTTAACCAGGTAACTTAGTTGACAACTGATTCTTATTTCCAATAACGAGATGGCCAAGAAGCAGTACACAATCAGGATATAAAAAAAAGATATACATTTAATATTTTAATATACATTCTCTATTGAAGTGGGTGATTTGACCAAATGTTTTTCAATCACGATCCATAACTTGAATCTGAAAGATCCATCAGGAGTTAAGCTCATCTGATCACCCATCACCGCCTTTAAAAACAGCTTCTACGTTTCCTCTTCAACACAGACAGTTGACAGGGTGCGTTTCACTGCCCCTGTGATGTCTTGTCTGGATAAATTAAGGTAGAACGCCAGACTTTTTCCCTCTGTCTTACCCGATGACCTGTGGATGTCCCTGGAGTGTCAGAGTCTACGTCCACATCAGCCTGAAAGTAACACAAAAACCCACATTACCATTACACCGAGACATACAATCCAGAAAAATAGGATGGCTGATAGAAAAGGGACACCACATTAGAAAAATTAAGCTCTACATTTGTCTCACCTCAGCTTCTTCTCCACTGCTGATCTCAGACTTCAGTTTGTGATACAGATCCAAGATGTCTGTGCAGCTCTGGTCTCTGGAGGACACAAATAATTTGACACATTAGATTTGCGATAAGCAGCGAGTATCAGACCATGTGTCCTATTCATTTATTTGCTCTTCTTACCCGATGTAGTGTAGGAGCACGTCAGTCACCACCTTGGCGGCTGCTACGATGGGGCTCTGGGGCTCATTAAATGTGCGGGCGTTGTGTTCAATGTAACGCACTTCCCACATTAATGCTGAGATCCGCCTGCAGAAGAGAAGGTTCAGCACCTCAACTTCAAATGTTTACACACTCGTATCAACTCTAGCACACAGGAAAAGGTGGACTGGGGTTGGAGAGCTGCTGTAAAATCTGTGCAGTACCTGTAGAAGCGGTTCTCCAGTCGTTTGCGGATGGTGCTGAGGTCAGTAGGGTACGCCACCACAGTGCAGTACAGAGGGTAGTCCTGCAGATTCACCGGTGATGCAAAAGCCTTGGCTACGTCTACGGACAAGCAGAAAAACATGAGCTCACACTGTTTTTCCTGTAATAAATAGATGACAGTCTGAAATGCTGTTGGCATACCCAGCGTGAGCAGCTCATCGATGCCATATATGACTCTCTCGCAGTCCTCGTCCCGTATGTGTGCCCCCCACTCTCCTTCCTGAGGTCTGTAGAGCAGAGCCTTTGACTCCTCCTCTGACACCTCCACCCCATCTCCAACTTGCTCTGGTAGTGCAGCTATTGACATCACAAATACAAAGTGACATCAGTTTCACTGCAAATTATATGCTGCTGCTTCAGACTTGTAGTAAACATGGGTCAAGTTCAAAACAAAACTAGAAGATACATTTTCTGTAAGTAATTTAACAAGTCTAGACTATAACACAACCTTCAATTTTCCTCTCTTAAGATCCAAGGAAAAACTTTATGATAAAATGGATGAACAATTTTGCATTAAACAAATATTAATGAACTATTCTAGCTTCATGTTCATGTCAAAAAGCAACAATTTACCAACAATGCTATCACAAAGCCTACACCATTTGGGTGATTCTTTTGGTATAAAAAGAAAAACAAACATTTCGTCTGCAGTCAAAACACCATTACATTAAAATGAAACTAGGCCGACAGCAAGGGTATTTCACCGAAATCCCCCACAATCCTCTGCTCCCCCAAACATTTGGAAAAAAACTCACCACCTGATGTCAAAATACGACATCATGTAAACTCAAGGTAGTGGCATGAAGAAAAGTTAGATAATCGATATGAACTCAGTTTGAGCTACATTGACCTGACTGTGACAGAATAATGGTCAGAGAACCAATTTTTTCCCACTAAATTCTACCTGAATGAAAATGACACCATATGAACTCTGGATGGTAGCGAGAAAATGGACATTTGTAAAACGATCAATATGAACCAAATTTTATCTCAATCAGCCTATTATTGCTTGATTGTCCAAAAAAACGGATTTTCAACTAAAGCGTCCCCATTTGGATGTTGTTATCAAGGAAGAAGAAACCCAAACAAATCTGTCCTAGTTATCGCTTTCACATGAAGGACATCCGGCGGTGGCGGATCCAGCAGCGGCATGAAACCATTATATCCCCGAAACTCTATTTCAGGGATATAATGGTTTTCATGAGTTTATTACCAGGTGAAATTCTCATTTGAATAGTACTGACCTTCCTCTGGAATAGGCTCCATGTCCCAGGGACTCATCTTCTCTCGCTCACCATTATCCCATCTGATCAAACAAAAAGATTCAGCTGCACGTGTAAAGGCACTCATCTGTCTTCTCCGATTTCAGTTTAATATGAAGTGAAATAGGTCAGCATAGATGAACATTGTATCAACACAAACCAAGTAATACAAAGCAAGTGAGACATACTTTACTGCATAACACTGAAACAGGCTGTCTGGATACTCCAGCTGTAGAGGCTCTTGGTCCTCCACAGATCCAAACCACCAGGCGTCATCAATGATGCTGCGGAACCTCATACCTGGAGAGAATAAAGAGGTAACAGTTGAAAAAAATTAGTGTCTCCCAATGACATTAAGCACATTTCCAGAGAAATCTGCAGATTGACAAACCTGGTTGCCAGTTGTGCTCTTTAGCCTCGTTGTAAAACTGCTGCAGCACCAAAAAATCTATGACATCAGGCATGTCATGGTACCTAAGATGTGGGAAGAAAAAATTGTGAAGTGACCATAGTTCTATGAATGAGAGATTCCAGTCATTTATTTAGTTTATTGCTAAAAACTCACTTTAAGGAGAAAGACTCGTTTGTCATTTTCCCTGAGACTGGGTCCAAGAAGGCCAGCTTTAAGCAGCAAAGTGTGGGAGGTCCCACTTCATACTTAATGCCAACTACCTTCACCGATTCCTGGTCCTGAAGACACACAGAAATGTAGCAGACATACAAAGTTAATATATGCAATATTTGATTTGTACTGGTTAATGACAGCATTCATTGGCCTATTTTTTGCAGACTGTTTCTTTACTACATACAGTTCCAACTGAAGAATCTAACAGACAATTTTTTAAGCATTAGATTTTTAAATCTATTTTTTTTTTTTTTTGTTAAATTAGTGATAATTTAGTCTGAGGCCAAGTCAAGTGACATAATAAAAAGCAAGCTGGTTGTTATTGCAAAATTAACCCCGACAGGTTAATAAAAGACTAGAATGGCTCTAAATCTGAATAGAACTTGATTTTACATGACAAAGTCTAAAAGGTGGAGACATGGAAGAGTGATATTATTTACACCAGCTGTGATTTTAGTAGTGTGAATTCTTGTCACGTTCATCTGACCATAGTGACTCTGTCATTGTTTTCATTGACAAAAACGCAGGTTGAGTCTCGTTATCTGTGTCTTTTAGAACTTGATCAGACACATATCAAATACTGCAGTCACATGATATTTGACTCTGTGAAATTTGTGTAGAGACGAGGCTTAAACTATAGAACTGCAGCTCCTATTGTAGTATGTATTCAACAATAAATGCTCAGGTACTGACGGAGATCTCTGTGGACTGAGGGTTAAAGAATTTGACCAAGTAAAATACAAACTGAGCCTGAATGTCAGAATGAATACCATGAAAATTACACATTACTGGATGCGCTTAAAGTTTTGACATTTGATTTTACCATTTTACAAATGTAAAAACAAATTCAGTACATAAAATGGATGAGCAGAAAAACAAATTTCCCAAAGGAAATTTAGGCCTTTTCTATAACATAAGTGTCTTTATATCAGAGTGCGACTAACCCTGAGGTTGAGTCGGTTCCATGGCTGTTTCTGAGGGTTGACGCTGTAGGCCTTCGCCCTGCGGACGGCTCTGACATAGGCCTGATGGCCCTGTTTGAAGTAGATGAGCTGGAAGAGGACAGAAAAGTCAAATGATGACACTTCTATACAAATAAAGCTATTTTTATTTGATGTCATATATCAAAAGGTAGCCTTCTGACCTCATCCCCCATTTGGGGAACAAAAGGAGATCGACGTGGGACAGTCTCCATTATCCATGATGGGGGCAGCCACTCTTCTGCATCGAGTCCAGCCAGAGATGATGTATGCTTCTGAGTACAGTAAGGCACCATATTTAAACTCAGCGAAACACAACCAAAATATAATTTTTCTATGAGTAACGGAGTTGACTGGTACATTTGCCCACCTGTTTGGTCTGTTTGGCTTTCTTCTTGTTTTCATTGTCCTTCTTCTTGGGCTCTTTGCCTTTATCTTCACCTTCTTCTTCCTCAGAGCTGCTGTAACCTGAAGGCTGCACAGGCCTCCTGGTTGGTCGCTTGGGCGGCTGGAGGTTGATCCCAGCATCGGCTGTCCAATCAGAGTATTCACTGGAGGAGTCACTGGGGGGCAAAGAAGAAGCAGCATATGTATGTTTACCAGGCACTGTGAGTTTCTGGACCAAGACTAATGTTTTCTGTTTTAGTTCATTTAGTTATGTTATTATTTTTTCCCCTTCTTGTGCCAGAAAAAAGAAATATGGAAAAAAGCTTTAAAATTCTATGCAATTCAGCATTCCATCTTGAATGAGCACAAAATGAATGAAAGAAGCCTTTAATACAATACTGACCCCTGGTTCATGGAAAATCATCTTATTTCCGAACAACGGTCAATGTATGTCTAATTTATTGCTGTAAGATTAATTATAATTGCATATCTCAGTCTGTGATATTTACCTGGAGCTGCTCTCACTTTGCCACCGGTCCTCACCATCAGAAGAGGCTTCACTGGCCTCACCCCGTTCTGCTGTCTGCTGACATACAAACAAACCACCATTATCAATACAAAGGATTTTATGAGTTGATCTGGCTTTTCTACAAAATTTGTGACGACATCTACAACAAATGTTCCATTTTCTGTAAAAATTAAATCATTTAACTTCATAAGTTTAAGTCATAATTCTACACACAATGGACAACGGAGATGGCATAACTTACTTCCACTTCACTTCCTGACTCTATTTGACTGTCAGAGTTACGTCGGTTGCTGGAGTTTCGTCTGTTCCCAAGGCGGCGAACTTCAGCCGAGCGGGTCTGATAGGCGTGACGCTGCTGTTGCTTCTTCTTGGCTGGTCGCAGTGAGCGTCGTGAAATCATTGGAACAGTCTATGAAGTGCAGAAATAAGATGAAAAACAACCAGTGTAGAAACTATTTGAGAAGACAACTATGGACATAAGAATTATTTCGATTGTGAGTACCTTGGGTGTGCAAGTTAGTGGTTTCTTCCTCCTCTCTGCATTGTACAGAGTACATTCCATGTCACCTTTGGCTTGTCTGCATTCTTCCATGACTCTGAAAAATATTTTCTTCATGAATGCAAACACTTCACTACAGATGTTTGTTCCTTCGGTTCTCTGCATTGTCCTGTAGTGTCCTTGACCCTAATGAAATGCCTCACCTAAACATCCCTTGCGGTACTTCATTGACCACCACTCTGCGGCTCCAGGCCAGCAGGTCCCTCTCAGTAGCCACTTGACTACGCAAGGCATTATGCTGCATCTGCCACACTCCATCCACCTGTCCACTCCTGCGCGGTTCCGCAGCTGGGGAGGATGCCACTACCTCAGCTGCTTCACCAGCTAAAAATAAGAAGAAATCACTTACAATGCCAGTGTTGACATAACCAAAACATTGTTTTTCTCTGTATCATGGGAAAAAATTTATTCCTACTAAACTATTTATATGACTAAAGAAAATTAATATTCCCAAATATCAGTTTTAAAGGCAGTTACTTTAATTTTCCAGTGGCAACAGACTTATTTGACTGTTCCTTATTTCGTTCCTTCAGTTGCTATTTTTGTACATATCCCAAAACCTGGTGATATCCAATTCTTTCATAATGTTTAAAAGTAGGTGGGTGTCTTCTTCTAGGATGAAATGTGGGCTGTACCTTTGGACACAAATCTCTTATGAAGCCTTGCAAAACTCTGGTTAGTTGGTTTGGTAAAAACCCACACTGTGAAACATATTTTTAAAGGTTATGTCGTGTATACAAGTCCAAAAAATGCTAATCCTAAAGCCTCAGTGATAATGGCACAACTCAAATGCCTTAATTGGGAAATGCTGCATTTGGAACAAGGCTTTATTTGCATATTGAAAATGATTTTATTTGGATATTCAAATTAATGAAATCCAGATGTTACCTTAACCTGAATCAAATCCTGAATATTAATAAGGCAATATAATGCACATATTAATAGTGCAATACTTGTGTGGCTATGAGTAGTAGTGACTGTTACAGTTAAGTTTGATAAAAAGAATAAATATCTATCCAAAGCTGTACTTTGCACAACAGACAAAACATACCCTCTCGTTCTCCAGCTTCAGCTTCCAGTTCCGCGTTTTGACGCTCATCCTGCTCATTCTGCAGCTGGCGAATGAGATTGTCCAATATACTTTCTCCATTTTCTGCTGTCTCTTGGCCAAGTACCTGCTCAACCAACTCTCCATCACCTAAGAAAATAAGATCAGGTCTTGATTTATGTCCATCAAAAAGGTTTACCAAACTATAGTATAAGTATGCTAAATGACATGGACAGTGACAAGGCCAGATTTACTATTAGCCATATATCCAAGCTGGGGTATTAGCTGGTCTTCTTTGCAGTTTTCTCTTCCTGGCACCAGGCGCTGGTAGTGAGGAGGGTGGGGATTCCCATCAACATCCACTAAGAAGGGAGGAGGCATGAGGTGTGGGGCCTGTTGTGTCTGCTCGTCCAGGACATAGTTATTCGTGTCACGAATAAGAGGTCGGTAGTCCGTATGGAAGAACATCTGGTCAGGAATCTGAGTGAGGTGACAAGTATGTTTGTTTTAATAATGGAAAAATATAAATTTAGGATTTTGGGTGGAAATATGAAAAGCCACTGAACAGTACAGAATAAGAAATAAGATTTTTTAATGGGGATATTAATGGTAGTTACAAAATCTTCCAGTTACCTTCTCATATGGTCTGCTGCAACCAAAGCCGAAGATGAGCAAGTGGCCATGAGAATCAGTGCAAGCGAAATACTGACCATCAGCTGAGAACTTGCAGTCAAAAATAGCACCATGGCCCTGCCCTTCAATCTGTAAATAAAGATAAAATGTATACAGACAGTGGAAAACACAGAGCACAATGGCTTTGTAAATGTCACAAACATTATTACCGAGGGTCACTCACCATGTTGAAGAAGTTGCGGATCTTGACTCCCTTGGTGAGGTCCCAGATGAAAATGTTGCCATCATGTCCAGCAGAAAGCATGATGCGCGAGTCAAAGGGATGAGCCTCCAGCACAAACACCTCATCATCATGACCCTTAAAAAGGAAGAGTACAAACATTCAGGTGTGATCTTTTCATCTTCATGATCTGCACAATACATGTCCACTTCAACAACTCACAGATAAAATATGCAGCAGTTGTCCAGTCGATGCGTTCCACACTTTGAGCAGGTAGTTTGATACAGCTGTAATGACAGTGCGATCTGCACGGTCCCAGGCCACCATAGTCACCACCAGCTTGGTCTTATCATCCCCACTGGCAGCAGAACACCTGGACAAAAGCGGACCATTAAAACTAATGGAATATAGCATTGTCAGTTACAATCATATACGGTAAGTTGTGCTACAATAAGAAAAAAAAATCTGTCATTTATGAGATTATGTTCTGTTATGAAGTTGTGCTGCAATCACAACTTTGTTTAGACTTTGCATTGATCCACAGGGCATGGATGCAAGCAGAAAATTTGCACGCAGCACACAAAAACAAGTGTGGTGGAGAGGACACGACACAGAACAAAGTAATTCTGAAAAGGAGAAAGACTCCAGGACAAAAAAATAAACTTTCAGGTGGGGCAATTTGTGTTTAGGACTGGAAACTCTGACAGTGACAGGAAAATTGTACTGTGTATGTTATGTCACAGATTTTCCCCGCAAAAGACTCACACAACGCTAACCTGTTTCACCACCTCTATATGCAAAAATCAAATCAAACAATATGGAGTACACACAAATAAGAATCATTCGTGTACATTCTTGGGCTCAAAAATAAGCTCCAGACATGTTACTAAATATTTTAGGTTTTATTTCATCATTTAGTAAAAATTAGTGCAACAACTCTAAAAAAAAAAAAAAAAAGGAGGAAAATAATCAACTTGGATTTCATACACTTTGCACAAAGTCAATTCAAAATATAAAAAGAAACAGGCCTTCCAATGTCTTAATTCATATAAAATATTTACTTGGTGACTTTGCAGGAAAGGTGGTTGTGATCTTTATCTGCATATGAACAGGACCTATAATGGGATGTGAGGTTGTCATAACACAGCTCTAACACACTATATAATTTCTTTCACTCTCTTACCCTGGCAGTCTGGCAGACATGTCCAAAGTGATGCTCTTCCAATCCTGCTGCTGGTAATGCCAGATCCTGGCTGTGCCATCACGACTGCCACTCACAAACCTTAGGCTGGAAACATATCAAGATACAACTGTCAGAGGCACAAACTCAGGAGACGTAAAGCAACTTCATGTTTCTCCATCATACACACTCACCTGTCACTGTTATTGCTGAACTGGACCACCACGACTTTATCCTGAAACAGAAAAAGACAACAAGTTAAAAGCATGGAAATAGTAAAGGTTTAAAAAGTAAATCAAATATAATTTAATGATTACGCAGGTAATAAATTCTCACCGTATGAGCGTCCATTTCTGACACTTTAAAAGGGGTTTCAGCACCAAGGTAGTAAACCCTGACCATTTGATCAGTGCCACCAGTGGCCATGAACATACCACCTAGAGACAGTAAACAATGAATCAGATGGAGGTGACCACAACATATACAGCCAAGAAAGAAATCCTCACTGTGGATCCAAAATTGTGAAGCAAGTTGCATTTAAAACAGTATTTATACAGAATTCATTAAGGCCTGGTGGGCTAAACAGTAATCACCCTTTTCCAGTAATTATTACAACACTCGTACACCATTCCCACAATGAAAGCCCTTATTCATTACCTTTAATCATGTTGATGCATTAAGCTATAGTGGATATTACCTGTCCCCCACGTGTGCTTCATAATCAGTGTGGAAAAAGGCACACTTTGACTTGATTGGTTCAAGAAATAATGGGGCGCTTTCATCCATCTGCATAATGAAATTTCACATGATGGGGAAAGCTCTTACCGCTACTGAAGGAGGATGTGGAGACCTGCACTCCTGGACGTGACCGCTCAAATTTGACTGGCTGATCACTGTGGGGGAACGAAGCAGCAAAAACATTATTATTTCTGCAAAACTGGGCAGATTTAGTGGAAAAAAATGGTACCCAATAATTAAGAACATTTACATTACACATCTCAAACACTTACTTAAATTTCATGGTGTGTGAGTGCCACTTCCAGAAGCACACCATGCCGTCTGCGCCTGTGGAGGCCAGATACCTCATTGTTCCTTTGATTGCAGGAGAGAACTGTGGAGACAGAAGGAGCCAAATGTTATTCACATAGAAGAACTGAACTATATTTAACAGAACAACACGACACTGCAGTCTGGAAAACACACACAAAAAAAAGTCTCACCTGTATAGATGTGATGGAGGCCTGATGAGCCTGCAGAACAGTGATGGGCGCACAGGTACGAAGGCACCACACTCTGATGACCTTGTCACAGCTCGCTGAGGCAATCAGAGTATTCTCATGGTTGATGGCCATGTCGCATATCTCGGCTAGATGGCCCCGAAGAGTTGACAATAGGCGGCCGTCATCCGTAGCCCAGATTTTCACCAGACAGTCATCAGAACCCTAAATAACATGCAGCATTTTCCAGGAAATATAAAGGTGTTTCAAATCTACAAGGTTAAATAGAATTCCTCCTCTGTTGCTCTTCACAAAGTCTCTCCCAAGTTTTCCTCACTCAAACCAAGCCATTTGTGATTTTGGACTTCACTCTTAAAAATCGATTTGATTTGAAATTAGTAACCACTTCACACAACCAAGCGCCTGTGACAATCCTTAAGAAACCCTTTACAAAATGGGTAATTAATTATAAACATCAAATCCTACATGGGAAAGTAAACAATTGTACAACATGCAAACTAGTAATACATAAGCTACCAATGTTTTACCTTGCTCAGTCGACCCAAAAATCATCACTCACCGTAAATATCCGACGACCAGTGCGGTCGAATGCTACACAGTAGACTGAGGAAAGGTGACCAAGAATACGCTTGTGGATCTTCATGTGTTGATAGGAGGAAGACGGCAGGGTCTGACCAAAACGTGCTGTACCTGTGGCCTGGCGGGAATCCATAATGGATACTTGATAAAGACACAAAAGAAAGTTTTTAGCAAAAGCAAATGACTACTAAGATAACAGAACTGCTTTGGTTAATCCTAGGCTGCCCTAGGCTAATAAATTTGAACAGAATTTACACACCAACACTGGGAGGGTGTCCATTGTTGACTGGTGGTTCTGGTGGACGTCCTCGATGAAGAGCAGCAACTGCAGAGCCCCTGCACACTTTGTGGCTACAACCTAAACAACACAAGTAGTGAGGTAAAATAAAACGTGAAATGATAAGTGATTTGAAATCAGATCTACTACCAGGAAACCAAACAAATATAAAAAGGAACAGTTATTGATATATGATATGTGGATCCTTTATTTGAGCGTAAAAACAATCAATTTAAGTGATTTAAATATGAAGGAAATACTGACTTTTGGTGGTGCGAAGCAAGGACTGTCTTCCAAGCCCAAGTAGAGTTTGGACTCCAGGAACACTAGGTGGGATCTCCTTCTCTATTAGGGGGCCTATCCTCTGGCAAACACGGAGAAGATAGTCTGCAGGAATGTGCTGGTTCAAAATCACCTGCAGGAGAAACATGATTATTATACATGCAATGATTTTATTACTACCAGCAAGCAAAGAATTTTTAACTCGGCTTCATTTGCAAAAATTCAAAGAACGAAATTCTCTCAAGAATTACATTATATAATATTGACATAGCAGCATATATGTTGAAATATTAATGCATTATGCATATATTCATTTAAATATTAAAAACACAAAAGCATTATTAAGTTACTTTCACCCTCCTAAACTGCAAAAAACATCCTGCAAGATTAATATGGCAACATAATCCTTTAATACGGTAATATTGCCCTTTCCCTGTGGACCTATTAAAGGATAATAATATTGCCATATGGTAATAATATCCTTAAGATGATTTGTGCAGCAGCATATTATTAATGCTGCTACTTAGCAAAAAGAAGGCGGGAGGGGGAATCCAAAGGGGGAGTCGGGGCACCCCAGAGCCAATCAAAAACGTTCTTTACTAAACTTCCGGTCGGCTAGAAAAGAAAACCGTGATATAATTGGCTGAAAAAAAAGATGTACAGTTCGTAGGCTCTGGTTTAGCCAATCACCCGTGGTTCACGTCGGCCTTCTCCTCCCACTAGCCTACACAATAGCTAAGCCCGATATACTTATTTATCAACAGGCCTAATCTAATCTAACGTTAAAATGTGTATTTTTAAAAAAATTAAAACTGTGTTTATTCTGCGTGGATACTTACAACAAAACATCGATATTTAATAATAAGTGTTTATCTTTTAAAATAGCAGTTATAGTCATTAGTTGATTAAAAAGTTAATTCAGCGATATACACTCACCCAGTCTTGGAAGGTCCGTTTGTATTTCTTCCCGTCCCAACTCCATCGTTGTGGGACCAACTAAAGTTAAAAAAATGAGCGTTTAGAGGCGATCCAAAAGTGCTCGTTTCCTCTCGTCAAAGCAATGCGCTCCTTAATCTAACCCCCGTTAAACTACAAAAATTCCCCCAAAGACGGCCAGTTTGGCAGCATTACGGAAACCACACATGAGAATAAACACAGAAAGGTGCAAGTGAACTCACCTCATACTCCTCCAGCTCCTCAATCAGAATCTAACAACAGACACAGATAGTTAGCTTTAGCTGCTAGCACCAGCTACTTATTTAAAGCATTTATTATGACTAGACATCGTTATTATTTGCTTGGTTTTACCTGTGCTGCTTTTTTACAAGGTCCAGACTGCAGAAATCTGGCAATGAGGTAATAGAGCTCTGAAAGAATAGACGACAGCATTAGCTTCTTACTAATATTATTATTCGACCGTGCTAGCGCTAGCTATCTTTCACTTGCTTTCGGTTACTTAGCTCGCTAGCCGACTTACAATTGCAAACTGTGTACGTGCGTAATGTTTTGTCGCGAATGTGAGGTGTGCTTAATACTTACCAGCTTCGATCTGCGAACACTGTTCTCTTGCCATCACTTGAATAGACTAGCGACATTAAGACAAACTGATGTTTTAGCTTGCTCGTTAGCCGCCGGCTAGCTAACAGTAGCTAGGTGTGTTTAGCTAAAACAGGCTAGTGAATGGCCTCCTCCTTCTCAAGTTGAGACCAGACCACCTGGTGCTTTGTGTTAGCGCCCTCCAGTGAGAAAGCATTATACAGGACAGGTTTTGTTTAGGTTCCCATGATAAATATGCATGTGTATTTAAATCTGCTATTTGAAGACAGGGGGGAAAAATCAACATTTATTATTTTAAAACTAATCTTGTGAAACCAATGCGGGAAATGAAGAAAAATATTTTTATGTGGCCTGCACATTGTACAAAATGGCTAAATTTCCCCAGTATTAATAATTATTCAATACGTTTGATATTTCACATGTAATTCATTTTGTCATATAAATTGTTGAACAGATTATTTATAGCTATCTGTATTGTATGAGTGGCTGTAACTGTATAGAAATGATTAAAGGTTATACAATTTTAAAATAAAAGTATATATTCATATACATCATGCCGTTTGTCATGGTAATCTGCTTTGTGTATAATACAGTGCCATATAAATGATTTCACATAGCCGAATGAAAAGTGGGGAAAAACTATGCTGAGAGTTTTCAATCATGATTTGCTGTCATCTATGGTCACATTAGGAACATTACTATTTTCATTTTCATTACTCTGTGTGTGTGTGTGTGTGTATGTGTGTGTGTGTGTGTGTGTGTGTGTGTGTGTGTGTAGGCAATAGCAACATTAAAAACAAAAACATTATTTAGTTATTTTTAAAGTATAAATCAAATCAACTTTTTTAATGGCCTACAGTAGATTCACAAGGTTCAAGGTTACTTTATTTATACTCATGGGTAGATTTGTTTTGCAGACTTAGTGACTGCCTTGGTATTACAACTAAGCAACAACAAAAATTCACTTATTCTTTACTCAAAAGTGTGAAGTATTACTTCAGGATATTGTATTTACTTTATCAATCAGCAATGATTTTTCTTGCTAATATCTGACTGTTATGTGACGATCTATAATCTGTGTGTTGTTTTTTGGTTTTTTTTTTTTAATGAAGTATTAGAAGTATTAACAGACATTTTTAGTCATATTCTTTTGGAGGATCCACAAACCCTGCATCCTTCACCCCAACATTAACATCCAGTTTCTGTAAAGCTACAGAAAACCTTGTAATATGTTTACTGTTCTTAAAGATCTCACCATATAAATTGTAATCTCACAGTACACTAAAGAGGAACATAGCCTATGCCCAGTTTTCTAATTGTGTTGGTTTGTTACGTTTTTGCTCCTTACTACTTGTTTTTTGAATTGCAACAGGTTATGTAGTATTGTGCTTTAACATGTAGATGTAGGCGATTGAACGTCACCTTAGGTCTTAAGGGTGTTCAACTAATAATGCACTGCAACACCATGAACCCTTTTTACTGCACTTTATTCATCAGTATTCATTTGCTTGAATAGAAACAGTCATGGAAATCTTGACTGCACGTCTGAGACCTTGATCATGGGCAAAGCTGATGTCACTACTGTTCCTTGGAAAACTTAAAGTGAATGTGCTATGATTCATGCTTTTTAAGTGATCTGACATTGAAAAAAAGGCACTCAAAATTCACATTCAGACCAGACTTCTTAAAAAAATATTGTATTTTCTTTTTTCATGTCTTTCTCAAATTAAAGCAGCAGTTCATCACAAGAATAAATGATTTAACAGCCTTTTCTTCCACATTCATGCAGCTTTGAAACATTTTAACAACTTCAAGATAATTATTTGCATGCATAACCTATTTATGTATAAACATGTTTTGTTTTGGGTTTGTTTTTGTTTTTTGTTAACTATATAACACTTCTTTCCGTAAGTCAAATATTAAGTGAAGCATGTAGAAATTGTTCATTATAAATGCAAAGATTCTACCAACATTTATCACTGCATCTTTAATAAGGAAGTGCATGGATGACGTAACATCCATCACTAGCTGGCAATACATCTGTATGGAAGATTTATTGTTACTGGTTTTTCAAGACACACAGCATGCACATTCACACATGACACTCCTTCTGAGGTTCACTCAGTCGCTCTCTTCAATGGACATAAAAAGGAAATTCTCTTGAACAGAATGCACAGTGGTCTGTTAAGTGTGCTTAAAAGCATAGGCACTATATGTTATGTTCACACTGGCACTTTGTGGTTGGCTTCTGTATGCGGGGTGTGAACCTAATAAGATGTGTGATGTGAGGAGAAAATGTCTTTCTGCAATATTATGAATAACATAAATTAATTCTTTGTATTTTGCTCCAAAATATTGCTTTTAGTATGCACAGCCAGTGGTGCTTATGTAGAAAATGAAGGTTCTCAAATGTTATATGTTACATTAAATTTAGATATATAAAAACATTACAGCTGAAATAAAAAAGATACCATTGTCCTGTTTTTGCATGTTTGCTCCTCTGTTACCTGCTGCAAGATGTGAAGGGAGGGCTGATCTTTCAGGAGGCTAGCAGGGGTGTATTTTTGAGTTCATTCTTCACTCTCATAGGTTATTAATGATGATAGCTTGTATATCATGTACTCTGCAAAATCCCCCACAAAATGTTATAAAATCAAAGCAGGTAATTTTATGGCCCATTGTTTTAAACTTGCAACACTAACATAACAACAAACACAAGGAAATTGGACGTATTTTTTTAGTATTCCCATTACTTCTTCATGCTTCACTACATTGTAAAAACAAATAGTCTATTGCAGATTTCTTCCTTGGAGATTAAATGTGCTAAATCTTACATACTTTAATAAGATGAACTGGAGAACAAACAAAAGTGCTGGTTAACTGATGTTTTTCAGTGTATACGATAAAGTGTTATTATACATATACATATCAATTTATGTACATTTATATAAGCGATTTATAAATCTTCCACAAGATAGAACCTGTAAAGTGAATGTATTGTAATGTGCAGACAGTGTTTTGAAGTAGATGTTGTAGCTCTGAGACAAACATTCCTTTTAAGTAAAAATCATTCTTTCATTAATTTTCATAATTTCATATTTTGAACCAAGACTGTATCTTGGAAACTACAGCCAATTCTCAATAGGTGACAAAGTGGTGCAGTGGATAGCACTTGTACCTCACATCAAAAAGGTCCTGGGTTCAATTCCAACACCAACTTCCTGTGTGGAGTTTGCATGTTCTCCCTGTATCTGTGTTGGTTCTCTCTAGGTACTCCAGCTTCCTCCCAGCATCGCACCGTTGTCCATAGGAGTGAGAGTGATTATTTGTCTCTATATGTCAGCCCTGTGATGAACTGGCAACATTTCAAGGGTGTACCCCGCTTTTGCCCATAAGTAGGTGGGATAGACTCCAGCGACCCTAGTGACCCTATTGAAGATAAAGCGGGTTCAGATAATGAATGAATGGATAACTGAAAAGCTTGGTATAGTTTCACTACTTAAATGTAGACTACCAATATGGGCCTTTTCTTTTTGCCATATGAAGTAAACTGCTGCCACATTGTCATTAAAGCATTAGCAATCCAATGGATCTTAGGTTACGTGTCATGTTTTGTGCAAAATCAATAGTTTTGGTTTCTGAAGCTGTTTTTTTATACCAAGTTAACCTTTGAAGACCTAAACAGCTGTTTGATACCAAAAGCATCTACTGATCGAAAATGTTTAATAACTACTGAACCTATCAATACAAGTAAATAATCCAGGTAAAATGCGGTTTCTCAGATTTTCAGCTGCATCAGATATGTCTTTTTTATGTTCAGAGCCTCCATAGTGAACATGGAAACACCATCATCTTCTGTAACATTGGTTCACCAATAAAACCCATGTAGTTTGATAAACCCAATGGTTGTAGACACCTGTTTTATGTTACGTAAATGATACATTTTATTGCAAAAAAAAAAAAAAAACCCAAAAGAAAACAAAAAAATTCCTTTGTTTTCTGTGTTTTGGTCCAATAACCACTGAATTTACTCTGAGCTTTTATGACCCTCCAGCCCTCGAGGACCAGGATTGGACATTCCTGCTCTACATGAATAATAAATGAACCTCCAGAGACCCAGCAATGCATTTTTATCCTCTACTGCGGACAAGAGTTTCACAACTTTACGTAAAAAATGAAATAAAAAAAAATAAATAAAAAATAAACATGCATCTGAAAAAAAACCTGTTGCGTCATGCTGTTTCCAATCAACACAATTTAAGGTAAAAAAAAAAAAAAAAAAAAAATCCAAAACTTTTATTTTCTTGGATCTCATTAGATGATACATGACTTAAGAAAGGTTAAACGTATGTCTTTTATGGTTAGACAGGATTTGAACTGTTGCGTGGGGTATTTTTCTTTATATATTACTACTCTCTATAACCTAAGGGAGGCGCTAGAGCGTTTGTTGATTAGTTTAATTGGTAAATCGTATGGATTTTGTGCACCTCACTTCTGTATAATGGACCGAATACACACTGTGGAATATTAGGATGTGTTACATAATGGTGTCAGAGACTTAACACGACTAAAACCCACCTATTTATAATTACGGATACGTGTCAACATGCTGAATTTAGATTTATGTCTGTACATTGTGAGTGTTTAATGTCAGCTCCTTGACACTCGTAACTTTATTTAGTATATAGTTCAGTGGGCGGGACTATCGGTGTGGACGCACAGTGGCTTTCTGCTGCTGCTGTAATCCCTTCATTCAGCCTTCATCTGTCTCTGTGTGACGGACAGACTGAAATCACCGCTTTGGCTCTTTAATAAAAACGTAAAATGTGAGCTGTGTCGGATCCGGATCTCCTTCTTAACAGGCTCTATCTCTGTTAACCATCATTTACTGCCCGAGTCGGCTGTTCTCAGTTTCATCCGTGGACAACTTTTTGGAATATAGGACGACATTCGGTCGGTTAAAGCCTCATATGCTTCCTTTTGGATTCGTCTGAGTCTTATTCAGTCGAGAAAGGTAAGTTTCCAGTGTTTCCTCGTGCGTTTTACTTTAAGCTAACCTGTTAATTTCGTTAGCACAAATGTCAGTTTGTGTTTACAGTAATGCAACGGTTGTTAGCTTAACGCTCACTATCGGTCAAAACTTAATCTTGAAATATATTTATTTATTTAGTCTTAAATTACCCTGTTGACAAGCACAAAAATATACATTTTTTCCAATATGGATGCCATTAACTGAAAATACTTTCACCCTTCTAGCAAGTACCACATTTATATGTTCTGTCCAAAATTAGTGTCAACACGTCACATTAAGTAACATTTTGTTAGCATGTGTAACTTACAAATGCATATATGCCAGTGAGTGTATTTAAAGGAGATGACCTATTCCTCCAACATGATTTTTTCCTAATATTTGTGGGAAGTTTGGAGTCTTCCAGTTACAGCTGTACCCATGCAAATGAGGTGCCAAACTATTATGAATGAATGGTTCTGTGGTTTCACAATGAGATGTTGCCTTCACGTGCAAGTAGCATAGCATCACATTCCTGAAATAATTGTGTAAGTCATTTCTATTTATTTATTTATTTATTTATCAAATATGACTTTTTGTGCCAAAATCATTTCCCCATGAGGCTGGTCACCTCTGGTAAAATTGCCTACATTCTCAGTTGAACAGATCATGCAATTCTACCCTGTAACATAATTGCATATGTCAAATTAATGTGTCATCTTAGTGTGACTTAAGCCTGGATATTATGCGTTTTGTGTTTCCTGAAAATTTTGAAAAAATGACTCCTCTTAGGAAGGTGACGATAGCTTATATGATCATAAAATCTGTCTTCAGGGATAGATGCTGGACTGTCTCATTGTCAAAGACATGTAAATCAGTGGAGACAGTCAATACAAGTTCTGTCGTCTTATTAAAATGACTTCACCACATCTGAAAAGTTCTGAAAGTGATCATTGTGTGCAATATGAAGTCACCCACCTGTTGCATTAATTATCAGTGTGTGAGCAAGTCAAGTAATGTGACAAATTCCTGTAGCTCAAAGTCATTTCTTCACATTATATCTTAAAATCCTTAAAACAATGAAGCCACAAATCCTTTTGCTCGACAATTTAATGAGTAATCAGTTGTTAAAATAGGTGTTGGTTAATTTAAAATCATTGAGCACTTAATTTATTTTTTTAAGCTTAAATTAATATTCTACTCTTTTGAAGAAAGTGAGTCAACTGCTAACTGTCTCATTTATTCAGGGGATCCCAAGGGACCACTTGCTGACATTAGTCCTGGTTTAGGTGAAATGACCTAGTTTCTTCCAGCTAATGTTAGTAGAAATATTGTGATTGGTGTAACTTTTAGATACATGCTACTATGTTGTTTCCTGTCCTTTTGGGGGCTTTCTACGTCAGTGTCGAGGTCGGCCCTAGCAGACATGAATAGTGATGAGGATGTGTGCTGACAGCTGAGTGGGACAGGATGGGCTGTTCCATGACTGACTGAACTGGGGTGTTCACTGCACCATATGCTCCTCTTACATCATGCTGCTAAACATTTGGGTCTGCCTCATGATTCATGCCACATGCTATTTCTCCCTTTAGCTCATTTTTACCCCTGCATTCAAATCAGTAACACATCAAATCAAAGCTGCATGTATTGGTGTATTCCACTGAGACATAATGTAAGGATTAGTTACTATGTGCAGCCATGGAAACAGATGTCAGTCAATTGTGATCCTTATGTGTTGTACCTGCCATGGTAGGTTCCCAGTTCTATCTCACTGACTATGTAAAACAACATTCAGTTTTAGCACTTTTTAGTAGCCTAATTGTGGATTACAAAGTTCACCATAGCAATAAACATAATATACCAATATCAACACCACTCTTTTATGATCCATGACTAATTAGTGGGGTTGTTAGCAAATAGCTTCAACAACAACAACAATGACAAGCCTCAATCCTCAAATATCAAACAAACTTGAAAGTCTAGTCTGATTCTAGGTCACATCTAGCCATCCTACCCAAACAATATCATATTTATTATCATTACACTTATAGTGTTGTAACCATGGCTCAAAGGACTGAATTTGAATATTGTTGAAACTGATTTAAAATCTTAACAATTGTTTATGTTGGTAAAGACACTTTAATATTTTGTATAAAGCTCTCTTATCACTCAGATTCACACTATAACTAAGATTTATGCAACAATTATGAAATACTGACAGCATTTTAGCACCCTCACCGCCCTAATACAATTTTCTTACTTTTAACACATTTCTTAATGGCCTATTTTCCCTTATATACCCACCTTATTTTGCTCTTTTTTTGTTGCTATGCTCTGCTACTGACTGCAAAGATTAACAATTTACAAGACCTTACTTCATCTTTGAGATTGTTAAAGAAACATTTCCTTTTTACTGAGACAAAACTGTAATCTTTGTTATCGTGTTTTTGCTCAAACAGTGCTGTGGCTGGGTTTCTGCATCTTGTGCTGAAACTCTGCTGTGAACATTAGTTAACTGATGACACACAGCCTCGCCTCTGATGTTACAGAGCATGTTGTGGGGAAAGTAGGTTACTGGGCCATGTCCTGCAAGCTTAAACTGAACGCTAGTCTGAATATTGCTAGAGCTGCTTAGTGTGACTGGGCATGCACAAATGGTGTAGGGCTGTGCAACTGCAAAGAGATCGCTTCTAGTGTACTGTCTCTTTAAGAAAATAGAGCGGTGCTCCACATAGGATGAATGTTGAATGTTCAGCCCATGTTGATTCATCTCATACACACATGAAATGGAGTGAAATGTGACAACAGGTTGACTAATGTCACAGGTTGCAAATGACTTGGCCCTAGTTACTTTATATATTGGTGGCATTATCTTTTTGTCTGAGAGCACCCCACTTACCTATTTAGAATATATTCTTTATTATATTTAACTTAGACTAATATACATTGTATTTCATTTGATATTTTGGAGATAAAATGTAACTTATCTGTGAAAAAGGTAGAACTACACAGGTCCTCAAGGGAATTTTTTTTTTTTTTTTGCTCCAATAGTTTAGGAACACCAGCACATTTTAAGTATCATTTACAAGCAGTTCTCCCCCAATTACTGTAATATCCTCCTGAGACCTAGGAAAGTAAAAGTTTTAGGCTTTTTTGCATTAAATCATTGTCTTAATTGGAAACGGCATGATGCACATTTTTTCAGACACATTTTTTTTTTTTTTAAATAAAATGTCCTTCGCAGTGGACAGTGTTTTTGTTTGTTTTTAGCTCACCAGCTGATGGGCCATGAGCTATTGTGAAGGTGCTGTGTCCAGTAGTTTTGTTTTATTAGTTGAGTTATCCTCCAGTGAAAGTATACCCACTTCTTTGGGAGATTGATCTCTTGCATCAAGACCACAGAACTCTAACATCACGGCAGAACCTGACAATTTCACAAATTCAACTTGTTATTGATTCTTGATAGAACGTGCTGGTGAGGTACAAGACCATTGGTCCTTTTTTTTTTTTTTTTTTAAAGTAAAGCTGTGAAACTCTTGGATGGGTGGCTGGGTCTCAGGACAACATAAAAAAATTTGAAGCAGTTTTCATTTCCTGACTGTTCTCTACCACAGTTTGCTGCTGCTTGGTGCTGACACACTGCAGGGATCAGGCTTGTTCTGGTGATCATGCACCTGTCACAGCAGAGGACACATTTCTTGGAGAGATGATGCTGTGACATCAAATTTACTTTCTACAACAAATGCCATGCAAACAGTCCCTCAGAGATCAGAGGAACAGTTTTTCCATTCTTTGTGATAAGCAAATGTGTAGTTGTATTTGTTTATCACAAAGAATGGAAGTCCTTGGCTCCAAGTCAGATGTGGCTATCTCTTCTGAAGACACCAAGCCAGGATTTGGCATATTACCAGGAACAGAGGAAACAGGTGGTGGAGAAACGTCTTTAGCCAATGATCTGGGCTGGGCTGGGCTGGGCTTTTCTGGGCCAACGACAGGTCTAACGGGCACTGCAGCATTTTTTTTGACAGAAAAGCAATCAATAGCCACCTTCATTATGAATTCTCCTGTTTTATGGATGTGATTCACTGGAGGAGTAAAGGGTGCGGTTTTAGGTTATGTCATGCCCCAAATCATCGACTTTGTCGTGTGTTTCACCGTTGGCTCTTTTCACCCTCTCTGCCACTCCCTCCTCTCTGCAGTTTTCCCAACGGTAATCAGTTCCACCTGATTCACTCACCTGCTTCCCATCAGTCGTCAGGAACAGTACAGAGCCTGCCTTCCACCACTCCCCTGACAGACCAGAGCAACCCAGCTGGGTACCAGACCCTCAGGCCTCTGTCCTTTTAAAACTGGAAAAATAAAACTGCTTGGTAATTGTTAGCAGCCCAAATTCTATGGCAACTCAGACAAATAATGGTGTTATCTTATAGTACAGAGAAAAAAAGAAATATGTTGGCCTTGATGAGTATCTTCAATCTGCTGCCATCAAAGTAAGAGAATGCTTCCACTGAGGCTAAGGAGGTCAAATTAAGACCAGAAAACAGATTATTCCTCTCTCACTCTGTTTTTTTTTTTTTTTTTTCCATTTAAAATGTTTTTTCATAAGATTTAATGCAGATTGTTGGCTATTGAAACACTTTTCCAATAACTTCTGACATAGAAAACACCTACTGTCAGTCATGTGACTATTCATCGGACTATTGCCCCCATCTTTCCGGAAACCCTCATAAAGCACTAAAATATGAGATAGTGAACAAGTAAACCAAATAATCTCTTGCTTTCATTAATGAGAAAAACATCACAGCCAGCACAGAATCCTCCACTTCTACTCCCCCCCCCACCCCCCCTTTTTTTTTTTTTTATTTTTTTTTTTATTACATACATGTGTAATGTAGCTTTAACCACCACCTTCCGATGACCTCATGCAGACTAGTTCATTTGTACTAAACCTGTCTGTTAATGTGCTGAATTAACACTTCCTCCTTTTTTTTTTTTTTTTTTTTTTTTCACCTTTTAAAATTT
>JAQQZY010000007.1:16453386-16465183 GCA_030068375.1 Ostorhinchus rueppellii | reverse complement strand
AGTGTATATTTTCAAAATCTCACTTGTGTTGAATTGCTGGAACTGTTTTTTCCAAGATCTCCCACCATACCTTTAAAGTGTATAAAGTAAATAGACTTAGGTGGGGTTTTACAGGTAAAGACTCACAAAGTGGTTGTAAAATTATGTTTTGTTTTCATCTAACATGTAAATTTAACATCAGGATTTGAAGACAGCAAACAGTGGAACTTAAAACCCTGTATGCAGAACAGAAGCTGAAGTATAGAAAACAGAAAACCATACTGTACAGTCCACTCATAATACAATTTTTTGTTGAAGGAGAATGTCATTAAAACATTCTCTAAAAAAGATCTATGAAAGGTTTAATGTTAAAGGTTTTTTTTCCCCACTTGCCAAATCAGGCAAGTGGGTCAGACGTCTACTTACCCAAAGTCAATTTTAACTTGCTTAATAGCAGTTAAAGTTAATTGTCGTGCCTTGCCTGCATGTTAGACTTCAGTATTTACTTTGTATTCACCACAGCAGGGAAAATTACACTGCAGATATTATTGTAATTTAGAATTGTCTGAAACTAAACCAATTGTTTAGTCATTGCATTATTGTATTATTCTTAATTTGAACACTAAAACACCAACTTTAAACATAACCATAACAGTTTGCATCATCAGTAAATAAATCTAGGCTATTTTTTTAATATAATAAAAAAAAAAAAAAAAAAAAACTCCTTTCCCTATTGGAGAACTGAATTAAAGCCAGCAAAGGTGTGTATCTTTAAGTGTGGGCACTTTTCTGTTTTTATGATGTTTAAATACCTGTGTGAGTCGCAGATGCTGGTATTAAAAAGATGCACTTGTTTATATTTTTGAGAATTAGTCTAATATTTGAAAGCACTTTCTAAATAAAAGCGAAATGAGATTCGTCTGTCAATATGTTCCTTTTTTGTACTCTAAATCAGGGGCTCTTAACCTTTTTGACCTCTAGGCCCAATTTTCCCAGTACAAAGTGACCCGAGGCCCATTCAAATGTCAACACTTTCATTTAAATTGATCTGAGTCTTGGTTTGATTTGTATTCAATAACTAAATCAAATCCACCTACAGTTTAACAAATTAAATCCTTGTGAAATAAATTATATAATATGCTGTGATCATCTCGAAGACATTTATTTATCATGTATGTAAACCTGCATATACAGCAAGACACCAAACAGGCTAACAATTATTTGAACAAATCAAGTTGCAACAAGAACAAATGTAAACGTTGAAGTCAAGCTTATTAACACAAAAATCAGAAATAAAAAAAATATTTAGATAGACTCTAAAAAGATGAAGAGAAATTTTGATGAATAAAATTATGTGGTAATAAAATAAACAAATTCAGTAAGTTTCAAACTAAATAAAATTTCAATAAACTGCAAATGAAAATATTGCTTTAGTATCTGCTGATGAGTCTTAATTTTTGCATCCAGAATCAGAGCTTATTCTTCAAATCTGTGGCAAATGAACAATAATGACAGTCACAACAGTCCATTTAAAAAAAACAAAAACAAAAAAATCTTCACCTCTGAGACACGTGGGCTGGCCTCAGACATGATCAGGTCTAGGTGGAATGGGGGAAAGGAACTCTCAGGGTAGCCTCCAGTGGTCTTAGTTGTGGCACCAATGGAGAATCCTGATTCACACAGGTATGTGGTCATGAATGGAAGGAGTTGTTTCACAGTCCTCAGTGTGAGAAGTGGGTCCTCCTTTGAGACAACAATCCAGATGGAACCTAGGTCTAGTTTGCCCCTCTGCACCTTTAAAGTGCTGTGAGTGGAAACTTCCAGAAGCTGTGATTGCAGATGTGAGGGCAAAGTAGCATCATTTTTAGTGGTATCCACTGAAAATGGGTCCACAATCCACACGTGTCTCTCTCTGGGATCCCCAGGAAAGTATTCATCAAATACCCTTGCCAATTGTGACAGGTGCTGAGAGAATAAAAGACTGATTTTCACCTGGAAAAAAAATCAAACAAAAGTGGAAACATGCCCAGTCTCTCTTGCTAAACTTCTTACTCCACAAAGCAAGTTTCCTCCTGAAAACTTGAACTTTGTCTGCAACAAAAAAATATGTTGCTGTTGCTTCCTTGAAGTGAGCTGGTTTAGCAGAGAAAAAATGTCACAGAGGTAGGCATGTATAGCTGTGAACTTGGTGTTGGCATAGTAATGGGTAAGAGGAGATTTTCTGTGAGAAAAGGGAAAACATCAGCTCAAATAAACACTTGAGGAGCAGTCCTCTTGATTGCTATCTCATCTCACTCTGATAGAGCAGCTGGACATGATCTGCTTCTGTGCCCTCACAAAGCTTAGCAAAACATCTGGACTTCACAGCATTATTTTTAATGAAGTTGATGGTTTTGACACATCTATCACCTCGTGGAACTCTGACATCTTTTTTGCTACAAGACTTTCAGGGTGAAGAAACCAGTGGGTCCATTTAGCTTCTGGTGCATGACCAAGTATCTGCATGATGACTTCAATGACTGCCAGTCATTGATGCACCATCACTGCACACTCCAACACAGTCCTGCCAGTCCAGGCTGTTCTCAGTGAAGTAGTTAGTGATACAGCAGAAACATTCATCAGCTTTAGCTCGAGTTAGTAGCTCTCCACAAAACTGTATTTCTTCTTTCAAACTGTTGTTCCAGCACCGGTGAACAAAACCTAGCAGCAGTGAAGTATTGGTGGCATCAGTGGACTCGCCTGCTTCCAAAGAGAAAAATTGGTTATTTTTTATTCTCTCCATAAGCTGATGCTGCATATCTGAGGCCATGTCATCAATACGGTGACTCGTGGTGTCATTTGACAATGGGATAGTCGTAAGCTTCTTTGCAGCAGCCTCCCCAATCATCTCATGGCACATGTCCACAGCAGCAGGCAGAATCAAATCCTTTACTATGGTGAACTCATTTTTTTGTTTTGCACCACACATCTGGCTACAAGGCAGATAGATGGCTTCAGAACCCATTTAACATTGCCAGTCAGTGACATGATAGATCTTTCCTCTATCTGTAGCCTATTTTTTTTTCTCTTGAAAAATTCCACCAGTTTACCAACTACTTAGATGTTTGGTTTCTAGATGCTGCTTTAGTTTTGAGGCTTCAGTGCTTCGTTCGATAGTGTTAACCCACACTCGACACACTGAGCTTTCAGCTCTCCCTTGCTACCTCTGTTCACAAAGCCGAACTTAATAAAGTCAGAGTTGTACTTGAGCGCAAATTTAATCTTTGAGGAGGAGTTGGCATCACTGTCATCTTCATTTTTACATTTTAAAAACGTCTCCATAACTTCTGCAACAAGTTTACAGCAGGATTTTTCTTCTGCTGCTGCTTATTCAAGCATATTAAAAAACTGACTGGCACCTTATTTACACCTAGTGCTAGGAAGCTGTATTGCGGTCCTGCGGCCCTTGTGGCTCAGAGTAGTAAAACTGAAAGTTTTTTGCAGTCCATTAAGTGGTGACCCCATGGTTAAGAATCACTGCTCTAAATTATAGGTCAGTAGATGAATGATTTTATTATAACACAGTGTTTGGTATCACCACCTGCCTATTACAAATGTGACACTGTTGGAAGATAACTCTTTAACATCATTAGAGACATGATGACTGTTAACCTTAACATCGAATTAATACCTATATTTAGTAATAAAATGAATACATTTGAAACTGAATATCAAACTGTTGACAAAAATGTAGGGGAATTAAGGTGCAATTTTGATTTTTCTGAACAATTATTTTCCCTCAAATTCAGCATTTCTACTTGAAAAGTCAGTTTGTCAATCCTGTTAGCAGTGATACAATATATACATGTTAATAAAATGGGTAAACATACCCAGTGCTAGATGAAGAAAAGGACAGTGATGCTGATTATTCACACTTAACATACTATACATGGATGTGTGCCTTGCTTCACACTGGTGTCTTTCGGTTTATGTTGCACATGACTTTTCAGACTATGATTGGTATTCGTTTCACCCTCTTTAACCTTCCAACTATGACAGACAAAATGTTCAGCTCAGTTATATAACTGCCTCTACAGACGTCATACTTCTTGCTGCTGTCGCTGATCTCTTGCTTCAAAGCACATACTCATTGTCCTCAGTAGCTTCAGGCTCAGAGTCACTAGGGTATGATTAAGACATTTATCCTTTTTTTTTTTTTTTTTCTACAGATCTTTTTTTCTCCTCCTGTCCAACATATTAACATTTGTTACGTGCATCTTCTTATTTGTGGCATGACATACGGCATCAGTATAAGTATCTGAACATTGTGTACTAGACTTAGTCAAAGCCAGTTCTGTGGGGGCTCTCATAATCAAAATTAGCTGGTGACCTGAAACTTTCTGAGTGCTTTTTAGTTGCTGCTCATTTAAAGGAGTGATGATCTCTCCCATATAAATGAGGTTTATTATCTATCTAGGAAATTAATTCAGTACATAACATTTAATAAGTGGTACTGTCTGCTGCACGGTCCTATCTCTAGTCATTTTTGCTGACCTCCCCTGAATTCAAGGTGTTCTGCAGAACCTTAGCTTTTATCTTTCCTTCAAGACAAAAGGTCACTTTGTGATCAGGGTGTGGTTCCACTTCATATTATAGAAGGATGGAAAAAAATGCTTTCACAATATGTGTGGGCCCGGCCCCTGTGTGTGACCTAGATGTGATTCAGGGTGTTGGCTCCATGCATATTACAACGTTTGTTTTTGTGGAGTAAAAGACACAACACAGCAGACGACCATAAAATGACAGCCTGATGCAGAAATGAAGTGTATTCATAGATCAGTTTCTTACTACTGTAATACTCAGTAGGTCATTTGTTATCTCTGATGTCAAGAAGCAAAACCTGAAATGTACTGTGTCAAGTGGAGAGTTTTCAAGTTGGTCTTACAGCATAATATATAAATCACAAACACAGTGAATATGAAAAAGCAGTTACCAACTTTGTATATTTTAGTGTCTGCCTTTTCACAAAATATAAAAATGCACAAAGAAATAACAGCAGCTATAACTCATCATCGTGGATATGGCGAAGATAATTTGTTTACTGAGTAGGTTGGGTATTCATGAGGATTTTTTTTCAATAAGGATATGTTTTAAATAAGTCCTTTACTCCTGCTTTTTTTTTTTTTTAGTAAGTATAAGTATTTCAGTGTTAGCGGTCTATGTGAGCAGTAAAATTGAGTGGCTTCACATGTCTACTATCACATATCACACATTGTATAGTGCAGACCTAGTTTATACTACAATAGTGGAAGAAGAGAAACACGCAGTTGTTTGTATGAAAGTCATCAACTACTTTCATTATTGTAACTAGCCCTATCGACAACCTCATAAAATGAGACAAAATATAAACTCCTTGATTGAGGTGAGAGTAACTTAAATTATACAAGAGCTCTGATAACCTTAAGAGTTGTACTTTCTTTTAAAATATTTATTGTACACTTTGCAAAAGACAGAAAGTCTGAAGGAAAATGTATTTCCTTCATTCAGCGTCAGGTCAAAGGACATGGTCTGTGCCCTGCTGCTCAAAGTAATTTAAGATTTTGCTCAAGGACACTTCAGTATGATGGGATGAATCACTGTCAAAGCACAATTACTCATTTTTCCGTACTTTCCTGTTAGAATGAGCTGTTTTCCTGAAACTAATGTGTGCAGGCATATCCATTCACAAATTTTTGGCTTTTATTAAACATCCAAATTACTATATTTCACCCCACTTTAATGAGGAATGAAGCAGTTGTGTCAGTGAATGTGTAAACCATTGTAGTCAGCATGGTTATTATTTTTGGACTACTAATGATCCAGCCGTTTGTCATTAAAAATGTAGATGCCATTAACCCACTTTCTCTGTGAGACATCTATTATGATTATGTACCTCATACTCATTTTTCAGGTATTCTAGTGAAGAAAGTCCATTGACAGCTAATGCTGTGTACTGGAGTGCAACTTCCATCCTAATGGTTTTTCAAATACACTCAGATGAATGTAAATGTGTTTCTGCATATTAAAAATGAGACAGTTATTTGTGTACCTGTACCGACAAAGAGACGAATGTTTTCCATTAGCAGCAGTGATTTGTGTGTGTATGAACTTTCATGAGAGAGCTCTGGAAAGATGGAAGGCGGCGTTTCATAACAAGGAAAATGAAATGGCAATAGATAGGAATGGAGACATAAGGTCATTTTTTCCATGGACTGCTGGCGAAAGGCTATTTGAGTTCACTTGGGATCCTCTGCACAGGAGAGTGACTAGTTGTGGTTTTGCAAACACTCACTGATGAATTCATAATGATTGTATTATTCTGTTTATCAGCTGAGAATGTTTCCTTGGAGCACTGTAACAGAATCATTACCCTTCTATAGTCAGAAATTTAATCAAAGATGTAACTTACACTCCGAGCTCGAAGCAGGACAAAGAAAGAGCTGCGTTGCCCTTTCCACCCGTGCCCTGCCCTAGAATTGTGACCCACTTATTTGCTCACACACTGCCTTAGGTAATTGCATCTTTTCCTAAGCAGCAGCAGACAATAACAGGGCTGAAATAATTGTGATGCATTTCAAATTGTTCAAAGAATGTAATTATGAGTAAATTTCAGAGTAGATCTACCTGGTGAAAGGATGTTTGTTTTATAGGTCTGGTATGCACTGAATTGAACCGGCCACCCGCAGTCAGGCTATACTTAGTGGTGGATGTGTAATTACAAGGCAACTTTGAGTAAAGCATCTTCCCAAATACCACAAGAGATTATTGACAAATGTTGTTATATAATTTTGCAAATAAAAAAACAAACATAAAACAATTAAAAGAACCTTAACCACTTACCCAGCACTAAAAATTACAGGGGTCTGAATATTAGTATTTTTTTTTTTAAACATGAAAGTCTATTCTTGATCTGGAAACAGTTCAGCAAAATCAGGTTTTGAACAGCGTCTCACATTATTAACAAGTGGAGTGTGAGATATATATTGAAAAGCACAGAGCTCATTCATAAGGTGAGAGCTTGATTATCGCCTAATGAATGTTACAGTCATAAAGCCACATCAACACAACCACACAGCTTTGATGATTAGCTGATTAATCATTTAGTTTCTAAAATTTCCCATGACTCATATTCACAGAGTGCTAATTATATGTATTCGAGTTTCTTTTTGCCAATGTGCAAACAGATTATGTACTTTGAAAAAACAGCACGATTGTGATAACACTCTGGAAACTGCATGTGTACAGTATGTAGAGCATCATGAACACACACATTTAAAGAAGCCATATTTCAAGAACAAGCAAAAGAAGAAAATAATTTAGCTACATGTCGTGTTAAATATAGGCATGTTCAAATTATTATTGTTTTTACTTAAAAAAAAAAAAAAGAAAAAAAAAAGAAAAAGGCATAGCTATAGATTGTTTGGGTTCCATCCTAGCACTATAGAAAGACCTATATAGCTAATATGCAGACTTTAATATTTGACACAGTTTCAATAGTTGTTGCATCTGAACAATGTTATCCCTCTTCACATATTTTCCTCATAACATGCAGGTTCTGGAGTCTCAGTGCCTCACAGCAGCAGCAGTGCAACATTAGGTACCATTGCTTAGAAAGGGTGAACGCTATTGAAAATTCTTCTGAGAGAAGACACAAACCTTGTGCCTGGATAACAGTCTCTGTCATGAAAGTTTGAATCACAAATCCATACGAAAACAGACATTTTCAAGTCCTCTGTTGTTTTAACAGATTATCCAGACAAACACAAAGTTCAAATATGCAGCTGATCTGTATGAGCAGTAGACACATGCTGTAAGGGTTTGTTCACTGAAGCTGCAACACAGTGGAGCTGAGTCAACAGCTCAGTGTCACAGATATTCAGAATTTAAGAGGAATGACGATATGTAGACAACGCAGGAAACTTTGAAATATCACAGAGATGTAACAGGTGTCTGTATTTGACTCGGCAACAGCACAATGACTTTTCTACAAAGATGGTCCTGTGCAGTTTTTTTGTTCACAATAATATGTTTATTAAGGAGTTCTTCTGATTGAAATCCTAGGAGAAGGCTTTAATTTAAGATTAGTTGCTTCTCCATTGGGCTTATGCACAAAACTTTATGGATATTTACTAAATGTCAAAAAAAACAAAGTGCATAGTGCCAGTTCTTTCCATTTAATCACAAATGCAATGATTTATTTATTATAGCGAGATGACAAAAAGTCATTCCATAAACTGTAAAGATTGTGTTAATTTACAGATATATTTATTATTATTATTATTATTATTATTATTATTATTATTATTATTATTATCCCTCTATTCCTTACTCTTCTTCTTTGCTTGTTGTAATGTCTGTACACATCAAGGTTTTTTTTTATTCACATGACTCTATTTCCGAAAAAAATGTCTTTCCATTGTAGTTTTGCATAATATAACAATTTCACAACACCCAAAAAACCACCTCTTGCCAATTCAAAATCTTTTAATCAAAAAACGAGAGTTTTGGCGAAATTGTTATTTTTCCATTAGGTACATTTATATGCGCAAGTTATATTTGCAATATTAGAGAGTTAATGGAAAAGCGACTACTGTTTCAGGAAGCATTTGTTAATATGAATGTGTTTATCTTAAATAGATTTTCAGATGCTACTTTTTTAAATCCATAATCTAGATACAGGAAAGGATAATTGGTTCCAGATATTTATTCAGTAAGTATGCTAATATGTTTCATAAAGATTGTTGAATCTGTTTCTAAGCTGTCCTTGTAACACACAAACAGATGGGAAAACAGAACCCTATTCACTTTTTCTGCAGTGGGTAACAGCTGACAAACGTCCTCCACAACACAGACTCCAAAACAAACGTCACAGAAGCACACAAGCATGTGTTAATGTTATACATGAATATTTTCTACATCCTCAGATTTACTGTTGAATTCAAATTTTACATTAATTACTAAAAGCGGTATTCTATTATTCCATTGTGTCCATTAATTTTCTACTGACATAAAGTTCTATAATTTTACTCCATAGTTTCGGTGGGTTTTTATTCATAAAGACTGCAGAGGAGGGGTGTGTGTTGGTGTTTTGTGTGCAACCGGTGAGGATGTATTAAACTGCTGTGTGACAGTGGCTAAGGTTCAGTGAGTACAAGGGTTCAGCTGTTGTCCTGGAGAGGATTAGCATGGAACTGCTCTTTGGTAGTGACGCCTGTGAGAAAGAACCACTGAGGAACAGCATGTTGATTTGCTGACTGGTGACTTAAAGTTCCTTCTGTGTGTTGGTAGACAAGGACTGAGGTTGTAGACGGTGGTGCTCCATCTGAACTGTATGACATGCTGTGTACGCTACAACCAATAATTTCCCATTCTCTGACATATTTCTGAATCTGATGCTGCAAAACATCCTTGACCAGAGCGGTGTTTAACTTAAAAACTGACCAATAGCGTGAACGAACAGTGGAAACGGCACAAATGAGAGACCATTTTCTGAGATAAGGTGATTTTCTTCAGTTGATGCAGGAAAAAAAAATCCCATTTGATATTCTTTTGTCTGTGAGAAGCAACCAGGCAATGCCAATCTTTTCGTAACTGGATAAGCCAAATGTTTATGTGCCTGTGCTTGCCAGAATTCTAAAATAAGGTTTTGTTCCCTCATTTACATAGGACCTATGAGACTGTCAGCCTTGAGTTCAAACTACGCTGTTGTTCTTACTTCCTGTTCAGACCTGCCTGTTGCTTTCTGTGTCTTTTAGATGCTCTGTTTTATTAATGCCATTTGAAAAAACACTGGTATTTCTGTAAATTAGATTAAATTATTTACCAGTGGGCTACAATGTGTTTAGAGAGCTTTTGGAATGAGAAATCAAAGCACACGCCCTGCCACTTTATTAATATTTATCACACTAACAAATGGGTTTCTGAGCTGTTTCTGGATGAAAAATCTCCTAGACTCGAAGTCTATGGAAACCAGTGACTTGATGGACATAGCTGCCTTGGTTGGAGGAGAGTAGACACCTCACATTGTTACCATGGGAACACCGAGTGAACAGCACTGCCACAGTCTAATTAATGACAGACAGTGCTTCAGCAGAGGGCCCTGATGACATCATTGATACCAATATCACAGATGTAACCACAGGCGATATGTTTAATACCTCAATGGCTTAAATAATAATGCAGGTTTTCACTCAGGTTTGAGGTGAACATTCTACACAGAGGTACAGGATGTAAAGAAACCTACACTGAGCATTTATTATTATGAATTAAGGTCTGCTTATGAACACTTAATGCCATCTCATTATCCAATAGCATGACCTACATAAAAGAGCGGAACTAATCTCTATGTAGGCGGATGGTGAATAATGCAGTAAAATGTGGAAGATCTTTATGAATCTTATATGCCTCACACTTGTTGGTCACTCACTGGCATAGCAACAGCTTGTTCAGCATGACCTAACCGCACACATTCTGACACGATTCAATTACTTTTGTTGTGTATGTGTCTCCTGCTGTCAACTCTATAACTGCTGTGTCCATTGAAGTTTCTTGAGTTGTGCATTTTTTTTTTGGTTTTTTTTCATTGTCTGCACAGTACATTTACCTGCATTATTAAGCAAATAAAACTTGCTGAGATAATCATTGTGTCCACTAAGCAAGTATGTATTTTACTGTCTTGTAGCAGGATGATGCAAAAACTGCTTCTGCTGATTCTTTAACTTTTGCAGCTCGAGATCCATAATAGAAATTTGTTGTTTCTGTGTTACCCAAACTTACAAAAAATACATTTCAAATTCCCACAACCTTTTAAGATGATATTGGCAGAAATTATTGTATGCACTGACAAGTAATTATCATGCTAGCTAGCAACATACCAGTAACCAAACTGATGCACAAAATAAACAATCCCCATGCCAACATACACAAAGGCATGACTTACTTCCTACTCTGCTCTCAAAATAATATCTCTCTGAGATTGCTTCAATTACAGTCTGTTCAAGTTGTGTACTTTTAAGCTTTCATTACTGAGCACCTTGTCATAAAACACACTAAAATAAAACAACCTGTGCATTTTTAGTGATTTTTGGTGTCACTAAATGAATGTGGTTTAGCATTTTAAATGGGAAAATAAATCGCATATCAGCATTTTTATAATATAAATGAATTGGCCAGTTGGTGACCCTATAAAAACAGGTACACACATCATTTTGGGTGCCAAACGTTAGTCTGAGAAAAGCAGCTCTGTTGTAGTCGTAGATGAATTCCACCTCTGTGTGTTAAAGCTCATAAGGGCATTCCAGGAACCAGCTACAGATCTACGTCATTACCTTAGTACTGATACTGATAGGAGAATGTAGCATACATGTTTGCAAGGGAAACCCAGAGGCAAATTCTACAGTGAAAGTTGCTGCTCCAGATGCCGATCAAACCCAGGACCTTTTTACTGTAACGAAACAATGTGAACTTTTAACCGTAACCCACCTCACAAGACCAAACCCATTACATTTTAAAGTAGATCCATTAAAGGATTGCAGATTTGAATTCTTTTTCATATTCTGTGACGGTGAAGAGCCCCAGGCTATCTCATAATATTTTTTAAAAATTTGCCATTTACTTGACCCAGCGAAAGATAAAGTCACTTCACAATGGTGTGATGGGGCGACACGGTGGTGCAGTGGTTAGCACTCATGCCTCACAGCAAGAAGGACCAGGGTTCGATTCCCGGCGATCCTTGGGACCTTTCTGTGTGGAGTTTGCATGTTCTCCCCGTGTCTGCGTGGGTTTTCTCCGGGTACTCCGG
>JAQQZY010000007.1:16431402-16445131 GCA_030068375.1 Ostorhinchus rueppellii | reverse complement strand
TATATGGTACAGATTTTGCAGTGTTTTGTTATGGTACAGACTTTCTCTTTTTGCTTAAAATTAAACTGCAGCTGATATCTGAACTCATATTTCTTTAGTTGTGTTATTCTAACCAAGAAAAAATATATTGTTTGAACAACTCATTTAGTAACAATATTTAAATGGTTTTAAAAGCTGGGCTTTATGTTTTGTCCTACTTGGCACTAATCATGCTATATTAGTTCAAACATGTCTCCCAGAATAACAAATTCTACTTTGATAATAAAGTCAGAGGACAATGCTCATTGAATTATTCATAAACTGGATTTAAAATGTTCCCGGATGATAAAAGAACATCTTCATCAGTTTCTATTTGTTCTGTCAACATGAAGGTAATGGAATCTAAGGGCTGAAACTGGAAACGGCTAAATGCCAACATTTTATGACTCACTTTAAACATGATCAAACATCTGTGGTAAAGATTCCCAGTCTTTATGAGGTAAAAAGCTGAGACGTTTGCAACTGTATCATTTTGAAATGTGTGAGAGTTTGTCCATTTGTTGGTACTGCCATTCCCATATGATGCACTGTTCATCAAACTGGAGAACCATGTATATTCCAATTGCATGTGAAATGGACAAAATGTGTGTAAAAATCTTTATAGCTGTAATTAACCTGAGCTAAATTTGAGAGGCATGAGGACAGAAACACCTCAATCTCTGATCATCAAAAGGGCGTTTTGTGTTTTAACAGATATACGGGAGCATCTTCTATCAACAGCTTTCATCTGTTTCTATTTATGCTACAAACCATCATTAGCACAAAGTTGATTTTGGCTGGAAATACAATATCTACGTTTGAGAAGTATGATCCATAATTTGCCAAGAGCCATGCAGAGCTGTGCATTAAAGCTGTCGGATAAGGACTAATTTAGCTAACTAATCAACTCAGTGGCTGATAAATACAGTGACCTGACATATACTCTCCATAGAGTAAAAACATGGCAAATAACAGGTTTAATACAAACAAAATACTCTGTGTCGCTCAAAGGCTAGTGCACATTTTAAGAAGGGAAAGAAGAAAAAGTAAAGGGGAAGCAAGCTGTCTGGTGTCTGGAAGTGACAGACGTACTGTTTTCTCATTAGAGCCATCAGTGGGTTTCAGTGCCTTCACACTGGTGTTGAAATTTAACTATGATCGTAACTGCTTGTAAATTAGCCGAATGCTTACAGACGCAATGGTGAGGACAAAGTCTTAAATATGGTGGTTGGGTTTCCGAGGAGGGCTAGTGGATACGGTTAGTGAGCTTTAAACTGAATGTATAATGGAGAACAGTATATCCTAGTGTAAAACAAGCTATCGGTGGAGGTGGGAGGCTCAGTTGAGTTTTTTGTTTTTTAATTTTCCATTAAACGATAAAAGAAAACCTCCACTGTTTCAAGAAAAAGATTCTTTTGGTTTCATTTTGGAAGTACGAGTGTAGTAAAGCAGTAATTTATTGTCATCACCCTTTTACAAGCTGTTTACATACAGAGTTAGTCATGAACTTGAACTTGACTTCCGCTAGGAGTTCAGGTTGCTAGTTCCAGGCTAAAACCCCTCTGGGGCACAAGTGTAACTAGACTCTGGTGTTTTTTAGCTGTTAACCTTGTAAGGTGTGGTTTAACCTCAATACATTAAAAGAATGCAGGCTGATGTGTGGTTTCACCTTACATAGCTTTGTAGAAGCCATAGCCGTTCAAGCTGCAGTGAGCTTCAACGCCTATGCTTTTTCCTGAATGTTGCATCAAATAATCAGGACATTGTTGATATATTTTTGTATGTACATCTTGTCCATAATGCAGGTGTGGAAGGAACACGTCTTATTTTCTTTTTTTGACATATAGAAGTTTCCCGTTTAAATGACTATGGCAGTACCATCATATCAGGGGAAAATCATCATTATGACAGTTTAATCAATAATGGTAATGATCACCACGTTATTTAATATTGCAGTAGTTACCATTATTCTGAGAAGGACTCGCATTAAAATGCATAGGTTTTTCTGTAGTCTTTGGGTTTGCTTTATTTATATTGTCAAAGAAAATGATAAATATTTCAGTGTTTTGTGGTTTTTCTTTGATGTTAGAAAAACCGTGCATCATTAGTTGTCTTGAATTTTCTTTTTCTACATTTGTAAAATATTCCACTGCTTGGTAAGAGTAGTGACCATAGAAGAAGTTTAAAGCCACAAATAATCATCTTTTATCTTTTTTTGTCATTTTCCTGTTGTCGTTATTGTATCATTTTCTTCATGTGGTACTTAAATGATTTATGTCATTCTTGCCTGTAGTTTTTAACTTGAATCTTTATCATCATTTTGGTCTTTTTGCATAGTTTGTCTTTTTTTCTGTTGTGTTTTACATCCTGTATGTTGTTTTTGTCTTTTTTTTTTATTTAACTCTGCCAATAATCATCTCACTTCTTCAGCTTTCACTCAGGACCAAACATCAGCCTTAAAACCTGAAAGCAATAATAATTTGATGCTAGTTTGATGTATTATTGATATGAACCTTAGGAGCCATTAGAAGCCACTTCCCATTCTTTAACACTGTCTATATGGTAGACTGGCAGAAAAAAGTAGAAGTTTTATGTTCTGCTAGTTTTCCCAGAAGAACATAAACCTGATAAATGAAATGGTCATAAAGTCATGTCGCTTAATTGAATACCTCTGTTTGACAGTAAACGTTTAATATGTTTACCATTAAAATGAGACTGTTAATGATTTGTCTCATATTGCTGGTGAGTTAAGGTTATGTTTTAGGTAACAATATGTTATGCAACATGATGATTAAAGAGCAGTGAAAAACTAGTAGGAGAATGTCTGTCAAACGGGGCCTCTGGTGTTTAAACCCGTCAGTGACAGATTTATCACCTCTGTAAATTAGATGTGCATGAGCATAATTTGTTGAAGAGTTAAATGGTTGTGTGACGTTTCATCCTCTGGTGGTTAACATCAACACTTGCTGCTTCATAGCAGAAGTGTCGCTGCTTTATGTGAAAGTTTATAGATTAAAATAAATCTGACATCCATTAATAGAGAATGGTGGGGAAAAAATCCTGTAGGTAGGTGCTAATGTGAAACACTGACAACGTGGTAAACAGATGGTCGTCACAGGCTTGTTTCCTCCTCTTCTCATTTATTGCCTTCCTGGATATTTTAGATGTAGTGCAAATAAATATCTGGCCTTGTCACTTGAAATGCATGTTTATTTTCCCCAAATTTCCTCATGTATTCCTCTCTGACTGTGAGTTTCATCTAGACTGAGAAAATGATGGAGAATGTAATAAGTAGTAGTTTTCCTTAAGGCCATTTGCAGCTATCAAACACGCTGATTTAAATCCAAGCTCCATTTCTCTAAATTAAGATTACCCACAAACAGGATATGATAACTGATTAATTAGCCCGAACAAATATTGTCAGACCACACAACTATGAACTAATTTACCCAAGAGTTAAATGAAAGTAGAGTGTGTAGTTTGAGACTAAATAAGGGAACATGTATTTTCGTGTTTTTAATGGTTATACTACATTCAGACATTTTGTCAAATGATCTTTTCAGTTGACCAAGGCCTCAGTGAGATGGATCTTAGTTTACAAGGGTTTTGACCTCAGAGGTGCTGCTGCATGTTGTTAAAACTCGCCTTTTTCAGAGAAGGTGAAAGAAGTGGCTACTCTGCACGCTGTTTTTACACAGGGTTATCAAAAGAGGTTTCTGCCTCAGACATTTTTCTAGGTCAGGAGTGCTCCTTCTGTGCAAAAACACATCTTTAGTGTTGAAGTGCTGGAGCTACATAAAACCTGAGGATGATTAATTCACTTTTCTGACTATGTTTAACAGTTGCCATGCCAAATATGTTAGAGCCTTGTTCTATAAATGATTTGATTTTTACAGAGGATGTTGGATTCTGTTTTCTTTAATCTCCTCCTAATGGGTATTATCTGTTCACAGGATTTTCTCAGGTGGACTGTAAGAGCTGGTTGGGAGCTGGTCCACGATAGATTTTTCCAAAAGAGTGTTCAGAAGACGTCAGCGCGGATGGGACATAAAAGACTTCAGAAAGGGCCTGGTTGGGAAAGGGAGTGATTATGGACAACCTTTCTGACTTCAGCGGCCCCTGTGCATCCACCCGCAGGGAATGGGAGTAAGTGCTGAATTGAGCTCAATTTACTTTGTGATGAGTGTGTCATTATCTGATCCATGTAAAATGTGTTTTGTAAAAGTTCTCTATAATGTATTTACCATCCAGATGTTGCATATTGAAGGGTATGGCAGTAAATCACTGTGAATGCATGTAAATTGGGTCATGGTTTCATTTTTAAAGGTATATTAACATATAACATGAAATTGCACTTAATTCTGCAATTCAATTAGGCGTTACTAGTGTGAAATCCTCCATTAACCCATAAAGACCCAAATAGCCACTGGCAACCAAAACCATCTACTGATCTAAAATGTTTAATATCTGCTGATCCACTAATCCTATCAATACATGTAAATAATTTGCGTAAAATGCAGTTTGCCATCTTTTCATGGCCATTAGATATGACCCATTTGGACATTCAGAGGCTCTGTAGTTACCATGGAAACGCCATCATCTCCTACAACATTGATTCACCAGTAAAACCCATGGAGTTGGATTAATGACAGTGGATGGACAGTCTTGTTTTATGCTCAGTTATTGATATATTTGTTAAAAATGTCACTTTTTCTTCAGTTTTTGATTCAGTAACCTGTGAATTTACTCTGAGTTTAATGAACATCAACAGGATCAATGGATTAGAAATAGGAAAATACCTCATTTACGCTGCAAAAACAAGAAATGCAGAGGACAATATTATAATAAATGGGGATGAATCACTTAAGAATGGTTAAATGGAGAGAAACATTAATTTGGGAACAACCACAAAAGTAACACTGGGTCTTTTTATGGGTTAGGCAATTTGGCAAGAAGGCAAAAGTTTTAATTTCCTTCTTTCCACATTTCCTCTTGGACTTATTTCATCCTGAGTAGACCAGTAAGCTTTATTTGCAATTATGAAAAAGTATGTTAGATATTAACAAACTGAAAACTGCAATGTCTTATAGTTACTGCAGATTTATCCCAAAGAAATAATCCATCTCCCCTTCTTCTTTTGACTTTTTCATTGATCAGTAATGCACCGTCAGAACCTCCTTTTACAAGTGGTGCCAGGCACAACAAACCCTGCCCCTTGCACATATTTCACCCATTATAGGTAAATGGGAAGAATTTAATTGAATTTAAAAAATTCATAAAAAATGTAAACTTTGACTTACTGTTCCCAAAATGTAATGGGATCTATTCTGGGTCACTAGCAGTCTATAAACCTAATTTGGTTTGAATTCAACCAATAGTTTTGCTGCTAGAGTGTTAACAAAGAAAGAAAGAAACAAACCAAACCAAAAACAATATCCCTTGCCTCTCCTTCAGGGGGCGGGGTAATAACTTCACACCTCCTCCTTTCATGGCTGTTGAACAATAGTTATGAAAAGTAAGATATATCTGTGAAGGAGTCGGAAACGTCCATTGTGTTCTAGTGTTTCTTTGGAATATATAAAGTCACACGTCAATATCAAGAGCTGCCATCTAGACAGTGTGAAGAATTTTTATTATTTTTTTTAAGTTAACCCCTTGATGCCTATTGATGCAAATTCACATCAAACTCCCTCCCCTGCTCCAAAATGCAACCAAAATACTATCTACTTGAAAGAAAAAACACAAGTCAATTTTTTTTTTTCCACAATTGGAAATCAATTCAGGGGTTAAAGGGTTAAAACATGGCATTGATGAGGGTGTGGCTTGGCTGTTGACCAAAAAAATAAACATTCATAGGATTAAAAGGTCAATTCAGAAGGAAAACAGGACATCTTGACAGTAGTTTGTCATTAATCACAGTTTTCCATAGACTTACTTTACCTTCATTTTCTCACAATACTTCAAGGCATAACATAAGTAAAAACATATTGTGAAGATTTGTTTAATACATTACGACTCTTAACAATTGGCACAATGCTCGGTTGGCATTTGAATGAATTTCTGTGCACTTATATTGGGATCAATCCAGCACAAATAAGCCATCACACTCACATATTTTTTTTATTTTTATTTTTTTTACAAAGAGAGCTTGAGGAGAAAGTGTCTTGTAAAAATCAATCAAAACTGTGATTCTCCATGTTCTTAACTGTATGCATCTCTTTTGGCAGCACCAACAGCTGTGTGGAAGATTTAATGGACGAAGATGAGAAAGACAGGGCAAAAAGGTACTGCACCTCCAAGTCGGAAACATTTACAGTACTGCAAACACACGACATGGTAGTTAATGGGGCTGTAATGTTTGATGGTTTGATTGTAAAAGCTCTTTGAAAACATGTTGTCTGATTACTGAATGAAGAACGAAGAAGGAAGTCTTGCATTCAGAATTCCACAGTGTCTGATTCGTGTAAAAACGGGTTCCTGTGGACAGATCACGTTTTGTTGCTTCTCGCTCCTGCTCCAGTTCTGTCCTCCAATACCATCTAATATTTCACACTGTTTCTTGGGAATGTTTTGTGTTTACAGGGGGCCTATTCTTTCCCAGTAGAGCTGCTCTAGATGTATTCCTGAAAATCTTGGTGTCACACTGTTATTTTCATGTACAGAAGGAATTGTTAGAGCTTGTATCTATGAATTTTATCTGTATTTTTCAGAGAACCTATTTTTGTGTCGTAAATTTTTCAATACACAAACTTTAAATATATAAGCACTGAATGGAATAAATGTCAATAATCGTAGCTTTCTATTGCGCCATATCATATTTGTAGAACCATCTAATGATATAGGCTTAAGTTTAGTCCTCACTTGCTTTGTCTAGCTTTATCTTTACCTTATGGTTTATTACAGATTGGAACAAACTCAACAGAATAAATGAACTTTAAACTACAGATGCACGATCAGCTGAACTTTTCCTTGCAATTTGACTGATTGTATAATTCTTTTCATGTGTTTCTTGTGCTTTAGGGCATCCCGAAACAAATCAGAAAAGAAAAGAAGAGACCAATTCAATGTGCTCATCAAGGAACTATGTACCATGCTGCAGGGTCAGGGCCATCCACGCAAGATGGACAAGTCCACCATACTGCAGAGAACCATCGACTTCCTGCAGAAACAGAAAGGTAAAATATTATTTATTTTCCAGCATGGACTGTTTTTAGCTTGCATTGTCTGTACTTCTACACAGAAGTTTACATTTTGATTTTGTACTTTTTCTACTTTTTGTGTGTTGGACCTAATGGCTTTTCCTCTTCATCTCTTTCAGACATCACTGCACAGAATGAAACTTGTGATGTAAGACAAGACTGGAAGCCTTCGTTCCTCAGTAATGAGGAATTCACTCAGCTAATGCTGGAGGTAAAGCTGACAATCAAGTATTTGTAAAGTTAATATTGTTTTCAAATATATACAGCCTCACATATTCACATTCTGTGTAGGCAGAAGCACTAATTTCATACAAGTGGTGCCAGGCACAATAAAATCCTGCCCTTTGCATGTATTGTTGCTTATTTTTGTATCAGTCCAGCTGATGTCATACCTATGCATCTGCTGATGTCAGCATATATATTAGCTCTATACAGTATATGTGCCAAGTTTGAAATAAATTGAAACAAAATTGGTGTTTTTAGACTTTTCAAATTTTGCCCATTATAAGTAAATGGGAGGGGAAAAAAGAGTTTAAAAATTCATAAAAAATTTGAACTTTGACCAGAATATAATCACACCTATTCTGGATCACTGACAATCTATAACCCCAATTTGGTGTGAATTCAACCAATAGTTTTGCTTCTACAGACATGTGAAATTTCGACCCCTTATAAGTAAATGGGAGACAAAAAAGATTTTTTTAAATTCATAAAAAATGTAAACTTTGACCTTCTGTTCCCAAAATGTAATGGGATCTATTTTGGGTCACTGGTAATCTATAAATCAAATTTGGTAGGAATTCAACCAATAGTTTTGCTGCTAGAGTGTTAACAAACAAAGAACCAAAGAAATAAACAACTAAACCAAAATAATACTCCTTGCTTCCCCTTTGGGGGTAGGGTAATGAATGTCACCACTTTCCAAGCACATTAAAGTATAACCATGCAGAAAACATTAATTATAATATGATATTATGATATCATTTGAGTCTACTAAAGAGTTCAGGTTTTCTTTTACACCTTGGTGCATATTACATTGTTGTTAACTGTCAGTGTTCACTTTCTCTGTCTTGTGACAGGCCCTGGATGGTTTCTTGGTAGCATTAACTACAGATGGAAACATCATATACGTTTCTGACAGTGTGTCTTCACTTATTGGCCATTTACCCGTAAGTGAGAAAGCTCTAATTATATACTGTTAATACCAAATCTCTGCTCTGAGTTTTAATACATTTCATGGGTTGTTCAAGGATGTATTGGGTTTTATTTATTTATTTCTGTCTTGATGTTCTTTTCATTACTCTTCCCATAATGCATTTATTTTCTGTGTGAAAATGAATAGCTCCTGACCTCTATCATAATGCTGAATAAAAATAAGCTGCGGGATTCTGAAAAATTATCATAAAAATTCTGCAGACTGAGATTTATCGAAGTGCTTTTTACATTGCGTAGTTACACATTTGGAGTGCTGATCTCACTGCACTCACCGTGTCATGGTTATGTCACTTCTAATGCTATTGACTTACCCAAAACACTGACCATCATGCCTCTTTTGCACCAGTCAGATATGGTGGACCAAAATATCTTGAACTTCCTCCCGGAGCGTGAACATGGGGAGGTGTATAAGCTGCTATCATCCCATATGCTGATGACTGACCCCATTTCTGCTGACTTCCTTGACAGTGAGTGCCCTCCTGAACTCCAGCTCCATGTCCGGCCCCTCTCTCTCTCTCTCTTTACCAAAGCATCACATGACACAAACAGTGAAGATCAGAGTTAAAAGTGTAGTGTGTACAGCACATGTATTGAGCACTGCAGTATTTTTGTAATATTTCTATAGTAAGGTTTACATAAGTCTGAAAATGCTCTTGATGCACTTTACATTTTTAAGCATTTTAAAAAAATTGTTCTGACTCTGTAAAACATGACTGGAAACACCTATTATGTAGAGAGCTGGTTGCTGAATTGGGGTTTGTAGTTTATTGGATTGCTGATTAGTGTGCAACTATGATTAGCCTTTTAGCTAATAATAGACGCTAGCTTAGTATCATAGTTAAGACTTTAAATCACTGTTATGTTAACACTGTAATCCAAAGCAATGTAGTATCTGGGACTCAAAACATTGACCTTAATCTTGTGCCACGATTGGGCTTTTCTGAGAATAAGTGATGAGCGAGTGTCTCAGTCTATGTTTAGAAGCCCAAATAGTGAACTGTCACAGAGCCAGGTCTGCAGTGACGGGCATGTCTTTAAGGACTACGTCTACAGGACACATTATAAAACCAACAGATCCTCCATTCATCATTCATCTTCCCTGAATTATATTAAATGTCATATTAACAGCCTTTCGTTACAAATTTGACTAGATTACTCTTCAAAAAAAGTGCGATTGATTTTGGGTTTTTTTCTGAGTCACTGGTTCTTTTCTTTATTTGACTTATAAAAGCATTCTATTACATACTTGGAGTTTATTTTGTAATAGTCAGTTATCTGTTTTTAATTGGTAAATCACACTGCCTCAGTAAAATAACTAAAGGGTTTATTTTTCAAGAGGGAATGGCTTCAAACATGAGCCAGGTCCATGACTCTTTAGGTGGGTAAATTAAATAGAATGGGTCTATTAAAATATTACCCAGTTTTTAGCGATGCAGTTGGTGTTTTTGTTCTATTTTAATGCCTTACAGCAAATATTAATCACAAAATCCATTTATGTAAAATGTTTTTTCAGGTGAGGCACATATTGAATTTTGCTGTCATCTAGCCAGAGGTAACATTGACCCAAAGGAACCGCCTGTGTATGAGTATGTCAAGTTTGTTGGAGATTTCAAGTTTCATAACAATGGTAAGGATTTTTATTTTGAGGTCACGGTGCAGTTGCATTTCCTGGATTCTTACCTTACTTTGAAAGAAGTATATGAATGTAAGTACTTTGTCTTCTATCTCGAAGTGCCTACATCTTCTTGTAACGGGCTAGAGCTGACGTTACCAAGAACCCTGCAGTCGACCCTGGAGGAGCAGGTCTGCCTCATTGCCACTGTACGATTAGTCACTCCACAGTTTTTAAAGGTAAGCTGAGACTGCTCTTTAAGGTGCTTTGCCTTTTGTACTTTCTTCTGTCGTTTTCCTAGGAAATCATCAACAGAAAGAAACAGATGGCACTAAAGCCATTGAGGATACTCTGTGAACAAGTAATCAGTCAAGGCCTGTATCACAAGAAAAATGTTGTGTAACTGATGACTCCTTTAGGTGCCCTTAGATCTTGGCTGGTAGAGCTCAGTTTTCCTTTTAATCATCAAGAAGGGAGAATCATCATACACTTTGGTGCTTGCTTGTATCAACAACTGACAGGGTTTTTTGTTGCTTGTTAATTGTATCATTATATTACATCCTAAATATGTTGAGAAAGTTTGATAAACTGCATATTAAAAAAGATGAAAAAGGTAACATCCAGTCATTTGATATATTTGAATGTGGCTTGTCAGATTCAAATCTCTAAAATCTCTGACTCAAAAAGGTATATGATGTTCTAAAGACAGTTTGATCAGATCCTAAATGTACAATGCGAAGAGTGTGTTGTTGCTGTTTTTCTTGTGATAAAACCTTGTTAGTAACCAGTTTTACATCTTTCTTCTTGTCATATTTTGTGTTGTAGGATTTGTGTAATGTGGAAGATTCATGTGATGAATTCACATCTAGACACAGCCTTGAATGGAAGTTCCTGTTTTTAGATCACAGGTAAAGTCCTTTAATGATGAGCAGTGACTATATCATGTAATATTTTGTTTGTCACTTGCTTATGATTTTTTCATGTTTTTGTTCCAGAGCTTCACCAATCATTGGCTATTTACCCTTTGAGGTGCTTGGCACCTCGGGCTATGATTACTATCATGTGGACGACTTGGAGCTTATAGCTCAGTGTCATAAACAATGTAAGCGACTATACATACTCTCTGTCATGTACTCCATCCATCACCAATTCACCCAGAAATCCATCCTTATAAATAGGTCACAGCTCGAATACATGCCTTTTTTAATATGTGGACAGGAAAAGATTTAAGTCAGTAAATACTGTGGGGTTTATCAACCATCCTCCATCTTCAAATGATTACATAAAACTCTGAGCTTTTGGTCTCAGAATCTAGCACCAGGACTTAAATCATTCCTTCAGAACATTGTTACTCTGCATTTCCAGTCAGAAAGAAGTCCCTTTGTGGGAAAAACAAATCTAGTAGGAACAGTATATGAGAAAGACTGTAAGTACCTAAGGGTACCACTGATGTGTTTGTTCTTACTTCTCACCTTAGTGATGCAGTTTGGGAAGGGTAAGTCGTGCTACTATCGCTTTCTGACCAAAGGTCAGCAGTGGATTTGGCTGCAGACTCACTACTACATCACATACCACCAGTGGAACTCCAAACCTGAGTTTATCGTCTGTACTCATACTGTTGTCAGGTAGGTCTGTTTTTGTCCTGGTTATTGTTTATCTTGTAATTGTCAGCAGTGTATGCAATTGTTATAAATTATTGTTGTGTGGTCAGATATGTGTACTTTATCAGTGGCATGTCCTCTTTTGTATCCTGCTATTCAGTTATGCTGAAGTGCGGGCTGAAAGGAGGAGGGCGTTTGGCCTTGAAGAGCTGTCGCCTCCAGAGATAGCTCCATCCTCTGTGAAGGTAAGATGTAGAAATGACATATAAAAGCTTAGAAAGAAAGCCTGACCATCTCAGTGCTGACCCTTTGTGTTGGACGTCACACTGTTCCAGGCTCAGGAGCTTTACTTGGACATCTGCTCAACACTGGAGCCTCCACGGGACAGAAACAGTGGCGCACGTTCAGTATCCTCCCACAGCTCCCGGAAGTCCTCCCACACTGCGCTTTCGGACTCTGCATGTGAGTCATTGTCTGCTCCCTTAAGCTCTGACTGTAGGTCAGTAATAAATGTACAAAAATTCAGCTGCAGGTGTACAAACTTCTTTGTCACTTAAAAATGGCAAAAAAAAAAAAAAGTTTCACTGGTGCTGATGGGATTAGAAAAGCTGCACAAAAATGAAATGAAAATGATGATTAGTTGCAGCCCTAGGACCTTAAACTTGATTTCTTGGTCTTGTGTTAAAATGCCAAACTTCTGTAAGTATGCAGACCAAAACACAAGTCAATAAAACACCTACCTTAATGTGTGTGGGCGCCATTGCATCTATGATAAAACATTTCCAAGGCTTACTTTAGCTTTCCCCGTTTGTTTTAGCCTCCAGTTGCTTTGACTTCAGTTGCTCTTCCACCCACTGTCTAATGTACCAAACACCTCACAACCACCTGCATATTTATCAATATCACTGTTAGCTGGTGGTTCTTAGATTTGCTTTAGTTCCAGCCCGACACACTTGCATACAGAGATTCATTATTTCCATTTTAAAATGTAGTCAGCAGATGAATTCTTTTTTCAGTTTCTTTCTTGTGTGTCAGAAAGGGTCCAGTGAATGCATCACTGTTTGTTGGTTGAAGTCAGAGGCAGGATGAGGTTTAAATGATGTTCTGGTGAATCAGAAATACAGCTCTACAACCTCAGACAAAATGCATTTTGTTTTGAGTCATTCTCAGAAAGGACACTGATACATTGCATTAGTCCATAAAGAAAATTATATGAAACATGTGTCCTATTTTTCAAGAATTTGATAAGTAAAAAGAAAAACTGGGATGCATTGTATTATTATATTTTTATATCCAATTGTAATTTCCACTGTGTTCTTTGTTTAGTTTACCATATGATTGACTAATTAAATGGCTAAGAAGTTTAAAAAACAGAACCTTATACCAGGTCTAAAATCTAATATCTGTCCCACGACAAAACTGATACAGATCACTACTGTAGCATTAGAAGCATTTGTTTAGTAAAGCGTCAAGACTTCAGATGTCACCTGTCACTGCTCCTGTTATTAGCTAAAAAAGAAAACCATAATTATGCCCTCGGATACATATCCTCAGTTGTCTGTTATCCAAGTGTGTTTATAAAAGACCCATGTTTTCTGCAGCAGCGAACTCCTACACAGAGGCCTGCACACCGTCGTGGCAATCCACTTCCATTGGGGCCGAGAAAACGCCAGCCAGACTCCAGCCGAGCAGTTCAAAGGTCAGCTTAAACTATGTTTATGTTTGCTTCCCAATCTTAAAAGATAATGTGGGCAGTGGGAAAATACTGCACAAAGTCGACACAATATCAAGTGACTGATTGTGCTAAATTGTAAAACTCTGTTATTTTCCCCTGTAGAATTTGGTACAAAGACAAAATTCCTTTGACCTCGTTCCCCAACTGAGCGTCCCTCTTTCTCCTACCTGCAGCAAGCACTCCGTGATGGTTGGTGCTTAGACTTCCTTTCTGCCTGTTGCCTTTCTCTGTTCTGTTTGTCTACAGTATCTCACTGTCATTGCTGTTCCTGTATGTTCTTGTTGCTAGACTACCTCCAGACTCTGTTTTAAGTTTGTGTCATAAAAAACAAGATTAAAAAAAAAATATA
>JAQQZY010000007.1:16373308-16393298 GCA_030068375.1 Ostorhinchus rueppellii | reverse complement strand
TAAAGACTAAAATGACAGGTTGATCCAAAGACTAGACTAAAACTAAAATGAAAACAGGCCGCCAAAAACAACACTAAATATCAGTTTATCCTTTGAGGAGTAAAATTTGAATCAGCTTTATGGCAAATGAATCAATTCCTTTCAAAGGTCTTTTTATTAATAACAGAACATGAATAAAACATTCACTGTATAGGAATGTGATTTTTGATTTTCTGAACATCATCCACCCATGACATAACCCTACCCAAATATGAACCACTGAAAAAATGTATGAAAAGACAGAATGAAAATTATAAAAACTGTTAACAACCATTATTGTAGACCATTCATTTATCAGACAGGGGTAGTTGTTTGTTTGGTATTTTTGTAATACCAGGTGATTTCATGTATAGAACGTATTTGAACCACAAAAATATCATTAATTCTTATGTTTATTTGCCCCGTCTGATAAATGAATGATCTACAATAACTATAAGTGGAAGACAGTATGAAACTCTACCAGACTATTAACCAGGTTTAAACAGTATAAACTAGAAAAGCACTCAGAGAGTGCAGACCGGCAGATTGTTTATTTTTTTTATGTACAGTTTGATGTTCAGTGACTTATTTATTTTACTTTGACTTTACAGATCCTTTAAGCACAAGATAAAAATATAACCTTTCAGAACTTCAGTGGCTCTGTGTAGATAAGATTTTCAGTAGGACAGTTACTCAGTATATAATAATAAGACATTATTGATCTCACAGTGGGGAAATTCAAGTGTCACAGCAGCATTTGCAGTAAAGTGAGAATGCAGATCAGGAAAGATAGTGATAAAATGAGAAGGAAGTAAAAAATAAGATGAATAATGATGAATGAATATCAAAAATGGTTCAATTCTGATAGTGTCCATTTTTCCACAGATTGATAATCGATTAATGGATGTTTTATTGGCTTTTCCTGCTTCAAACTATTGTTGTTTTTCATAAACCTTTAATTTATATGAGAACCTCTTGCATTTCCTCATAAAACACGAATCAAATGGAATAGAAGTGTGACCTTATGAAATGGTTTGGAAGTATGTGCCTCAGTGACTCATTGCTCTCTTTGCACTCTAAGCTTGTCTGTTTTTCCGTTAGGGTCTTATTGCTGAAGAGGGGAAGTCATCCCTGGTGCTCGAGGATGACCCGGAGAAGTTCAGAGAAGCACTTTTGAGGTTTGAGAAGTGGTTTGAACTGCCACCGGAGGAAAAGCTGGTCACGTATTACTCATGCAGCTACTGGAAAGGCAAAGTGCCGTGCCAGGGTTGGCTCTACCTCAGCACTAACTTTCTCTGCTTCTATTCATACCTGCTGGGAGCTGAGGGTAAGCCACTTCTCCTCTGTGAATTCACATAAGATGACATTTCTCTTGATTATTTTGAATGATGGTAACAAAGCAGGCAGAAACTCTAAATGTTCTAAGTGTAATGGGCTTTTGCTGCATTATGGGGTCATTTTTTGGATTTTTTTTTTCCCCATTCAAAATAGTCAGAGGTAATGACAGCTTGTATAATTGTGGAAAAGATTTGCTTTTGTAATAGCTTAAGGGCCATTAGAAAGCCATTATAACCCACACAGTTCGGTGGCAAGTTATGCAGATAATCAGTGCGACAGAGTTTCATGGAAATTCGACAGTGACTGACAGTTAAATAATTTTTATAACGACAATCCTGTACAAAACAATCACCTGTGGGCATTAACAGATCCTTAAATGTCAAATATGCAGTAGAATGTGTTACTTATTTTAATGTAGATCTGTTTTATTTAACAGTTTAACACATACCGAATAATGTCACACTGAATATTTCTATACAGAGCTGAGTCGTCTAATTGGGAGCTTCTGTCACTGACATTATCTGTTTATTGTTTATTGACTGTGCAGTAAAACTGGTCATCTCCTGGGATGAGATCTGGAGGCTGGAGAAAACCTCTAATGTTCTTCTGACTGAGAGCATCCACGTCTTGGCTCACGGGGAGGAACACTATTTTTCCATGCTGCTGCACCTTAATGAAACATTCGTTATAATGGAACAACTGGCCAACTATTCCATTAAGCGCCTTTTTGACAAAGAGGCCTTCCAAAGAGAACCAGCGCTCTGCGACCCCCTGCAAATTACCAAAAGGTACAGTCGACACACTACTCTGCAGAGCTTGACATGATCCTGTTAGTGCCGGCAGCCAACTCAAGGAGTCACAGAAAAAATAAACAGACTTCAGTCAAATTATACTCTTTGGGCCTGATTTACTAAGATCGCAGATAACGGGTGCAAATTTTCTTGCTTGTGGTAAAAAATGTGAATAGTATTGATTTGCGTGCCACAGGTGATCAATTAATAGGTGCAAAGTCTTGGAGAATGCTATATTCTTTTTAATCAACGTCTTTTTTTATTAAGATTTTGAAAACTATAAATACAATTACATTTACTATACAAGCATTTTTCCTTTTTTTTAACATCCCCCTCCCAGAAACATTACAAATTCTAGAGGAAAAATGAACAAAAAATACAAAACAGCCAGAAAGAGAAACACACATACATATTACATATGCACATGTACTTGTACACTACACTCTACAAAATAATCTCATCTGTGTTTATGGTTTCAAGTGTGAGGTAAGAAAGGTTGCCAGGCCTCAGAGAACTTCTGAACTGACCCTTTAAATGCTCCCTCGCTATATTGCGGTTCACCTTTCGCGGTCTCGCTGTTTCGCAGATATTTTTTAGTGCAATTTTGCCTCTTTTTTTTTTTTTTTAAACAGCGTATGAACGTGCATTGTGTTCTGCATCCTGATTGGCTAAAGGACTGTAGACCATTGTCAATCGGTGTCTCGTGTACAGTACACAATGCTTTCGGCCAAATTTTCTATCCTATCAGTGTGACTCTGAAGTGCTGTATGTTTCCAAGTTTTCTCCTAAACAAAATCGAAAATGTCTACGAAACGTTCTGCACTGACAAAGGCTCCTGCGGTCGAACCCAAAAGGTAGAGAAAGATGCTAACCACTTGTGGACATGCTGAAGGAAGGTAGAAGTTGCGCGGCTGTAGGCGCCATTATGGAATAAATGAATCTTCAGTTCGTTTCATAAAGGAGGAGGAAAATAACATAAGGACGATAGCAGCAATAAGTCTGAACAAGGATGAAAAAAGGGTCCTAACTGTGCGCAATGGAAAAAGTCGCTGCAGCGCAGCGGTGCCAGGACGCAGAGGGACGGTCTGAGGAACTGTGGAATATGCGCGCGAGTCACACTAATGTCTTATGTGTCCAACCTCATAGGCTGATCATTAAAGTTAAACTTTGAGAGTCTTTAAACAAAAGAGAAATGTAAGAAAATGTTAATGCCTGTCCAAGAAAAGTGTATGAAGTGTGTGGTGAGGAGGTTTACAGCCTTAAAATATATAAAATAATTGTAAAAAATAAAGATGACTCTACTTCGTGGATTTCACTTATTGCGGGCTATTTTTAGAACGTAACCCCCGCGATAAACGAGGGACCACTGTAATGAATCTTTTCTAGTTGGACCTAGTACATGACTTCTTTCACCCAGTGACCGTACACGGGTGGTTTTGGTTTCTTCCATTTTAGCGATCTCATCCTTCTCGCTCTGAGAAAACAGAAAGCTATCATGTTGGCTTGTAGTTTAGTCAGGCTGATGTCTCTGGGGGTCACTCCAAGGAGACCGTCCTATTTAAATGAGGATTTTGTGTCCGCTACTGGTTGTCGTCATGGAGACAGTACGCTAGAAAAACTGCTCTGGGATACGTCTGCACTAATAGCAACAATGCGCTGGAATGATCCAGACGCAAGGAAATGCAACGGTGTGAGGAGTTTTGTCACAGAAGGCATTGCATGACTCCTCCTTGTGACTGGCCCCAAATCATCCCCTCGTTCATCTAGAACAGGGGTTTGGAATCCTGGTCCTTGAATCCTGCATGTTTTAGATGTTTCCCTTCTTCCAGCACACCTGACAGTCATGAGCTTGATGATAGGCTCATCATTTGAATCAGGTATGGGCTACATCTAAAACATGCAGGATACCGGCTCTCGAGGACCAGGATTCCCCACCCCTGATCTAGAAGTTCTAAAATGGCATTGTAGATAGATGATACGTCTCAATTATTTTTTCTTCCCATCATTCTAAAAATGTTGACGCAAGCAGAAAAGATTTGTTCTCCACTTTGCCTTTGGTTGTGCCTATGCTGCCTCCTTCACAGCAGTCTTTTGCAATCAATCAATCAACCAATCAATGAACCAATCAATCAATCAATCAATCAACTTTTTGTAACCCCAGCTCAACGTTGATCATGATTCTCATGTCACAGATGTTGTTTGTCTTAATCCTTGTTATCATTTGCTTATCCGTGCTCCAGCTTCCACTGCAGATGACTTTAGTAACCGTGTGTCATGTGACCTTGTTGTGTTGCACATGCAGGTTTATTCTGCGATCAGATATTGGCCACATTTAAAAGGGAAAAAATCTCACAGACAAGCAAAAAGTCAGATATAAGCAGTAAATCTGAACCGAGTCATGTGTACGATAAGATGTGAATCGTTGTCATGACTCATCATTGATCCAACTGTTTGCTGGAAAACTCCTTCAGCGTCCAAACATGGTATTCCAAATGTCTCTGACGGGACATTTTAGAGACAATCTGATAATTTAGTTGTTGCTAAATAACCCACATTTTTACTTTTAAATTCATTTTTACTTTAGTTGGACCATAAGGGATTATCCAAAACAAGGAGCTACTTTATATTGAAATAAATGTCGGAATGACAATTTTATTAAAGTTCACTCTCTGACAGGACATCACTGTGTTTAGACCCTTCACCTTTTTTTGCACTTTAGCACGAGTTACTTTTAAAACCTTCTTCTTCTCCTCCTCCTCCTCCTCCTCGTACTTCTTCTCCTTCTCCTCCTCTTCATCTTTGTCTTCTCCTTCTCCTCCTCCTCTTATTTCTTCTTTGTCTTCTTCTTCTCCTCCTCCTTCTTCTTCTTCTTCTCCTCCTCTTACTTCTTCTTTGTCTTGTCCTCCTCCTCGTACTTCTTCTCCTTCTTCTCCTTCTCCTCCTCCTCTTCGTCTTCTCCTTCTCCTCCTCCTCTTTGTCTTCTCCTTCTTCTTCTCCTCCTCCTTCTTCTCCTCCTTCTTCTCCTTCTCCTCTTCCTCATCTTCTTTGTCCTCCTCCTTCTTCTTCTTCTTCTTGTTCTTGTTCTTCTTCTTCTTCTTCTAATTTACCGCACCTCAACACCTCAAGTATATACATATATGTCGTAATATATATATATAATGAACATGCAACTATTGATATCAAGTGATATTTTGTGCAGGGTTTTTATTGTGATTAAAGCTAAAAATAAAAGGTGACTATGAGGTTGTGACAGGAAAACACTGAGAAATCATGGAACCAATGTGATTTCCTTCGGTGTGATTTTGTAAACATGGTACTTGTGCTGTGTTTTTCCCCACAGAGGCCTGGAAGCCCATGCAAAGAGTGAACAGTTCCGGACATTTTTCAGGCTTCCCAAAGAGGAAAATTTATTAGAGGTGCATGAGAGCTTTCTGTGGGTGCCCTTCAGCCATTTTAACACACTTGGAAAGATCTGCCTGTCTGAGAACTACCTGTGTTTCGCCAGTCAGGATGGGAGTCAGTGTCATGTGATCATTCCAATGAGAGAGGTAAACACAGACCGATGGAGCGCTGATATGGATACTGATTTATCATACGCTAATTATCACCTTCTAGATCGATGAACTCCAGAAAATATTAGAACTTTATCTGCTTTCCGGCATATTGAATCTCCTCATTTCTTTGGCTGTAATTCATCTTCCTGTCAGATATGCTGCTGCTGTAATATTAACTTCGAAATTAATTAAGCCGGCTGTATTTAAAATGTATTACTTAATTTTCTCTAATGAATGACTAATAACCGGTGGATTTGCCATTGTCTGCTTCGTCATGGTCCAGGTTGTTAATGTTGAGAAGCCAGATTCCAGCACCAGGGCTTTAACAGTGTGTGTGCGAGGGAAAAGGGCGCTGCGTTTCTCCGAGGTTCGGGATTACCAGCGTCTTTCCAACACAATCCGGAGCAGGTGTGGGATTAGTGCCAGCCCTCTGCACTCGGCCTCATTAGAGGTAACTCACAGTTAATTTTAAGTTTCTTTGTGCTTTTATATGCTCTGTCTTTTCATTTTGCTTGTAATTTTTATGATGACGAGTAACGCAGCCTCTTTTCTTTTTCTTTTTTTTGTCATCTTTTCTTTTATTGAGGATCATTACAAGAAAAACGTAGTCATCGTATACGAAATTCTTTAACGGTCTGATCCATATTTTCTTTTATAACACATCAATATACAACATATAGAAACATTAATTACAACAGAACATGGGGTGTTACATTAAAAATAAATAAATAATAATAAGAGTACAAGCAAAATATATTATAGGCTTTTTTTTTTCTTTAAACAAAAGTTGGGCATTTAGAGATATACATTTTCCATTTCATCCAAATTTTTTCAAATTTGCAGTTCTGCAGCCTCAAAGAGAAAGTAATTCTTTCCATGATGTAGATTTCATAAATAATATCATACCACTCCTTAATAGATGGGGTGTCTGGTTTAAGCCATTTTTTGTGACTGCTTTTCTAGCTGCTGCACTCAAATATTCCAAACAGTTTCTTAGTTGTAATGTTTGTGGTTGTTGAAGATAGGAGTCCAAAAAAAAGTTCATCCCAGTTGAAAGTTATTTTTGTCTCGAATATAGTTTCTAATTCAGAATCAGTTTTACACCAGAAAGAGTGTACCTTTGGACAGTCCCAAAATACATGATAGTAATAATTTGCATCCTGAGAACCACAACTCCTCCAGCAACTGGAGGTGCCCGAGTGGTGAGATGATTGAGCAGGGGTAATGAAGTATCTACACAGACTCCTCCAACCAAACGTTCTCCAAAGAGGTGAGCTTGAGATCCTCCGTTGAAATTCACAGTAGCCTCTTTTCTTTTTGTTTTCTGTCTGCAAGGTCATACGAGGTGAGTGTCAGTCGCTCATCAACCACTTTGAGGACAACCCAGAGGATGTAACTCTGATGGTGGGACAGAAAGACAGCAGTAAAGCCGTGAGCACAGAGGCACTCATGACAGTTTTCCACCCACAGGATATGGAAAACCTTGACCCCAAAATGGTAAATATCAGAACTTTGCAGCTGACATATGACTCATAACGTACATTTGGCCGTAAACTGCTGCATCTTGCAAACACACACATTTTTCCGTGATGTAGCTGCCATTTAGATTTCATTTGCTGTTCTAATATGCAAGATAAATATTTTCTTTTCTGTTTGTAATTCAGTGTGAGGGCATGCTTGTTGTTCTACCGTGATATAGAGCATTAACAGCTGCTCTATGTTTTGTCTATGATTGTCAGCTTAAAGAAAAGATGAAGGAGCAGTCTTGGAACATACATTTCTCTGAATATGGACGGGGCACAAGCATGTTTTTCACCAGGAAGACACGAGATTTGATAGTGCGTGGTGTTCCTGAAGCCCTGAGGGGAGAGCTGTGGATGCTTTTTTCAGGTATTTATTCATCACACATCAACACATTATTTAATTCAGCGTAATAGGCAGCATTAAGGGATTTATTAGTGATGGCCGTTTGGTCTCAGGAGTACGGCCCAGCATGAATAATTCAGTCAAACATGTTCGATGTGGACAAATGCGGTGTCTGGTTTGCTTCTGTAGGGGCTGTGAACGACATGGCTACTCACCCTGGCTACTACACCGAGCTGGTTGAACAGTCTCTGGGCACAAGCACCCTGGCTACAGATGAGATCGAGAGGGACCTGCACCGTTCTCTGCCAGAACATCCTGCCTTTCAGAGCGACACTGGGATCTCTGCTCTGCGCAGGGTCCTTACTGCCTATGCATACAGGAACCCAAAAATTGGCTACTGTCAGGTACACAGCATGTTTATTTATTTATTTATTTTTCTAACCCCCACCCTGGAGGTTTATAGATATAACAAGAATTACATCTGTCCGTCCTTCCATCTGTCTGAAATTTTTGTCCAGTCGGTTTCTTGAACATCATTTACCCAATGCTTTTCAAATTTGACACACATGTTCTGTTCCACCAGGAGAAGGGCAGTCCACAGTTTCATGGTGGAATTTCACTATTTGGACTTTTTTTTTTTTTTTTTTACAAATTTCTGAAAATTTCAGCTTAGAACATTTTTCCAACTCATTTCTCAAACACTATTCACCCTATTATTTTCAAATTGTTCCAGGGAGGTTTCTCACCTGCAAATTTAGCCTCGTGTGTTTTAACTCCAAATACTTATTCCGCCAAAACTATTCCCTTCAGCTTTCATTACAGGAAATACACCACACAATGCTCATGCAATCTCATAATACATGTCCCAACAGTTATTACCAGTATATATCAAAAGAATCCTGACATTGTCCAGTCTTTATGCTCTCTATCAGACTGATGGTTGTTTCAGAAATAAGAAGCTTCTCACTGCCTGAAGAAGAAACGTATTATTCAATACAGTAAATATCCATTGGAAGGATGTGATCTATTGGCTGAGATAAATGATCTGTGTTATGATTTCCCTCCCCGCTCAAACACCCTGTGATTAAACAGCCGACAGAGGGCTTGAATAGTAGCCTCACCCACTTACCCAGGTGCTGTTTATACCCTCTTTTAGTGTCACTGCTGATGTCACAAAGTAATTAATAAATAATATACAAGTACTACTTTTGATTGTTTCACATGAACTGAATAATTTCCATGTAATACATGTGTGTTACACTGAAATATTCAGGAATAGTACACACATTGGATACATTCACAAGTACTGTACTCAATTGGTACATTCAGTACTACTCCATGTGATACATTCAGGAGTAGTAGTCAAAGTACCACTGGAGTGTAATACATTGAGGAGTACTGTATGTATGTGTTCATCTTTAATCTTTAATTTAATTTAGTTTTTATGTCTTTACTTCATACGCGTCTTTACTTGAACTTTCTTTACATTATTGGATCGTATGCGTCTTTAGTTTCAATTATTTTATGTCTGAAAAGTTCTTGATTAATTCTAAAACTCCAGCTGGACAAAGGTGCCACAATCTAAGTAAAAACAAATATAGATAGATAGATAGATAACTTTACTGTCTGTTCCACGTTAAAAACAGGAATTTTCCTTTTGTCACAGCTTTTAAAAAACACTCCTCCACACTTAAACACAGTACCACAAATTGAGACACACATAAATAAATAAATAAATAAAATAAAATCACATAAAATGACTAAAAACACAGTGCAGTTCATTTTGTGTGGTTAAGAGCAGCTATAGCAGAGGGGATGAATGATTTCTTGTAGATGTTCTTCCTGGCCAGGGGAGTTCTGTAGCGTCTGCCTGATGGCAGCAGCGTGAAGGAGTGGTGAAGAGGATGGGAGGGGTCGTCAGCGGTGAGGGTGGCTTTCCTCATCACTGAGCGACTGTACAGTTCAGACAGAGGGACAAATAGCATTTTCTTAATCCAGATATTGTCAATATTGCAAAAATTTTAGTCTGAAATGATGTAAAAGGGCAGTTTCTATCCAGATAACAACATAAAGGCATCAGTCACTGTCCATCTTCACAGAAATAAAAAGAAATCTTAAAGTTTGGTTCCAACTTTTTACAAGTGAAGAGAAAACCGATTGTATCATGATTTTATGTCAAATTACTACTTCTAGCAACTTGAAAGAGATTAATCTTTTTGTATTCTGTTACTAATTGTATTTTATTTTATATCCTTGAAACTTAAACCACCTAATGATGAACTGTCATTGGTCAGTTTGCTAATGTAACTTTCACCTCATGTGTTGGAGACAGAGGCACAAAAAAGCCAAAGGTTCAGTCTCATTTTTAAGAAAGTAACTGCTTTTGTTATTGAACTCACACATTATTCATCCATGTTGTTCTCCTCTGTTAGAAGTGAGAGCAGATGTCTGTTTCTTCAAGCTTGTCCTTTTCTCATGCTCAGGCCATGAACATCCTCACCTCAGTTCTCCTGCTCTATGCAAAAGAAGAGGAGGCGTTCTGGCTGCTAGTGGCCGTCTGTGAGAGGATGCTGCCGGATTATTTCAACCGCAGAATAATTGGTAAGAGGACACTAACTGAGGATGGAACTCCTGTTAGAAAATGACAATCTCACAATTTCAGGAAGTGACTTAAAAAAATCTGTTTCAAAATGTTCTAAATCTCCTTTCAGGCGCTTTGGTTGACCAGGCTGTGTTTGAAGATCTGATTCGAGAAAACCTCCCGCAACTGGTGGAGCACATGACGGATCTGAGTTTTTTCTCGTCTGTGTCCTTGTCCTGGTTTCTGACACTCTTCATCAGTGTCCTGCCCATCGAGAGCGCTGTGAACGTGGTGGACTGTTTCTTCTACGATGGTATCAAAGCCATCCTGCAGCTCGGCCTGGCTGTGCTGGATTACAACATGGAGGCTCTGATCAGCTGCCATGACGATGCTGAGGCCGTCACCATTCTCAACAAGTCTGTGCCAACAGCCTCAGACAGTCTCCCATTATCAGTTCAAAAATGATTTACCAGCCATGAATACGCATGTCTTGCACTTAATTATACTGTAGCTTGATGTTTTTTCCTTCTGTGGTGGTGCTTTTTCAGATTCTTCGACAGTGTAACAAACAAAGACAGTCCACTGCCCCCAACAGTGCAGCAAGCTTCAGTGGGCAATAATGATAAAACGTCCCACTTTAATGTGGATATCAGTGAACTGATCCGAGAGGCCTACGAGGTACAGCAGCATTCCTTTGGGCTCAGTTTTATTCACTGATGCCAGTCATGTGTTACCTAATGTCTTTATGTTTTCAGAAATATGGAACTATACGTTCAGAGGAAGTGGAGAGTTCACGGAAGAAAAACAAACTTTATGTCATACAGACACTGGAGGATACAACCAAGCAAAATGTTGTGAGTAGAATGAAAGAATAGCAACAATAAAAATGTAATGTTTGTTGTAGTATCAACATTCATTAACAACCTGTTTTTTTTTTTAGATTCGGGTGGTTTCACAAGAAGTCAGATTCAGTGCCTCACAGCTTGATGAGCTTTACAATTTATTCAAAGTGAGTTCATCAGGTCTTTTCATGTTTTTCTCAACCTCAATAATAATAATAATTAAAAAAATCCATATTTACCATGCAATCATTCCCATTCATCTGTCCGTCCATCCATCTGCAAGATTATGTTAAAACTAGACTGACTTTCATGAGTCTTGGGAGCAGATCCGCTAAAGGAGACAGAGGGAGGGCATGTTTGACTGGTTTTAAGAGCCCTTTCCATGTACTACATACTCAGAATCTATATTTATCTGTACTAATATTCAGCATCCTTTTGTGTAAATTAACAGTAGAATGTGTCTCAGTGGAGATACTGCTCATGTTGTCACTTCCTTAATGCGTATTTGCCCCATATCCCTGGTACCCACTGCTGTCCAGGGGCTACTGGGCTGTGTTCGCTGTCTGTCATTGTCCGAAGTGGCTACAACTCCAGTGCACTGTGGGATATTTATGCTGGCAAACTGTCCACAGCTTTCTTACCATAATATTTGCCTGGAAATAGGTGTAGTTCACATACTAGTGGGTTCATACTTTGGTTTCAAATGTGCTATGAAATCTTGCATACTGTTTTAACCAGACTTTTTGCATGTTAGTGTGGATTTTCAGACACATGAAAAGCTTGAAAACAAAACTAACCACCACTTAACTCAAACTGCCAAACTAGAAGTGAAATCTTTGTCATCAGTGAATCTGTTAGTTACAGTAACAAGAGCCACAAACTGAGAAAAAGGAACAAAAACAGAAGTTACAACTGTAGTTTAGAGACTAGGTATTTGGTCGTGGTCTCTAGATGTAACCATGTCCTGGTGTAACATCACGCTACCTCAGCAGAGCTAGCAACATCATCAAGGACTCCTTCCATCCTGGCAACCACCTGTTTGAACTGGTGCCGTCTGTTCGACAGTTCAGGTCACTGAAGACCAGAACGAACAGACTCAAAAACCGTTTCTTCCCCAGAGCTATCACTGTAGTCCACAGCTACAAAGCCTGCTGAACCAGTGCACATCTTCACCCACATAAATACTGATCACATTGATCTGAGTGAAATAATATGGCACTTTTAGGTCAAATATTTGATAATCACTACAGTGCAATAATATGGGACCAGTGGCAATAACTTAAATTTAAATACGCACTGTGAAGTTTAACACTTAATCTGATACCTGTATTACTCTAAACTACCTACACATATCTCTTGCTGCTATTGTTTTCAGTTGTACATATATTTATTGTTTCAAAAGTTCCTTGCTATTTTGAGTTTTTGTTTTTGGACACCAAGGGAGTTTGAAATCGTAATTTTGTTGTACTCTGCACAATAAAAGTCTATTCTATTCTATTCTATTCTATTCTATTCTATTCTATTCTATTCTATTCTATTCTATCTTGGACTGGGAAGCAGGATCATTTTTTTAACGGAATCCTATGGGAAAAGTAGCTCAGCTCCCTGAATAAACAATTAACAAAGCAGATGACCTCTGTGGTGATCTTTAACATCTTATCCACAGACTCACAAATTGCAGCATCCCATAAACTGTAACATTTAGTAAATGATCATTTTGTGAAACAAAGTATAGTCGAAGGCGTGTCATCAGGCAGAGCCCATTTAGGATAGGTCTATAGCTGATCCAATGGTCTCACAACCACTGACATGATCAGAATTTAAGATCATTAGACTCAGGATAGCCATTATTGTTAAAAATCTTACAACTTACAAACATCTTCAGAAGATGTGGTGAGGAAAAAATGTCTTTTGGTATTTATAATATACAGCATATTTTTTCCTACATTAAAGCGACTGCAAAACAACTGAGACGGAAATATCTTCATCAGAAATGATTTATCAACTCCAGATATGTGCTTTTATGCCTGTTTTAACCACATTAAGTTGTATCCATTGGTCTCTGAAACATACAAACCAATGCAGTCATGTCATGATACAACATAACCATCATGCCTCTGTGAGCTGTTATGTTGAAGACTTTTGTATTTGTCTTGAATACCACATTTTAGCCTGTTCACACTGTTCCGAGTTAATAGAATTGACTCTTCTAAGGAAATGAAAATATAAAACAAGTATAGATCTTAAAATATTCTGGCTCTTAGGGTTTCTGCTTAGAAATTTCATGGCCCTTGTACAAATATAGTTTATGATACAAAACAATTTTCGATGTTTCTTTCTATTTTTTCTTTTTTTTTTTTTTTTTTAGAGGCAGCATTTCCTCAGCTGCTACTGGACGATTAATAGTCCCGCGTTGCTCCATCACGACCCCAGCCTGGCGTACTTGGAGCAGTATCAACTGGGTTTTCAGCAGTTCAGCATCCTCTTCTTCCTGCTGGAGCCCTGGGCTTTCTGCACCACCAAGAGCACCCTCTCCCTCTGGGTCTTCCGCCTGATAGACGAGAACCAGGACGGCCTTGTCAACTTTAAGGAGTTCTGCTGTGCCCTCGGTTTGTTTACTAATACCCCCCAAACCCCAGTTGCAGCTCCTAATCCTTATATCCCCCTCCCCCTCCTCCTCTGACATCTCTTTCATCATGTTGCTTCTCCCACAGATACTTTGTACAGCAACTCCTTCACAAATAAGCTCAAATTCCTCTTCAAGCTGCATCTGCCACCAGGTGAGTAATAACAAACAAGTCTAAATGTAACTATTACACATGTTAATCCCACTCTATTTGACTTTTCAAATAGAGTGGGTGCTGAACTTTGTAAATATTAGGTAAGCAATTTCCCAATTGTGGGATCAATAAAGTACTTCTATTCTATTCTATTCTATTCTATTCTATTCTATTCTATTCTATTCTATTCTATTCTATTCTATTCTATTCTATTTATCCATTTTAACCATCTTATAGGACAAGTGACCCTAACCCAGACTAATAATCAATTTAACACTGAGCAACAGTGAAGACAAATTTAGAATGTACATTACAGAACACTACTACTACTTTAATAATAATAATAATAATAATAATAATAAAAGGTGTGGACCAGTTGAACTTGTTTGTCTAAAGTAAATTGTCATTTTATGTTTCAGTTTCTAATCTGGCTGAAATATTTTGTAGAAGACCACAATATGTTGTAAAAGTCATTTTTCCTCCCGTTTAATGAAAATCTGATCTTGTTTAAATCTAAATGTCATCATTTAACTCATCCAGAGTACATGCATGATGGCCTTTGCCTCTTTCCAATCAATTACAAATAATCTATGACAAATAGACAAATGTTATCATGTTTTTCGCAGACTCTTTTAGTTGAACCTTTGACCCATTCACCTGATGACGTATCCAAACCAATCACTGCAGAAAGTCTAAAGTTCAATTGCAGTAAAGGTTTTCACAAGGTTTCTGCAAGTCATTAAAAAGCATTAAGTTATTAAATAGATTTTGCAAATATAAAGACCTTAAATGGCATTAAAAAGTATTACATTTGATTTCCAGAGGCATTAAAAACATCGTTATTCATGATTTATTTTGATTATATAAACATTTAATCATTTTAATCTGAAGTATAGAACCCTTTAGTTGGCTATTGTTTGGAATGCATTGTGCTGTGAATGTGCTCATGCAGTGGTGAATGCAATATTAGCAAATGCTGTAAAAATGGGGAAATGTAAGTTTCAGCAGAAGTGATTGGAGGAGGAACTATTCAGAACCTAGTTAAAGCCCACAGATGGTAAACTGTCATAAAACTATATAGTGTATATATATATGNNNTCTGCAGGTGGACATGGGCATTAAATCTGTTTAAAGTGGCATTAAAAGGGGCATTAAAAAGCATTCAGTTAGATTTGCTGATACCTGCAGAACCCTGCTTCATATGGAGCTCCAAAGTGTAATGCACAACCAACAATATCAGCAGACGCACAGAAACGGCTGAAACTATATCATAAGGTCAGATACAGTTACATCAGTCAATAGTCCAAAGGGCTCGGAAATGCATGAGTTGTCACTTCAATTAGTCAGCGCATAACTCTGTGTGTGTGGAGCGAGCGGATTACCCAGAAAAAGAAACTGTCGCTGAATGTGAGGTTCTCGTCCGCATGATCAGGCTGGAAGGCAGCGTTAAGAATAGTCAGTGCGCTGCGTGAATGAACTTTGCCATGGCAACAATGGGTGTAAAGAGCCATGAGGACATGTTGTAGCGGGGTAGTTTCACCTCAAAGGGGAAGTGACAGCTCAGTAACAGACGAGTACTGACAGTGTTCGAGTTTGTGATATTCCGGCTGTAGGAGATCAGACAGCTCAGTTTGATTTATGTGTCACAGATGAACACGTTGCTTCAGCACCAAGGACAGGTCCTATCGATGCGTCCCCAGTCCAGACAGTGTCGTCCATAGTCCATCTATCAGCACATTAAACTAGAGCGAAGAGGCTGCAGCTGATTTCACCTCACTACACCGTCAGCCACAGATGACGACTCATCTGTGCAGTGATTTGTCGTGAACACGATGTGCACATTCGTCATCCTGTGTTGTACCTACATGTGTGCAACTGAATAAACATCAAGTTCTGGGTACTTCTTTTTTTATTTGTTTATTTTGTTTTTATTGGAAAAGGAGCAAGATATCTCAACCTTAACATTCATACATATGTTATCTTTTTTTTTTTTTTAATTTTAGTTTATTTCGAACATGTAGAGAAAGAAATTAAAACAAAACAAGACCCACCAACCAGATATCAATAGTGATACTTAAAAGGTTGATAGGTAAATAATGTCATGTACAGTGTAGCAAAGTAAGTTGTAATAAAATCAACTATAAAATAAGTGACACATGTTCCAAAAGGAGTTGGAAGAAGTATAAACTTATATACTTCTACCCCCAATCTCTATTCCTCATGGTTTCTACGTAAATAATAGCCGTTTATTATCTTATAATAATAGAATAGTAATAACTAATTTAATACCAATAACATAACAATGTGACACACAATTTTTGATAATTACGCTAATATAGAAATACCCTTATAATTTTTATAAGAAGAAAAACAAACAATCAATCAAAAAAAACAAAAAAACAATCAATCATCAACAAATATCAATAAAGGAAGTAATAGTTTGTGTAATATTTTACATCTATTACAGTCCTTTTAAATTTCTTATTTTTACATACAAAATTGTCAAACATAGAAAGCAAAAAAAAAAAAACCAACATATGAACTGAGTGCTTATAGTTTTGGTATTTCTCACTTAAAAAAGGACAATTACAGCTTTCATTACCTCTGGGTTCTTTAGACAATGTACATATTAATGCATAAGTAAAACCTAAATATAGAATAAAGACAGTGAGATTAAAAAAAGAAATGGTCGTAATAATAATCTGTAGAGGAGTGATACAAATTCTGGGTGGCTAGAGGAAGGTTCTGGGTACTTCATTTGTACACGTATGAAGAAATGGTTTGGACTTCAGAAAAGACAGGGCTCTTGAAACAACACAATTGTTGACAATAGACAAGCACAACAGAATAATAAAATACAATAAAAAGAAAATAATACAAAATATCTAGAGGTTCACCGATACCACTTTTAAAAACCGATATGAGTACAATCATTTCAGTACTTGCCGATACCGAGTACTTCCGATACTTTTCAGGGCTGTTTTTGGGTTTTGATTGAAAATTAGCTAGTAACAAAGTGAATATTTGTTGAAATAGACCTTCTAATTAATAATTTGTATGTTTAATTACGATGGCAAACCCATTAAAGTGGTCCCTTGTTCTTTTAAAGCTGAAAAACGTTCAGTTGATACTCACTTTTTTGCTGATAATAAAAATCGAATTAAAATAAAACTGGCATTTCTGATTATTTATTTGGTTGGGGGCCGATAGAAACAACTCACTAGAACATGTGGGGCTGTGAATTCTGCGGTGTCTCCTGTTTGTGCGTTCTCGGAGGGACTTTTTTTTTTTTTTTTTCGGACGTGCGTTGGTGGTATCGGTGCATGGTATCGGCAACTGTTTGACGAGTATGAGTATTTTAGTATCAGGGCCGATCCCTAAAAATATCCAGTCCTTAAATGAAGGAAGTGTAAATAAAACACTAAATGTAAAATAAATTCATGAATAGTCATTGTTTGTGTAATGTTTCATTGATGGCTGCTCGAACAAGACTATTTTTGTGCCATGTTGTTTGACATTTTGCACCTCCAATCCAACGTACACAGAATAGAAGTTCAATTTCACTGTCCAAAGGCGAGGTGTGATCATTTCAACTAGAGCTTATTATCTGCTATAACAGGGATGGTGGGCTGAGCTTGGACTCAACAGTCAGCCCCGTGAACCAATTAACACTTAACACATTGACCTAATTGACTTAGAGGTGGGATGATTTGACTTGTATAACCACACACATTTCTGCAACAAGAATTAAGGGTTGTCCACACCGAGAACCACAACTACCTCATGTCTCAAAAATGGAATAATGCTCCATTTTCTTCCAATATCAGGAAAACTGTAAGGCAGGAAATTAAGTAATATGCATGATTTAGAAGTCATTTTAGTTCAGGGGCCACATTAAGCCAAATTTGATCTGAAGTGGGCCGGACCAGTAAAATAATAACATAATAATGCATAAATAATGTCAACTCCAAACTTTACTCTATGTTTTAGAGCGAGAAAAGTAAAATTATGCGATGAAAATGTTTACATCTACCAACTATCCTTTAAAACAATTTGAATAACATGAACAAACTGACACTTATTAAGAAAACTGAGTGTAATTGTAATAATATTCTGTCTCAGTTTGTCAAGTAAAGGTAGGGTCTGAGATGTTTTTCTGGAGCACTTTTTACTATATTGCTAAAAATCCCCTGCATACCCCAATTGCAAAAAAAATTATTAAATGCTCTGACACAAAAATGAAAAGTTTTAGTCACCTGTGAGGTAGTGTTAGTACTTTTTTTTTTTTTTTTTTTTTTTTTTTTTAAAGGTAGTGTTTGTACTTTCCTCCACTAGATGGCGGTGAATGACCTCATTATCGACTCTGGGCTGCCATGCCCTATCTCACAATGATAAAGAATCATTTTTAAAAATTCCTGGATCCAGATAGTGGTCTGGATCACCTCCAACATTTAATAATCTCTTCTTTGACCCAGAGCGGACATATCCTGAAAATTTCATCAAAATCCGTCCGTAACTTTTTGAGTTATGTTGCTAGAAAACAAACCCACAAACCCCGGCAAAAACATAACCTCCTTGGTGAAGGTAAGTATGTCCAAACTTCGAGCTGAATACCTAAAATGCTCAGTTGTCGGTTGAACGGGACAGAGCAGCACAGCCAACAACTTGGAGGGGGCGGGCCCTGAAGTGGCTCATGTGCATTTAAAGGGCCAGCGCTCAAAACCACCTTTCTGGTGTCATAACTCAGAAATAGGGTTGAAGATGGACCTGTGGAGTTGAATTAATGAAGAATTCAGACCCAAGCAGAGCATTTACAGTTTATGTAGAGCACAGGGAAATTATTGAAATTGCATAGTTCCATTAAAAAAAAAAAAGCAAAATATCACTTGGCTGGACAAAATTGTGAAAAAGCTGTTGGGGAGAAGCTGGAAAACTGAGAACTGTGGTGGAGAGATGCACGTTAGGTAAGGAGGAGGGTGTCTTGGAAAATCCAGATAATCCTGTTTATCTGATTCTGATATGCCAGAAGAGCAGCTGCAGTGGGTGACTAACCTCATTCAGATGCAGGATTGAGATATAGAAGATTCCTGCCCACTGTCATCAGTCTACAACACTTCAGTCTGATGATTCATGAACTGATGATTTGCCCATTTTGAACTCAGTTTTTTGTTTTTTCTTTTTATTGAGCTGATGAAAATAGTGAATTTCCCCCTGAGCATCAACAAAGTTCATGCGTATCTATCTGTAGGTGTTGCTCCCAGTGTCCCAGACCGACCAAATAGTCAGCTGTGTTCCCCTTAATCTGCAAGAGGTGTGATGTTGGAGAACCACCGATGTTTTTTGTAGTGTTATAGTGTGTTTTGAAGGGGTCATGGGGGTCTGACAAACCCTAAAAAGTCCTGAAAACACTAAAAAGCATTTCAGTGCTATGTTCTAATGTGTTGATGAACAAATATGACTCTCCTTCCCATGGTCTTTGCAGGGTCTGTGAGCACACTTAGTGGATAAACATCAGCCTGTTGGTGGTAATTACTTAATACATGCCCCTGAGATGCTTTAAAGGGTTGAGTCGATTCAATAAATATTCATGTCATTTTCATCCAACTTGAAAACTTTAAATTATTTCTGAAATTTTTGATTGATAATGAGGTTCGTGTGACATGACATGACAAGACATGACGCTGCCGCTTAGTATACACAGAGTTATGACTGAGTAGAAGAGGCGTATCTGATACGGCTTTCTAGTGAGTAATTGTTTAATCCAGGCGTGTAAACCAACATGCATCAATGCACACACACACACACACACTTGTTTCTTTTGGTTAGTGCACACAAGACCAGCGTATCTCTGCTGTGAACACTATTAACCCCTTAACGCCTGAATCAATTTCCAATTGTGTAAAAAAAAAAAAGAAAATAAAATTAATTGACATGCGTTTTTTCTTTCAAGTGGATAGTGTTTTAATAAAACGGGACGCATTCACAGCGAATCATCAGTTACAACTGTTGGTTGTAATCTGGAATGTAGTTTCATTGCCCTGAAATATGTACAATGACAATAAAGTTCTATTCTATTCTATTCTATTCTATTCTATAATGATAATGGATTAGATTTTTATAGCGCTTTTCAAGTTACCCAAAATGCTTTACATTATTGATCCATTATTCATTCACTCTCACATTGTCCCTCTGGTGGTGGTAAACTACATTTGTAGCCACA
>JAQQZY010000007.1:16316656-16335320 GCA_030068375.1 Ostorhinchus rueppellii | reverse complement strand
CATGAAAAATGTATCAGAGTAAAAGGATTAAATTCATCCAAAATATGTAGTGAAGTAAAAGTGGAAGTAGGAGGAAAGAATAATACTCCAAAAAAGTACAGATACTGCATTTTAGTACTTAAGTACAGTACTTAAGTGGTTCCACTTCATTAGTATACATCTCTGGTATTAAATATTTGATCCTATGTTGTTTTTTGTAGTTTTAATGATGTGTAGATGAATCTTTCAGTTGTAACCCATTTTCCAAGTAAGAAGAAAACAGATCAGTGTGTTTTTAGGTGTTTGTTCACCTGGCTTCACACTGAAGGAAATCGATTTGGGCCATTATGCACAAAGCAATGCAGCAGTTCCTGTTAGACTGGGTTTTCAGGATGTAGATCTAATTTGGAAGCAGTAAGTGCTCTTCTCAGTGTGGATGCTATTGTTCTTCTCACACTCACAGCGTTTTATTTCCTGTATCACATATTGTGTGCCACATATTGTCCACATTAACTACAATCCAGATGAGTTAAATGTGTAGAAATGTGCATTGACTTAAAGCTGAACAGAAGTAAGTGTTGCTCTGTGCTTCCTGTCCAGGTTCAGAACGCCTCTGATCTTCTCATTAAACCTCTGGAGAAGTTCAGAAAGGAGCAAATCGGCGTCACAAAAGTGAGTGTTTTTACTGTTTATCAGTCTTTATCAGTCACACCCTCCCCTTTCTTGTAAATATCAGATTTTAAGTGTTGTTGGTCACTTCTCTGGTTCGGTGATTAAAGCCTGATTTGTTTGTCTGCTTACTGTCTGACAAAGCTCCATCATTTTTCTGAGTCACACAAAAAAAAAAAAAAAACACGTTAGGAGCCACTTCCCCAAATCTATTTGTTGACATACATGAAACATCCACCTGTGTAATAGTAACACATAGGAAGTGAAGGCAAGGCTTTACTTTGCTTAAACATTTTCTCATAGGTTATATATTTGCTTAAAGTTTGAGATTTTAAAGGTTAAGGGTTATATTTGGGCTGCTCGATTATGGAAAAAGTCAGTATCATGATTATTTTGGTCAATATTGAAATCACGATTATTCAAACAATTAAGTTTGAGTTTCACATGCATTTATTCAGCCTTTCTCTCTCAAAAAACACTATTGATTCTTTATGCAAAACTTTCAAACTGAAAATACATTTTGGCTACTAATATGTACTTTGCAGCTGTTTTGCAATGGAATGGAATGTATTACGCATGGACGTCTCAGAAATTGTGCAAAGAAAAACGGAAAATAAATCATTTCAACTCGATTACATGAGTTTTGAGATCGTTAGACAACAAAATTGAAATCATGGTTGAAATTCGATTAATCGCACAGGCGTAGTTTCTTGGTTATTCTTTCATTTATTTAGGTATGTTATTCAGTGTAACTTTTTTTTTTGATGATGGTTACATTTTCCTTCACTATTAAACTTAAGAATGATTAGTAGTTGTAAAATTTCATTCTAAAATATTTTCCTAGGATTTTTTTTTTTTTTAACAAGGCAAACCAGAACTAATGGTTAGAGACACTTTTTTGTAGTTTATTATCTCTTCTGCTCTAGCTGAACCACATTTTTAGTAATAATAGTCTCCAAAATGTGACGGTATTCTTTTCTATTTATGCAGTGTCACAAAAATGATTTCCATCTATAATTCCATTCATTTTGACCAAGATCTTGTAACGTCTTCTCAATCACATCCAAGAGATTCTTAACAGGGTTCAGGTCTGGACTGTGTGGTGGCCAGTCTGTGTGTGAAAAGGATGTGACATGCTCACTGAACCACTCCTCCACAGTTTGATCCTGGTGAATCTTGGTGTTGTCATCTAAGAATATGTCTGTGTCATCAGGGAGGAAAATAATCTACTAACGTTCATTCTTTACATTCTGCCTACAGCATACTCAGGTTATATGGGACTGTATTCTACCGTATAATTGATTTAGTCATGATGAAATAGTAAGTTCCATATGTCTGTACAGAACTGGGTCAAACAGCCTTTGTTTACTCTGGATCTTATGCGTGGAATCGGCTCCAGAAAGACTGGAGTTAATTTCTTTGAGCACTTTTAAGTCCAAACTGAGAGTTCTTGAGGCCGACTCATAACTTGCACTTGTTTTTCGTAATCTGCTTATTTTTACTAATTATTTATTGTTAAATGTTAAATGTGTCTGACGTATGTGTTTTAACTCTGTAATCTTGTGACTGTGTGTTGAAGTTTCTGCTGCTCGTCTTGGCCAGAGCACTCGTATAAAAGAGGTTCTTGATCTCAATGGGATTTTTCCTGGTTAAATAAAGGTTAGATTAACCCATAAAGACCCAAACAGCCACTGTTGACACAAACCATCTATACATGTAAGCTGTTTAATATCTGTTGATCCATTAATCCTATCAGTCCTTGTAAATAATTGGTGTAAATGCAGTTTGTCATCTTCTCATGGTCATCAGATATGCATTTCCATATGCGTTTCCATAGTGAACATGGAAACGCCTCATCTTCTACAACACTGATTCACCAGTAAAACCCATGGAGTTGGATCAATGACAGTGGGTGGACACACTGGATTTATGTTCAGTTAATGAGAGATTTAACTGAAATGGTCACTTTTTCTTCAGTTTTCTCTGTTTTGATATAGTAACCATCAAATTTAATCTGAGCTTTAATGAACATCTACATTCATTCATTCCTTTTCTGAACCTGCTTTATCATCACTAGGGTCATGGGGGTCACTTGGAGCCTATCCCAGCTACTTAAAGGCAAAGGCAGTGTACACCCTGGACATGTCTCCAGTTCATTGCAGGGCTGAATATATAGAGACAAACGACCATTGTCACATTCACACCTATGGGCAATTTAGATGAACTGATTAACCTAGCTGTGCATGTGTTTGGATGGTGGGAGGAAGCTGGAGTACCCAGAGAAAACCCATTGGGACACTGGGAGAACATGCAAACTCCACACAAAAAGGTCCCACCATCGACTGGTGTTGGAATTGAACCCAGGACCTTCTCACGAGTGCTAATGAAGAGCTACATGATCAGTGAATTAAATATAGGAAAATACATGATATTTACTGAAAAATGCAAAATACAGAGGATAATACTGGAATAAATGGTGATAAATCACTTTAGAAAAGTTACAGATGGAGAAAAATTCATTAGGAACCTGCCACCAAAGCAACACTGGGTCTTTATGGGTTAAAAAAAAAAAAGTGAAGTGTATCTATAGAGTTCATTAAACACACCAAAGCATTAAAGGCAATAAAACATAATGCAAATGTTAAGTAAATATGATTTATGAGTTGTTTGATTGAATCTTATTTGAAGCCTGTGCTTCGTTCTAATCTTTTGTACAGGAAAAGAAGAAGAAGTTTGAGAAAGAGAGTGAAAAATACTACTCCCAGTTAGACAAACACCTGAATCTGTCTGCTAAGAAGAAAGAGAGTCAACTCCAGGAGGTCAGTGTATACAGTAAGACCGTCTTCAGATATGTGTTGAAATGAAAACCTGAGACTGTCTGAATCCAACTGTTTGATGTGTTGCCTCTTTAGGCCGATGATCTTCTTGAGAAAGAGCGAGTAAACTTCTACGAGTCGTCTGTGGAGTACGTTTACCAGATCCACCAGGTTCAGGACCGGAAGAAGTTTGATGTGGTGGAGCCTGTGAGTGTCTTCTGTGGTCCCCCACTCTTCCTCTTTGTTGCCACAGAAGTCACGCAACTAAAGGAGCAGGAAATGTGCATGACTTAAAATAAAAAACCATAATAAACCAAAGAAGTCATTCAGTGCTGCATTCATTTGTTCAGTATGTTCTGTTTTTTTTATTTTTTATTTATGAGTAGTTTTAAGTGTGTGACTCATATTTTCTTTGGACAGGTCCTGGCGTTTCTTCACAGCATTTTGACACTAAACAACCTGACAGTGGAGATGACTCAGGACTTTATGCCTTACAAACAGGAACTGCAGCTCAGTTTGCAGAATGTAAGTGCTATTACCTGTAATAAATGAGGCCATTAGAGAGATTTGATGCCCTTTAGCCCCTGACGGTTCTAATGCTCTGTCTGGGTTTGTCTGCAGACAAGAAACCACTATGAGAGCACCCGTGAGGAGCTGGAGGAGCTCATGAAGAGAATGACCAACCCCTCGCAGATCTGTAAAATGCACAGTTTTCTGCCCATGGAGGGTTATTTGTACTGTCAAGAGAAGTGTACGCGCACACACACACACACACACACACACACACACACACACACACACACACACACACACACACACACACACACACACAGTTGTATTGCTTTATTTTTAATACTGACTTTAACCAGACCTTTCTCTTTGTTTTTTTTGTCCTAAAAGGGGCCTTGGGTGTTTCATGGGTCAAATACTACTGCAAATATCACAAAGAGGGCCGACTGCTGTGTATGGTTCCCTGTGAACAAAAGACTACGACTAAACAGGTACTGAAAGGACAAATGAAATCATTACTTTTTAATACTGGCTGTCATATCCAGATATCGTCTTTTCATAGGTGTGTGATATTTGTTGGTATTTATGTCCATCTGTGGGTTTAACAAATATTTATCCCATAATTTCTTCCTGCCTTGTTGGTTTTGGATGTACAGGGTTTCCACCTGACACAGATTATCTATAATATTTTCAGATAAAAATATATTTATTCAGTGAAAAGTGTAAGAGTTCAACAGATCCTCAGATTGTCAGAAAAGCCTTTAAATGGCTCATTCCTCTAAACCCACTTTTATTAGTCTGGTTCATTTATTTGTAGTTCATAAAGTTTGAATTTGAACCCTCCATGTGCTGCAAAACTATCTTTATATTCATTTTGGCAAAAATTGAGTGGATTTCTACAACCTGTTTTAATTCCTGCTTAATTTGTTATGTTTATTATTAGTTATGTCATGACATTTACACATATAAGGTCCAGACTTCTGACAAACATTTCTCTGAGTACGACATAATTGTTTATCAGCAGCAGCGGTTGTAGTCCATACTGAAAATATGTCCAAACTTAGAGCTGATTACCAAAAAGGTTCAGTTGTTGATTGAACAGGACAGAGCGGCACAGCCAACAACCTGGAGGGGGTGTGGCCTGAAGCAGCTCATGTGCATTTAAAGGGCCAGCGCTCAAAATGACCTTTCTGGTGTCATTACTCGTACATGGGGTTGGAGATGGACCTGTGGAGATGAATTAATGAAGAATTCAGACCCAAATTGAGCATTTACAGTTTATGTAGAGCACAGGGAAATGTTTTAAAATACATAATTCTATTTAAAAACTAGAAAAGCACTCGGAGAGTGCAGACCTCCGCCAAGGCAGCTCAGTGCCCCCATGCCCTATCTCCCAATGATAAAGAAACCTTTAAAAAAAAGTCCTGGATACAGACGGTGATCTGGATCACCACCAAAATTTAATCAGTTGTTCATTGTCCCATTTCTAACATTTCCTGAAAATTTCATCAAAATCCATCCATAACTTTTTCAGTTATGTTACTAACTAACAAATACCAAACTATACTGATTCCATAACCTCCTTGGTAGTGGTCATTATTCAATTATCCGGATCAGTCTTTAATATCTTGTAGAACCTTTTAGAAACATGTGCTGTATTTTTTTTCCCCCTAGTGCTCTGACCATTCTATGTGCAGTTTATGCACAAATGCCCAAATGGTCCTATCTCACAATGTTATAGAATCCATTAAAACATTTCTGGATCCAGACAGTGAGCTGGATCACCCCCAAAATTTAATCATTTCTTCCATATCCCATTTCCAACAATCTCTCAAAATTTCATCCAAATCTGTTCAGAACTTTTCAAGTTATTTTGAACACAATCAAACAATCAAACAAACAGATAAACACTGGCAAAAACATAACCTCCTTGGCAGAGATTAAAAAAAGAAAAATATCACTCCTTTAACTGCATTCTAACTCCGCTTGTCAATTTTGGACACACTGTGTACAAGGTTATAATGTCATATTTCCGCAATAAAATATAAAAAACCCAGTAGGACCTACATCAGAATGTCTATGTAGGTTCTCATTTGCCCAGGTCATCATTTTTCTTGGTAGTTCTCGGTTCTTGGTGGTTTAATACAGTTGAACAGAGAAAAACGACCAAGAATTACATCAGAATAAAATAACATAAAGAAAATATAACTTCCTTAATGTAAAACCTGCCAAACAGTATCATCATAATGTTTTTTTTATTTTATTTTATTTTATTTTTTTATTTTTAGAAAACTACAGTATTTACTATGTGAAAGACTGTGTGAAAATGTACGCATGTTAAAGTAAGATCGAACCCCAAGTCTGAGTTCTGTCACACAGACATTGGCAGTGGTGGTAAAATAACGCCCACGATCCCCCACTACTTCGCTGCATCATTTACTTTTGTATTTTATTTTTGGTTTTAATTGCCACATGAATTACACACTGTGAGTTTAATTATATGCTTTGTATCAACTCCTGAACAGACCATAACTTGCGTTGTCCAGATTCAAAACATGTTTATCAGAGACCCTGGCAAAAATTATCCGTTTAATACTGATAGTGTGATTTGTTTTTTTTACTAGAACAGAATGGAGTAGATCTTTATTGTCACTGTCACAGGAACAATGAAATTTGTTTAGCAGCAAAAACAATTAGTGCAAAAAAAAGGACTGTATAAAATATCACACAAAATACTGAAAAATATAAGCAATGTGTGAAAGCTACAAGATAAAATATTAAATATACATATACAACTAAAGTAATACAAAAACTGTATTTATATTTAACTGCTTGTGGGTAAAACTGCGCTCGAGTCTGTTTGTTTTAGTCCTGAATCTACTGTGTCTCCTGTGTATGTACTAGAACGGGTTAAATGCAGAGCTTCAATTTCCTTATGGACACAAGAAGAGTGAACTGTATTTTTTATAGTAAACCACAAGGGTCATGAGGTTAAATGTGTTTTGAGCTTCTGAATGTGAGTGGCACAACCATCTGAAAGCCTCTTTTTCACCAAACTTTGAACAATCAGTCTAACCAGTTACAAAAAAACCCTAAACCATCAGTTTAATGTTTTGGTGGTGAAGTTTGCTGTCATGTCTCTGTGTCGTTTGTCTCTTGTCATTTCATTGCTGGAGTTAAATTTAAAGACCATTTAATATACAATAACCTAATATCTCTATAACGTTCTACTTTTCCATTTTGTGGGAACCGTGTGAATGTGGTGTCCTCCATGGCTCTGTTTTTATTTATTTTTTGCTTGAGGGCAAACCTATTGGCCTGTCTGTCTGTTTTTCTGTTTGTCTGTCTGTGTGTTTGCCTTTATGTGCTCTAGTGGTCACATTTCAAGCATTATTGATATCAAACCATGACCAAATGATTGTCCATATTCTCTGGTCGACCTGATAAGTTATTGCCAATATTAGGCCATAGTTCCAAAATGGATATTTCACTATAACTTCCACCAAATTGATCGTATCGACTTGAAACCAAAGCCAAATGGTGCATTTTTCCATTCTGCGTCTGATGGTGTGCATCATAACATCATAAGGGTCACGCCTTCGTCAGCCTCCAAGGGTAAACATCAGGAAATGGCTGTAATATCGCTAGTATTCATCCCATCATACCAAAATGTAACCTGCAACATCTCTGTCCAAATCCCTTCTCATTTGCCAGATTTCACAACTCTAGGTTGCGTGACTTCCAGTTTCAATGATAATGTTTGTAAAATTTGTTTATTGTTAATAACTTATTTTCTGTTTGTTTTAGTGATTTCAAGCTAATGCCAAAATACTAAAAATTCAATTCTCTATCCATTACCTACCTCATTTGTCATGCACGTATGTAAAGATTTAGTTATTGGCATCTAAAGTGACCAGGGCTCAAGCGCCTAATTTGCATATTCACAAAACTGCTTTTATCTTGAAAATTAACATGGATATTGACTAACTTTGTATAATTGACTTACAGGAAGTCGGATATGCTCTTTCATTTGGTACCAAGTTTGTTGACCCTCGATGACCTTGAAAGGTCAAATTCAAGGTCATGATATTAAAAAACCCAATTTTTGACCGTATTTCCCTCAATTTTGCAGAAAAAGGACTAGTATCAGGTTCTAAAGCATTAAAATGTAGGCCAAAGTTCTCTTTCAAAGGCCTGCAGGTAAACGCACTGCCTATGGCAGTTTAATTTTTTATTTTCGTGCTTCTCATCCATTCATACTTTGAGCATTCTCTGTGCAGTAGTTGTCTGTTAACCTCCTCAGACCACTCACTCCTTCTCTCCTCTGATTCTCACGCTGCTGTCGTCTCTCTCGTATGTACAACTCCCATGTAACTGTCTTTCTTTTTCTCACAGGGACCTACACAGCTCACACTCAAATCCTGCATCCGCCGGAAGACCGACTCCATAGACAAGCGCTTTTGCTTTGACGTGGAAACGATCGAGAGGTTAGTGGAAAATAAATTTGAGAAACTGTGAACCGAGGCAACACGAAAGCCTTGTGGGATAAACAGGTTGAGGCGGCGAGGTGAACAGGTGGTTTACAAGGACAGAGTGTGAGGGCTAAATGGACTGTAGCCCAAACAATCCCTAAGCAACGGGCTTGGGCTGGAAACAGATGGCAAACCAGTGATTTTAGTGGAAGGAACACAAAAAGCTCATGTTTATACAAGCACCCGACTCACTACAGAATACATGATCAGATACTTCAGTCACTGGGTCCTCTGTCATATTTAGGTTTGTTTCCCGAAATGTGTGGAAATACATGAATACTGACGGGGTGTTTTTAAATGTTTCAGACGTGAATTCTCCATCTAGAGCTTGGTCTCCTATCTGATGAGACCGCTGTAGATTCACATTCAGATTCCTTATTTGTCATTTAAACATTACATAGTAGTTGTACTGCAAAAGACATGGCCATGCATTGGTCTATTGTGAACAGAATAAAACAATCAGTATAGAAATATATACACATTAATAAAATAATGCACATAATAAAATGTGTGATTAAAAACTACTATTTTCATGTTAAAATATTGCACTGAATATGGCACAAATATCCTCCTATACACAGAGCCAAGTATCTATAGAAACCAATATTTCCCCTCCTCCGTTTTCAGCAATAATATTTTTTATCTACAAGAACCTGCTTAAATAAATCTGTAGAATGCCATAATAGGGTTGGATAAACAAAGATCTCACACAGTGTCAATACATTTTTGTTTATTATTTGAGACCCTATAACTCAGTGTCCCCTCTGTACACACACACACACACACACACACACACACACACACACACACACACACACACGTTTTAGCCATAGATTTCAGACATAATAATTTTCGGTGACCTGAAGCAGAGTTTTCATGTGGGTGGAAGGCAAAAAGCATGAAAATATATCAAGTTTTCCCATAACTGACTACATGTATATGTGGCAGTTGTTGGAATCACTGAACTGCATTTGACCCCTGACCTTTCTGATTATTCCATACCAAACCTGGGCATTGTACAGCCTGGGGGCCTCATGTGGCCCGGTAGCTGACCCTAACTGGCCCGCATGAGGTCATCAGCAAATTAAAAGTCAATGCAAATGTGTATCATTGTAATAGATGCTACCAATACAACGCCATTGCTTTTATTTTGAAGGATCTGCTAAATAAACATTACTTTCCGTACTCTGTATAAGGCTTATGCACTGATTGGTTTGTTGGTCAGTTTCAGCCAATGAAGACATCAGCGAATGCCAAAAAAAGAAAGAATGCAGAGTTTTTAACAAGACACGGAGTTCTAAATATTTCTTTGCTGAAGTCAGAGGTGAAGAAAAAGAAAAGGAAATGAGATATCCAAACAAAGCTGGATGCATTTATAGGCTTTCACGTTAAGTTAATGTGGAGCTGGTTTGCACATTTTTTTTTAAAGTGTGTTTTGTGAATATTCATTAAACGGTTGGATTCTGTGCTCCATAATTTCATTTTATCATTGTATTGTTGCATTTACTGTTTTTATATTATAGTAAAGTGTATAAAGAGAGGTGTATATTGAGCAGAGCTGTAAATGTATTGACCCGGCCCTTAACAACTGTCAAAAGGCGTTTTTCCACTAGCCCTACACAGTTGGTGCCAGCTCAGCACAGCACGGTACAGCTCGGTTGGAAGGTTTTTCCACGGGCTCGGTCCCAATTACAATGTGGGCGGAGTCACCGCAGTCAAGAGGAGAAAGTTCCCACAGCATCATTTCCTCATTTCGGATGGTGCCGTCCAGATCTCGTTGTACTTTTTTTGTCAAAAAAGTGTTGACCATAGATTTACCTTCTGAAACATCTTCCAAAACATCCAAAAGCGCTGGCGAAACTGTGGTCCTGTTCTGTCGCTGGTTTTTCAACAATGGTGGGTGTGTTGTTCAAGCTGAGCCGCTCCGACCTTTCATCAGAATGATTAACCAATCAGTGCCCTTCGCGTTGCTACGTCACCCTTATGGTGCCAGCGCTGCACGGAAGGAACCCCTTCGAAGCAGGTACCAAAATCGTCAGCTTTGGAAGCGTGCTGGTGTTGATGGAAAACCGAGGGAACCGAGCTGTGCCGTGCGGGGCTGACACTTAGAGAGCCAGTGGAAAAGCGCCTAAAGTGGCCCATGGGAAAATTAATTGCCAACCCCTGTTCTGTACAGTCTCCTCAGCACAGGATCATCCCCCTGCTTTAAAAAGGATTTATTTGATTAACTTTTCTTCATCAGTTTGTTGTATGACTGCACAATGTTTTTTTTTTCACATCAACATCACAATATGGTGCCGTGATTAGTATGGGTTCTCTCGGGGGACTCCAGTTTTCTGTTCCAGTTTCTTGTTTCAGGTTTTTTTTTTTTCTGGCATTTTTTTGCTTTATTTTAATAATCAAAGTCAGCAAAGAGGAGACAGAAACAATGAAGAGGAAGTTTTAATGTCAAAAAGGAAAAAAGAAAGAAAAATCATTGCGTATAATTATTTTGGCTAAATACAAGGTATTGAACAAAAACAGGTGTGTTATCTTTATATTGGTGTGTCTAATTCAACAACCTAATATGATCCAAAATCCACACAGAAGTATCACACACTTGTTTTTGTGTTCAAGGAAGTTGAAGAACAGATGGTTGTCACTTAAAAAGTCCTTAGAGTAAAGCATGTTTTGCAGATCCACTCCTTAACCCTTAAAGACCCAAACGTTATTCTTCCTTTCTCTGAGCTTTTATGAATATCTACAGGATTAGGAAATTAAATGTTGAAAAATCCCTGATTTTTAGTGAAAGAAAACCCCAATACACAGAAGACAACATTACAATAAATGGTGATAAAGCACTTGAGGATGGTTAAATATAGAGAAACATTCATTTTGGAGGTGACACATATGTCCCAGAGGGTCCTTATGGGTTAAAATCATCCCCATTATTTTAATAATCATGTGATCCTGAGTGAAAATTTCCAGAAAAAAAACTTTATGCTTTTTTTCTTTTTTTTTTTTTTGGTTTGTTTTGTGTGTGTGTTTCTTCCAGTGTTTTTTTTTAAATTTTATTTAAAACTTGTCCAGTATCATAACAGATACTGCAGAATGGTAGTCTGGTCCTTTTGGCGCAAAACACATTTTCTTTGTGAAAGGAAACTTCATAAAGTATATGAGGCTCCCCTAGATATTCTACTGCAGGGGTATTCATATCCGGTCCTCGAGGGCTGATATCATGCATGTTTTAGATACGTCCCTCTTCTAGTACACTTAGAAACCATTACATCGTTATCAGGCTTCTGCAGAGTTTGACGATGAGCTGATCATTAATTGAATAAAGCGTGCTGGAAGAGGGAAAGATCTAAAACATGCAGGATACTGGCCCTGGAGGACTGGATTTAAATACCCCTGTTGGACTGTCTTTATTATGAGTTTTGTTGAACCACATTTCAATCCTGGACCTGAGGAGAAGAGACAAGGGGGAGGAGAGAAGGGGGAAGGAGGCGCTGAAGACCCTCACTAGAGAATATGAACAAATACTGACAATAACAACCATGGAGATAATTATAATGGGATCTAGAAAAGCACTCAGAGAGCGCAGACCTCCGCCAAGGCAGTGTTTGATCTCCAAAATCTAATCGATTGGTCCTTGTATCATTCCCAAGGTATCCTGAAAATTTCATCGAAATCCGTCCATAACTTTTTGAGTTATTTTGTACACAGACATACAGACAAACAGATAAACGCCGGCAAAAACATAACCTTCTTGGCGGAGGTAATAATAACTAGAACCAGAACTGAGTAAACTGGACAAAGAAAGAAATTACAATGAAACAAAATAAATAAGACGTGTTAAATGAGGGATATAAGAGCAGAAAATGTGAACAAAATATCATAAATAACAACAGCACAAACTAGAAAAGCACTTGGAGAGCGCAGACCTCCGCCAAGGTAGTGTTTGTATTTTTTTGTTTTTTATCATTTCATTTTTTTTTTTTACATTTCGTATTTTATTTCAAACATGTAGACAAAGAAAGAAAACAAAACAATAGTGATACTTAAAAGGTTGATAGGTAAACAATGTAATGTACAGTGTAGCAACGTAAATAAATAAATAAAGTGAAAAGGAGTAGGAAGAAGTATTAAACTTATATACTCCTACCCCCACTCTCTATTCTTCATGGTTTCTATGCAAAACATTTTTAAGGGTAGTGTTTGTACTTTCCTCCACTAGATGGCGCTGAATGACCTCATACACAACTCTGTGCCGCCATGCCCTATCTCGCAGTGATAAAGAATCCTTTAAACGGTGATCCGGATCGCCTCCAAAATGTTATCATCTCTTCCTTGACCCAGAACGGACATTTCCTGAAAACTTCATCAAAATCCGTCCATAACTTTTTGAGTTATGCTGCTAACAAACAAACAAACAAACAAACCCTGGCAAAAACAGAACCTCCTTGGCGGAGATAATAATACAAATATTACCAGCACCAAACCCACGCGACAGCAGCTGCTCACATGTTTCTTCCAGAGTTGACGGCGTAGTTTGTGGGAAACACAAAGATGTAGAATATAGTGACGGTGTTGCAGAAGTGAAGGGATTTGACTGTTAAGTTTACATTCGATACTAACAGGAGATACAGAATTAAAGCTCAAGCATGAAAATGAAACGCAGATGCAGCTCGTGTAAATATCACTGTCGTTGACAAATACAGGCTTTTCTTCGGGTGGTGGCTGCACTTGGCAGGAGGACTGTTTAACAGTTGCCATAGTTAACAATTGATTCAGTGGCCTATGAGCTGCAAAAATTGGCTCATGACATTGTTGCTCCTGCCATCGACAGATTTGCTTTTCTTATTCAGCTCCATTTGTGACTTCCAGGATTACCATAAGGAATTTCAACAAAGTTACTCGTAGTTAGCATCTTGGGGCTTATTTTTTTCCTTTTGAATTTTGATTAGTTTTTTTTCTGAAAGTTCAGTGTGAGAGCTTTTAGTACAGAGGTAACTGTGTTCAGAGAGTGTTGTGTATTTTTCCACAATAATTGAATTGTAACCTTTGGCTTTTTAATAGTGTTTGTTTTTTTGTGTTTCCATAGAAACGCACCCGTCACTTTCCAAGCCCTTTCAGAGGGAGACAGGAAGCAGTGGATAGAGGCCATGGATGGAAAAGAACCCGTGAGTTTATTTATCGACACTTATATGTGAAGTTACGGCCAAATGATGCACAACTAAACACCTGTTTTTGTGAATTTGACTGAAATTAGAGGTAGTTAAATTCAGTGATTATTCATTTTAGGGCAAAATAAGATTGTAGGCTCTTTATTGAATTGGACAGAATTAAATGTTTTGTTTCTTTTTTCTTTTTTTTTCCACCTCCAGATTGTGTGTACACAACCTAAGAACAAATAAGACAAAAATGTAGTTTGTTTTCTAAGTGTTAGTTTAGTTATTATGCAATATATTAATGATCCACTTACTGTATTTTATCCAGTTTATCATACGAGTAGATACCAAAGGAAAAAAATGTACAACGGGACAAAAGTATTGGTTTCAAAAGTATGTTTAACAATTACTGATGATCTGTATTATATCCAGTGGTGCACAAAAATCTTAAGCTGCCATTAGTTTGTTGTTTTTACTAGAGTTATGATGCCTGCACAAATGCTATTCTCTGTTTCTGTATTAAGATCCAACCAGGATATGCAGGAAATGCAGTGTATCTGGCAATAAAAAAAAAACAAAACCTGCATGTTTGGACCAAAATGTCAAGTATTTAGAGTGACCTCCTTTTGCATCGATCGTATCTTTTAGCAGACATTTACTAAAATAATGTACATCTTTTTTTTTTTTTTTCTTTATAACAAGTTTCATTCAATGTCTGATGTTTTTATCATTTAGGCTCATTCTTATGATAGGACTGCAAATCTCATAAAATTCAGATTTTAGCAATTTAATTAGTTCTTTTTTTGCATTTTTAATATTGTGCACGTACAGTGCTTCCTATGTTTTGTTGTATCTGAAGAAAAGAGGTTGAATAATCAATATGAATGCCCATTACAGCTACTAAGGACTTTTGTGCACCTCCGCACATTTTTTCATCTCTAAAGTCACAACATGTTCCTCTAATTTGGAGGAGTTAATATCACTTGCTGGTGCTGATTCTTACGAACATTAATAAATTTGACACTATACCTGTGTTTAATTCATACAAATGGGCTACTTTCACTTGAATTAGTTTTTTTTAATTTTTTTATTTAGTTTAAATCTTGAGTTTTATTGAATCGCCAATGTACATGAATCCATATTTATCACATTTGGATCCATCTCATTGCTTTGCCTACAATCAATTGCCATAATAGAACTCCAATAGATCGGATATCTATGGATTAAAGCGTTTTTTTTTTTTTTTTGTTTTTTTTTACCTCACACTTTCAGATTGAGCCTGCGTCTTGCTTTTGGTCACAGAAAATCCTATCATTAAACTCTCCTTCTATACATGATCAGATTTATCACCATTTATTATAATATTATCCTCTGAATTTCTTAGTTTTATTTGTAAATCATGTGTTTTCCTATATTTACCGTCTTATATTTAATGTAGAAGCTCATGAAAACTCAAAGGTTATTCTGTCAAAACATAGAAAATATAATAAAAAGTGACTTTTTCAGCAAATCTATCATTAAATGAACATAAACCCAGTGTGTCCATCCATTATCATCAATCCAACTCCAACTTTTTCTGGTCAATCAATATTGTAGAAGATGATAGTGTTTCCATGGTAACTACAAAGCCCCTGAACGTCCATACAGGTCATAGCTGATAAATGAAAAGACGACAAACTGTATTTTACTCCAATTATTTACATGTAGTGATAGGATTAGTGTTTGAACAGGTATGAAACTGTTAATATCAGTAGATGGCTTTGGTTGCTGGGTGCTGTTTGGGTCTTTATGGGTTAAGGCCTTTCAAATATAAAATGCTGCATGTGCAAGACTGAGGAGTCTGTTAGTTCCTCATTTGCAAACGTTGAACTGAGAGATTCTTTGCACATCTTGTCAGATTATTTCAGAGAACAGCATAAATGGTTTAGTGGTTGAAGCTGTGTGACAAAACCTCCGGACTTGTGGAAAAAAAACAAATAACGCTTTACTGCCAGAGGATGTGAAAATAACAGAAGGCACGCGTTTCAGTGCCCTCTTCCTGAGAAACTTCCGCAAAAACCTCCGTACGTCATGACAATTTCTCAAGAGCTCCTCCACACACACTCTGCCAAAATATTAAAGTGATGATCGGTTGCACAGTAATGCTTTAATGCCAGGTCTGTAAAGTCCCCAAAGCTTTTCTACAGGCCACGGATCAGCTTAGTCACATAAATACAGACGTTCTCAAATGATCTCCTCTCTAATGACTTTATTATCCTCTAAGTACCTTTGGGCCGCTTGGATAGCAGACGTATTAGGTGCTACATTGATTCTAGATATTTTCTAATGACATTTACTGTGCGGTGTTTCTGTGCATAATGTTCATGCCAGTGAACTTCAACATTCCCGTATGGGACATGATGCACATAAAGAACCTCTAAAAAGATGATGATAATGATAATAATAATAATAATTATAATGATGATGATACAAATTATAATAATGATGATGATGATGGTAATACTGATAATGATGATGATAATGATAACAGTAATGATAATAATAAAATTAATAATAATAATGGTGATGATGATAATAATAATAATGGTGGTGATGATAATAACGATAATGATAACAATAAGGATGATGATGATGATTATGATGATAATAGTACATTTAAAAACTAGGTTTACAAAGCGCTTTACAGACATAGTAAAAAGGACACAACATGTTTATTTTATTGTCAATTATAGAATTATTATAAATTTAAAGCAACCCTTCTTTAAAACCATATCTATATTTTCTTTAATCTTCTTTATCTGTTTTCTTTTTCGGTGATCATTTAGCCCCAAGTGTCGTAAGTAGCTGATAAGTGTGAACCAAAGGGCCAAAAAACCCCCAAACCCAAACCAAAACCCTGTTCCTGTCATCTTTGGTTATCATTCCTGTTCATCTGTTTGCCACTGGAACTTTTTATAAAGACAAAACTGTTTAGCAGAAAACTGAAGGGAAGAAGCGAAACCCCTTTAAAAAGTTTTCTATACGGCTGTGAGCTTTGAACCACTAAAATGATAATAAGTCCAATGTCGGTCTAAAACTCAAACCACTGTTATCTCCAAATATGTTCTCACATTTCTGCACATCTGTCTGATCTGCCATGTCAGTCCTCTGGTCTGTAAAAATATTCACAAAGAATGAACATCATCTCAATTCATTTCTATCAGATTCAGATTGTTTCAAGCAAAAGAGCTGAGGATAACTGTATCTGTGACTTTATTCAGTCAGTAAGTGGTTTGTGGCTGGTTGGACACGGTTATTAAAAAGCTGTGACAGAGCAGTATAAAGTCAGTACTTGTAATAAATATTCCATGTAAATTCCAGAGGTGGCTGCTTCAATCACAGGATTTAAGACAGACTTGAGTTACAGTTTCATGACTTGAAACTCGACTAACACTGACAATAGACTCGACTTGACTTGATATGTTTTTTAGTTTTTTTAATTTATGTATTTAGACAGGGACTGTGCACAATATACATTAACCTTAAAAAGGAGCGATGTACTGTACCAGGTTGTAGCACTAGTGCTCATTTCCACCTGTAGTCCCTGGGCAGGCTGATGTTATCATTAAAAAAACAGACATTAATAAAAACTAAAACACACAAAGCAATGAAAAATACATTTCTACAGCTGCATTCATGTAAAAAAAAAAAAAAAAAATCACATCCAGCCATTCATTCTTATTCCTCCCAGTCCAGTTTTTTTTTTTTCAGTGCTTTATTAACAGAAAATAAAACCTACAAATATAGATTACAGATTACAGCCCAACAAACAAAATAGGAATCGCGACAATGAAAAGACCGTACAATAAACCAAAACAAATGTAAAAAAAAAAAAAAAGAAAAAAAAAAGTGAAAGATCTGATTTGGGAGTTGCACAAACTTTATTATAATGTTTCAGGACTGTAGATGCTTTTAAGTTGCAATTAGTGAATCAAATTCAGCAAAAAACTGAGCAATAATGGGGATGGTTGATGCATATTTCTGTTTGTGGATATAAAACTTGGTAATTCAAATGACAAAATTGCAAATTCTAAACTAGGATTTTCCTTATAATTACAGAAAACAATTACATCTTTCATAGAAATCTGAAAATTTGGATAATTTTTGGAAAATAAAGAGCTCACAATAGCTTTCCACAGCTTAGATACCTCCCAGTCCAGTCTGTCACACACACTCTAAGCATGTTTACATCACATTACATTATGGTTACAGGTTTGGTTTGAGAATAGCTGTTTTCTCACCCTGCAGGAGAATGTGTGATAGTCTGTAATTGCTAGTAGCTCTGGTGGTGCATGGCCACACATGAAAAATTCATCCTCCTCAAGAACATACTGGAAATAACATTTGATTTAGGAAATCTATGTAGGATGTGTCAGTCATTGTAAAGCAGACTCCAATCTCAGTTACAAACATAAAGGAGATGAAGAATGTAGCAGGTAAGGATTAATCTGCCTCAAAACAATGCTGTTCCCTCAAATGCAAATTATATGCAATAAGTATAACTGTGCAATAACAATGCAATATTTATTTAATATGTATCAAAAATAAATGCACTCATTTTCTATAGACCTGGTTCATAAGTGTACATACCGCTTCATACAGATACTGTTTTTATAGGAAATACATACGGTTAAAGAGATTCCTACTGTTTCATACATACACATACTGTTATTCATAGTAATACACAGATATGTGAAAGTACTGGAGTAGAGCTGTACAGTAGAAGTACAAGTACTATATCAAAAAACTGACTTGAATAAAAGTTGAAGTGTTCTTTAAACATCACACTTAAGTGAAAGTACTAAAGTATTCACTTTTTTTTGTACTTAAGTATTGCAAGTAGAAGAATGTAAAAAAATTACTACTCAAGTACTGGAAGTAAAAGTCAAATGTAAAGTACTGTGTAACTAAAAGAAAGCAGTCCCAAGTTTCAGTATCTTTCTATATTTAATATTAAGGCACAACTTGT
>JAQQZY010000007.1:16293645-16305709 GCA_030068375.1 Ostorhinchus rueppellii | reverse complement strand
TCATTGTGAGATAGGGCATGGCGGCACAAATTTGCATATGAGGTCATTCAGCACCATCTAGTGGAGGAAAGTACAAATACGACCTTAAAAAAACAAACACAAACACTACCTTGGCGGAGGTCTGCGCTCTCCGAGTGTTTTTCAAGTTGATAGTCTAATTTTGGTCTCATGGGGCGAGACTTTGGCTCTTTGAAGAAAACAAATCGGGCTCATCCAGTTTTAAGGACATCTTGCAAATGTCTTACATTTTCAGCTGTTAATCCTGATGATGTGTGTAGGTGTGTATTTGAATCTGTTTGTGAAACAGTATTTTCTTACTTTACAGTGTATGTAGTCACAGCGACGAAAACCTCATGACTCCATCAAACATGGCGGTAATCTTTGGACCCACACTGATGAGAGCAAAAGAGGAGACTGTGGCAGCCATGTTGGACATCAAGTTTCAAAACATTGTTGTGGAGATTCTGATCGAGGACTACAAAAAGGTATGTGTCCAGAGACGACAGCCTCTGCAGCCTAAGAATAGATGGAGATACTGCAACGGACACAGCAAACAGTGGTCAGGTTTCCATCCAAATACTTGGCGAATGGAACTGAAGCGTACATTTCCAACCGTGACTGTTGTGCACATAGGAGTTACTTTGTGATTTAAAAGTACTGAACACATGCACACACATATAATCATTTACTGAATCTGCTTCCATTGCATTTACTCACATTTATTGTTTAGCAATTTTAAGTTTTTTTTTAATGCTCAACTTGAAAATGTGAATTAAAACTATTCATGGGAGTGCACCTACAGTGAGAGTGGCTCATTTTAAAATGGAAATCCTGTTTCCATTTTATCGTCCTGTTTTTTTTCCTCTCCACAGTTTGGTCCATTAAAGCACAAGTGAATCATCATGTGATCCATTTGTGTAAATTATTCTGCATTACTCCTCCTGGTTTAGTCACAGAGCTGCATGTTCAGTGTTTGAACGTTGAAGCCAGTACCTCAAAGTTGTTTTCCCCTTTTATTTTTCTGCTTTTATCATACATTAGAGTTCCAGTCTGGATTAAACTGCTGCTGTTGTGATTACAGATTTTCAGTTGTTTACCAGAGGACAGCACCGCCCGACCCGTCCCTCCTCCGCGGATCACGCCGAGGAAACGGCAGCCAATCACAATCTCCAAGCGACCTCCTCGTGCCTACCAAGCTGTTAGTCAGGACCACTACCAGCACACCGAGAGTAATTATCCACCTCTCTAGGCCTGACTGTCGTCACCGCCCTCATCATGACCAGTATTACCTTGTCCTGGTGGATTCCTTAACATTGTCTCTTTATACTTAAATTGCTCAAAAGCATGCTCATGTATTTGCATTTAATACTTCAGATGTATCCATTGTGTACTCATTTGTTCCTAAAATCCATTGATATGCTTTTCTTTTTATTGCCTTTTCATTTGGTGTGTTTTAAATTTAACTTCAAGTCCAAATAAACATATTTACTGTTCATTTATCTCACATTAGTCTTTTTTTTCGGTGTTTCAAACCATGTCATGTCATTTCTGTTTGTTTAAACTCCTCATTATGTGGCTGTGAAACTGTGGAAGAGGAGCTCCTGCAGCTTATTGTGTGAAACTAAACTGCTCTTACACTTCTTTTATGGTAAAACCAGCCAACAAGCCCTGCTAAACCAGTAACATGCTGTGCTAAGTACTGCTGAAACATTCTTTACAACCTAATATCAGTGATTCTAAGCATGTAAATGTACCGACCATCGTGTTTGCAGCCTTTGAGATCATTCCCTGTGTTTACTACTGGGTATTAACCGTCATGTCGTTGCTCTGTAACAGATGGGCAGAAAGATGGTTCTGTCCTAGACGGGGACACCTCCCAGAACCCCGTCCCCCTCCAGCGGACTAAACCGCTCCTTCCCAGAGAACCTCCTCCTCGACAAGTGCTGATGCCCAAACCGCTGAACCGTCAGGAGAGACATTCAGACTCTGATGACATGAGGAACAGGCCAGATTCTGCTGCAGCGAATGGGGAGTCTGGAGTCACTGTGAACCGGGCCTCGTCGTTCCAGAACAGACGACCGCCTAAAGGTACGTCAGCTGATCCACAATGTCATAGTCTGTTTACAATAACAGGGTTCCCACAGGGTCTTAAAAAGTCTTAAATTTACAAATCTGCATTTAATACTTTATAAAATCTTTAAACGGTATTAAATTTAACCCTTAAAGGCATTATTCTTCCTTTCTCTGAGCTTTTATGAATATCTACAGGATTAGGAAATTAAATGTTGAAAAACACCTGATTTTCAGTGAAAGAAAAACCCAATATACAGAAGACAACAGTACAATAAATGGTGATAAAGCACTTAAGGATGGTTAAATATAGAGAAGCATTCATTTTGGAAGTGACACAGATGTCCCAGTGGGTCCTTATGGGTTAATATGGTTGGTCTTAAGTTATGTTGATTTAACTGGTTTGTTTTGTTGTGTTTTAATGTGTCTGGGAAATATTCATGTTGCAAAGAAAGTAACGTTAGTCGACTCATTTCCACCTGCCCCAACCTGGCAATTTATATTCAAATTAGACACCAATGTTCGCTAACTTTGCAGCCCTCGGTGAGAAATGATCGCCGAAGTGACTAACTCAATACACATTTGCAAATGTTTTTCATAGTTTGACTTGTCCTGTAATGTTTGTCTGTTATAACAGTGTTGTATTTCATGCTGCCTCTTGGCCAGGACTCCCTTGAAAAAGAGGTTCTTAATCTTAATGTTTGGTTTTTTTTACCTGATTAAATAAAATATAAGTGAAAAGTAAGCATTCAGAAACGCAAATTTAATAATGCCTGGTTGAGGTGAATAAATACAATTTACTAAATTCTAGGGGTCACAAAGTTTTGCCAGTATGGCTTAAATTCTGTTCTAAATAGTCTTAAAAAGTCTTAAATTTAACTCGCAGGAACCATGAATAAGTCTTCAGTAGTCTGCCTTACTACTCTTAATACAGTGGGTACAGAAAGTACTCAAGCCTCCTTAAATTTTTCCACTCTTTGTTATATTGCAACCATTTGCTAAAATCATTTGAGTTCTTTTTTTTTTTTTTTTTGAACACACAAAACCCCATTTTGACAGAAAAAAGCAGGTGTTTATATAGACAGGTGTGTGCCTTTCCTAATGAAGTCCAAGCAGTTTAATTAAACACAGCTGGACTCCAGTGAAGGTGTAGAACCATCTCAAAGATAACCAGAAGAAATGAACGTCACCTGAGTTAAATACACAAGTGTCACAGTAAAGGCTCTGAATACTTATGGTCATGGGATATTTCAGTTTTTCTTTTTTAATAAATCTACAAAAATGTCTACAATTCATTTTTTTCTGTTAAAATGGGATGCTGTGTGGACATGAATGAGTGGAAAAAATGAACTTAAATGATTTTAGCAAATGACTGCAATATAACAGAGTGGAAAATTGAAGGGGGTCTGAATTTTTTCTGTACCCACTATAAATACAACCCTGAAGTAGGAACATGTGGGATTTTTATGACAAGAAAAAAACTGAAACCTATGATTTCTAAAGTGAATTTGACTTGTTTTTTTTATTGAAAGGATTATGAACATGACAATTAATGTTTTGCCTGTTTACTTTTAGTTTTTTTTGGAGTTGGAAAACCACAGGCAGATTTTAGGAGAAAAGGACTGGAGCACATTGAGTTTCAGTACAAAGTCTTATTCAGAGGAAAAGACAGAAACAATGTGCAAACAATTAGTAATGGACCTGTATTTACTGGAACTTCTCATTGGATAACGGGTTGATATGACTTTAAAGTCTATTAGCTAATAATATTAAAGAAGTAGCCAGTGTCAAAGTACCACAGCCCATCAGTCACATGTAAGAAGACGGACGTACAATGAATGACTAGAAATGCAATAATGAGTAAATAAATATATAAAATAATGACAAGAAAAAAATGAATAAATCAAGCTAATAAGAAAATGATCCCAAAAGGTTCATAGTGTCTGTTCTTTTAGTTTGTTTGAACATGTGTCAAACATACCTGACATGTTTCGGTGGTAAACGTTCATCTTCGTCAGAGGTGTCACAAGATGTTTAAAATGATTGATTTTGGTTTCCTGCCCTCACACACCTGGAGTGACATCCTCTAGCGCACAGGTGTCAAACATGCGGCCCGGGGGCCAAATCTGGCCCGCCTTAAGAGTCCAGTCAGGCCCTTGGGATGAATTTGCGAAATGCAAAAATAGACATTAAAATATTAACAATCATTTTAGTTCAGGTTCCACATTCAGACCAATTCAATCTCCAGTGGGTCAGAAAAGTAAAATACTATCATAATAACCTATAAATACTCACAACTCCAAATTTTTGTCTTAAAAGTAAATATTTTCACATCTTTACAACAAAACAGCACAATTTCACAAAAAAATGTAAATAATATGAAGAACCAGAGATGTCTTCAGAAAAGTCAGTGCAATTTAACAAGATTCTTCCTGTTACTAAATGTTTAGTAGATCCACTGTGTCTGTAAGTTATAATGAACATGTGGGAAATGATAAACTGAAGGATCATATTGTTAAAATTACACTTATTTTTCAGTTTGTTCATGTTATTCACATTGTTTGAAAGGATAGTTTGTAGATATAAACATTTTTATTGTTTAATTTTACTTTTTTCACTCAAAAACATAGAGAAAAGTTTTTAGGTGGCATTATTTATATATCATAATGTTATTTTTTCATTGGTCCGGCCCACTTCAGACCAAATTTAGTGGAATGTGGCCCCAGAACTAAAATGAGTTTGACACCCCTGCTCTAGCGGCAAGCCGGCGAAAAGGGGCCGACAGGCTGACTCCGCCCCAGCGAACATCAGCCATTTTAAACACGTCACACACCATGTTGCGACACCTCTGACGAAGACGGAAGTTTACCGCCGAAACATGTCAGGTATGTTTGACAGGCTACGTGTCTGATACAGAAGAATTTCAAACAAAGTAATAAGAAAATGAATAAATAAAGTGGATGACAAGTGAGGCTAAAGTACAAACACCAAAGAAGAATTATACATGAGAATGATTCACACATGACAAATTTAGTTTATTTATGCCAAAAGGGCTCCACTGTGTTAAGTGTATGAATCTAATCTGCCTCTCTGTGGAGATAGGAATTAATATCTCCACCTCATTCTGGTACAGAGAATGTTAGTATTTCTATTAAAATTGTTTTTTATTTTACAATGAATGAAATGAAGAATGAAAATGAAATGGATGAAACTATTGTAATGGAATTTTAACATCTGTCTCGTGTCTTTATCTGAAATACCCTCTACTGTATGTAAGACTAGAAGCAACAAATGTGACCATGCCAGTTTCTTACCCATACACCCCCCTACTGCATGTTGACTTTCTCGTAAGGTCACAAAAGGCGTCTATTTGTTAAAACCCAGGACTCATCACTCAATCAAAAGGCCTTTTGAAGAGACTGGAGGTGTCACCTGACAAATGGGATCCACCCTATAAAGGTGGATCTTACCAGAAGCTCTTTTTTTTTCCCAATCAGAATCACCGCTCTTTTGCAGAACTGACCTTTCTTTGCAAAGAAATAAAAACCCCGTCAGCTGGCAGAAGTCTCTTTTCATTATTCACTAGCAGCACAGCAAAATGTATCCAACTCTATTTAATTACCTCAGAAGCATAACGTTACTGCAGCGTCAATCAATAGTTTTTAAAGTAAGGTCAACCTGTTATCTGATGATGAAATGTAAGTTGATTAGATATTGTTTACATGTTGCTTCTGTCCTTTACTCAAAAGAAGACGCAGCAAAACATTAGACCAGGGGCGTCAAACAGGCGCCCAAATGTGGCCCATGGGATGAAAAGGCTGTTGAACTCATTTCAGTTCAGGTTCCACATACAAACCAATAAAATATTAGCATAATAATCTACAAAAAATAATGACTCTATTTTTTCTTCTTGATTAGATATGAAAAAAATACGACATTGTGCCTATAAATGACAACTTCCAATTTGGTTTCTGTTTTAGTGCAAAAAATAAAATGGTAACAATAGAATGTGAATAACCTGAAAAATATGAACCAAGAAAATTAAGCACAAGTTTAACAATTTTCTACCAAAGTAGGTGTTTAGTGTCTTTAGATACGATCCATAATGCACATGTAGAAATGATAAGTTCAGACATAATATTGTTAAAATTGCACTTTTTTTTTTTTTTTAAAGAAATTTCAGGGTTTTTTTCAGGTTATTCACATCTTTTTTGTTTGGAATGTTTATACAAGTAAATATTATCATAATTTAATGAATAATAATAGATTAGATGTTTATAACACTTTTCAAGTCACCCAAAGCGCTTTACATTATTGATCCATTATTCATTCGCTCTCACATTCTCCCTCTGGTGGTGGTAAACTACATTTGTAGCCACAGCTGCCCTGGGGCAGACTGACGGAAGCGTGGCTGCCATTTCACGCCTACGGCCCCTCCGACCACCACCAAACATTCATACACCTGTGTGAGTGACACTGGAGGCAAGGAGGGTGAAGTGTCTTGCCCAAGGACACAACGGATTGACTTGGAGAGAACGGGATTCCAACTACCAACCCTTTGGATATTGGACGACCCACTCTACCACCTGGGCCACCCCAATGTTTTTTTTTTTTTGTTTTTGTTTTTTTTGCACTAAAACAAAGACCAAAATTTGGAGTTGTCATTATTTATAGGTTATTCTGCTATTATTTTACTGGTCCGGCCCACTTGAGATCAAATGGGGCTGAATGTGGCCCCTGAAAGAAAATGAGTTTGAGACCCCTGCAGTAGACTGTTAAATGTACTGAAACTATTAGTGTGCCCTTTATTTCCTTTTTGCCTCAAGTCTGTGTTTTAAGCTGAGAAGCACCTGTTTTTTTTGCCTTTGTTGGTTTGGTGACGTGCTGGAAAGGACACTGAACAGATTATAAGACCCAGTGCTTCAGGCGATTGCCACCTTGCCCACATATGTAATTGAACACTGAGAAGATTTAAAAAAAAAAAAAAAAAAAAGAACATCCCTGAAGGAAGATCAGTGGGATTTGGGAGGAGGGGGAGATTTTACCCTCTATGGTGCTTTTGATTCCTCCCAAATCCTTTCTTTCCTCCTCTGAAGTCTGATGTTTTTTAAGGTTTCAATGAGTTTTTTTTCCAAACGTGGACAACCCCTGGTGCGACTGTTTTTTTTTTTTGTTTTGTTTTGTTTTGTTTTTTTCATGCTTCTGTGGACAAATTGAGCATCCTCAGCTCATCTTTCCTGCTTTTTTTTTTATTTTTTAAACCACATCCAGCTGCTCAATCTCATCATCATTAATAGTGTAACCCATTCCTGGTCTTACACCGCCCACATACTGACATTTAGAACGTACTGCCGGGCTGAGTGGTTGCAATAGATGTACATTTACATCCATCTCAGAGGTTATCTGATAACACTTGTTTACATTTCAGTAGAAATACAAAAAAAAACCAAATATCAGCACTGATTTTTGTGGCACCAGGTGCAAAGTAGATCCAAACATCCTGTATATATTTAGCAGATTTTGGAGAAATGAATAACATAACAGCAATTGTGACTCAAAATGATGATGGTGAATACGTGTTAGGTTTGTATTACACAGGAAGAAGTGAATGAGTGAACAACCCCAACACCAAGTCAGGTCAAATCAGAACTAAGATACTGTTACCACGGCAACAGTCAGTTACAGTAACTAGTGGCACCAACTGACAAAAAGATGGAAAAACCCTCGGACAATGCATTTTGTCTGTGTTTTAATGATATTCTGTGACGAACTGAAATGCAGACTCTAGGTCTCGGAGGTCTGTTCTGTTGGAGTTCTCCTCTAGCCACAAGTAAAATGAGAAAACCAGAAAACACAATAACCTGTCTTCAGAGTAAATTTAATTATCATTCTTTCCTGTTTTTATGATCTGATTTGTAGTTGTGGTAGACCTCATAATAGAACTTAGGTTGCTTTTCCTGACATTGTTATTCAGGGGCAGCACACTGTCCATCTACTGCATAGGTGTCAAACACAAGGCCCGGGGGCCAAATCCGGCCCGCCAAAGGGTCCAGTTCGGCCCTTGGGACAAACTTGTGAAATTCAAGAATTACACTAAAATATTAACAATCTTACAATTAATTTTACTTCAGGTTCCACATTCAGACCAATTCAATCTCCAGTGGCCGGGACCAGTAAAATACTAACAGAATAACATATAAATAAAAATGACAACTCCAAATTTTTCTCTTTGTAAATGTAAACCGTTTCATGTATTTACACTAAAGCAAAGTATAAATAATTTAGCAAAAAATGTGAATAACCTGAACAAATATGAAGAATCTGAAATGCCTTAAATGAAGTACGTACAATTTTAACAACTTCTGCCTGTTATTAAATGTTTTGTGTGTTTGTAGATCCACTGTGATCTATAAGTTATAATGCCCATGTGTAAATGATAAACTGAGACATAATAGTGTTAAAATTACACTTATTTTTTCAGTTTGTTCATGTTATTCACATTATTTGAAAGGATCATTTGTAGGTGTAAATATTTTCATAATGTAAATGTACTTTTTTCGCTCTAAAACGTAAAGCAAAGGTTCGAGTTGACATTGTTTATATATTATTATGTTATTATTTTACTGGTTCGGCCCACTGCAGATTAAATTTGGCTGAACGTGACCCTTGAACTAACATGAGTTTGACACCCCTGATCTACTGTATCTATAAAGTTTTGTTAGTCACCTGTATTTTTTTTTTTTTTTTTTGGGAAGTTTATCACAAGGAACACATCAAACGTAATTATCTTGTTTGTCATTGGAAGAACCAGTGGTGCATTTTGATGAAAGTGAAAGCTCCCTGTAGGCTGGACAAATGAGAGTTGAATGTTTGTCTCAGGACCTTTATGATATGATTGTGTCTCTTTTTGAATATTCACATCATTGTTGACACTAATTGCTGTTAATTTTCTGCAGAGGGTGAAGGTCTGAGCAGAACGAGGTCAGCAGAGAAACCTGCCATTTGCAGACCTCCAGTCAGGCCTCCTGAGCCCCCCTCTCGAGTACCGACTCCACAAAAGCCCCCGAGTGTAGGCATCGGTGAGACCACGCCGACATCCTAGTAAGTCCTCCAGTCACATAATAACCCTGTAAGTCCTCTAAATAATAAGGTATTCCGCTGTTTGTATTAAAAGAACATAGATTTACATTCAGTAATATGCAGCCCATCAGTGCAGTAACATCCATGACACACTTATAACTTATAAAAACCTCAGTACAGACCTTAAACCGGTTATGTGGAGTACTACCAAATCCACTTGTGTATCACCGGCTGTATCGCTCACAGAGTAAAGTATAAAGTTCATTGTTTACACACAACTGGATTATGTTATCAGCTCAGTTTCTTCAATTAAAAACACAGCTGGTCAAAATAAAATTGTGTTTTGTAATCTTCCCATGCTGCTTCAGCTGATAGTTTACATTATAGCTCTGTTAGCTTCGCTCTGTTTTTAGACAGAAAACAGCCACAGTAAAACCACTCATCTGCTCTTTTATGTACCGTTTGTGTCGTCAATAGCGGCAATAAAGATCTGTTTGGAATCAGCCAAACAAGGTCAGAACTGTCACAGTTTAGCTAACCATGGATGAACAAATGGTCAAATAACATCCCATAATAACTTCAGACATTTGTAATCAAACCCATTTAGAAGAAACACTGATTCTAAACGGACTCTAGTAATTGTTTGTTAGCGATTCTCATCCTATTTTTTTTCACTTTTTGACACTTTGGTTGAAGGCGTTGTGGCATTAGTTTTCCTCACCATGAGAGACCAGCAGAGTGACTCGCTACTCCCTCTAGTGGTCACATAAATCTAGTGGTCTGTATGAATATATTTGATTCATATCACTACAGTCTAATACATTTATACACTGGTGTCTTTGGCACAACTTCAGAGCTTTTCCTGATTAGTTCAGTGATAATTTATAGTTCTTTTCTTGTTTCTTTTCTTTTTTTTTAAGAAGTAGAAATCTGTTTTGTAAAAGTCAAGTGGCCTCTGTGTATATATGTGTGTGTGTGTCTTGGGAGTCACACAAAATCTGGGAAGGGCTGACTGCTGCTATTTATCATACTTATGTATTTTTGGTCAAGGAAGACAGTAGTGAAAATGACACGTTGATTGGATCAATATTTTGGGAGATATTAATAATTTTGAAATACAATAGACTTACAATCACGTTGCTATGGCCAAAATGCTTTGGTGGTGACTGCTGGACAAATGTGGAACAGCATACACAAATACACAACAGCATAAAAAGTACCACTTCTAGAACCTGTGGATCCCCACCGGTCAGCATACTACTGTAGTACTACATATAATGCCTTTGAATACATGTCCTGAGGAATCTGGACAGCTCTAGCATAAGGGGACAACTGCGTCAGGACTCATTGAAGATACTGAGATCTGATCATTCAGGACAAATATTTCCTCTGTGTGTGTGTGTGAGAGCTGCACAGACTGGGTATGTGCTATGTTGTTTGCTCTTTCAGACCTGCAGTTAAACCATACATTCTATTACCCTGTAATTTTCAGAAAACTATCAGAATATGAGGAAGACTTGAAAAGTTCTCACACTTGGGATGAAACTACCAGTTTGACTTGGAGAGCAAAATTCAATCGGAACGGTAGCATCCAAATGGAGCAGCTGGACCTGTGAAATTCGAGGCAAAGATGTCTGTTAAAGAAATAAATAAGGAACCAAAACTTTTTATTACATTTGTCCGAGAACTTTTTCACTCCTTTGTGCTTCACCTAAATTGTTTTGTGTAAAAACCTTGGAGATATTTAAGTTCCACTGATGTAAACAGCAGGAAAGCAAACACTGGAAATCCAGCTGCATTGATTAGCTGTTTTTTACGGAGCCCGTTTGGGGACATTGAGAGAAAAAAAATTCGGGTGAAGTTTTGCGAGATCTCACAAAACTGTTTATATTAAGAGCAATGTTGTTCTGGGTCATCCGTGCTCATAACGAATAAACAAAACAGACACGATAATAGAGTGAGAGAAGTTTATTGGGTTTTGTTTTGACCTGGGCTTAAAATACAAAGACATTGAAACAAACAGTGCTGGGCAGTTGACACAGATTCCATGTTAGTGAGAGACATCTAAGAAGATTCTGTAGCGGGAGAGGACCTTCCCATCACAAAGCATATTTGGATCTTGCAGTCCTGGTTGATTTTATTAAGAACCAAATGCCAGAACAGCTTCATGGGTTGTGACGTAGACTGGCCGTTTGGCGGTTAGAATAAGTGAGATGCAGAAGGAGTTAAAACAGAGGCAGGATATGCCGTGGTCCACATTTTTATTTATATTTTCAACAATTCTACTTAATGCAAAGTGCAAAGTACCAATGAAAGTGCAAAAAGTGCAAATGGAGGCTGTAGCAGCAGTGTCTTCTCCAGCAGCAGAACCAAGAGTGATGGCCATAGGTGCCTTATGTACAGTCTCACTAACTGGTTAAAACTCTTATCATTTAAGAACAGATGTTTCAACCACTTTATTATTAAACCTGACCTCCATAAATCCAAAAACCCATAACTATAAACCATATAAAACCCAAACTCTCTGTATACCACTCTAAAACCAACCCTAAAGATAAATAGATACCCATAAACCCTTTGTTACATGGGTATAGATGGATGTTGGTGAAATGCAGAGAATGTGGAGTATGGGTGAGGAAAGAGGATGTGAGATTGGCACAGTTCCTTTAATACCAATCTCACATCCTCTTTCCTCATCTATTCTCCACATTCTCTGCATTTCATGGATATCCATCTATACCCATTAGCTGTCCAGTAGGCTTTACATCGGCTATATCAGATCGGCCGATATTTGGCATTTTTTGAAATGTTCATGATCGGCCGTCATGTCATAAATCACGCTATGTGACGGACAATAAAGTTTTTTGAATCTTCACGACAGCAACATCCATGGGCGACACAAACAAACATGTCG
>JAQQZY010000007.1:16164069-16174808 GCA_030068375.1 Ostorhinchus rueppellii | reverse complement strand
ATGTGACTGTGTTTTTTTTTTTTTTTTTTTTTTTTTTTTACTGTATAAGAAGAAAATGTAGAGAATAGATGAGGCCTTAAATTCAGAAAGTGCTCCAATCTTGCAACAAACAGCTCTCATGTTCCCGAATGGTGGCTAAAAAAACTCTGAAGTTCTGCATCAGAGTCAGTTGGTTTAACTCCAGTCCACAGTCAAACATTATATGTAACAGTAATACACCTTAATGTTTTTCCAAAGAGAAAAAGCAGACAAAGAAGACATTATACTACTGTAAAAACACTGCGATTCAACATGCACAGATATAAATTGCTGACTGTGGAAACAAAAACACAGAATCTTTTTTTTTTTTTTTTTAACTTATTACACATTCATGGAAATATAATAATGAATTTTACATTCCATTTTCTACACTGACATCCCTTTTCTGAACCTCTACCACACCACAGCTCCTGAACCACATAACTCATGTCGTGATTCTTTTAGGTAAACCATATCCATGAAGCCAATGGTTCGTGTAACAGAGGTCCTACTGTGAAAGGGGATGGAAGTCCAAATATTAGAATACAGATGAATTTAACATTCTCCCATAGAACCCCATGATAATAATAATATTTGCCCAAATCCTATTAAAGTGCATTTATTCTAGCAATAACAGTTATTATTCATCCACAACCGTTTCAAATAGTTATGTTTCAGATTTATAAGGTTGTAAAATAAGCTGCAAACCTCTGTAACTGAATGGATTCTGCAGGATTTGGCTTGTGCTTGACTTTGAGTGACTTCCAGTTTATAAATACTTGTAAGAGGAGATAAAATGTGATGCCCCACTGTAAAGGCTACAGTCCTTGAATCATCTTGACCATTTTATCTGGGACTGGATCTGTTTTTACTTTGTTGGAAGCTACAGATGGATGTAACCTGGCCTTGTTTCTTCTCAAAAAGGGGCTCAGTAAAGCGCAGTTGTATCTGACACATATAAATTAAACTGATATTAACTGAGCGCTCGCTGTAAAAGCACCACCTATGGGTGTCATCCAGGCAGGATTCCTGTCCTAGATCATTTTATTCTTGGTGGTTAATAAAACATTCATGACATGTAATGAATGAATGAAAATGCATTTAAAATCCTGCTCCTGCTTCACATGCTCTTTTATGCTTTTAGTTTATTGAACTCCAAATTAATTCTTGGTGAAACATATTAAACCTGTAAATCTCTCTGTAAAGTTTCTGCCTGATTTTTCATTTAATCTAAAGCCAACTGTGTTGTAAGAAAAAAAAAAAATAGCACTTTCTTCTCTTCATACCTACTTGTGTTTTTTTTTTTTTTTTTCAGGTGAGAGCTTCTTCAGCCTTTAAAAAAAAAACAGCAGGGAAGCTTTTATGATGTTCCATTTTAGGTTAGAAAATGTCACGAATAATAACACACAGCTGGGTATTCTAACAAGAAACTGAAAAATAATTATGTAGTTAGTGTAGCCTGGTTTTCTTACTGATGAATGAGGGGTTTATACAGCTTTGACAAAGCTATGAACACTAAAAACCAGAACTTACTGTATGAGCTTTGAAATTAAGCAGCTGCTGAATACAATAAACAGTGAGCAGGCTAACACACACATTATCTGTTTTAATACTTTTTAATATTTTACTTTAAATAGTGGCTGACTGAACGGCTTCACATGTTTTATTTACTAAATCAGTCTTCAGTATTTACATTTTACAGCAGTTTTACATCTTGATGATCTGAATGAACTAAATGTATCATTATTTCTGATCATAATGAAGAATCAGTTATTTTCCACCAATGCAATAAACTGTAAAAGGAGCTCTATCACCACTTACTGGTCAGACTGAATTATAGCAACAAAAGGCACCCACAAGGTGACAGAGTAAGGTCATATATTCAGAATATACTAAATTATTAAGATATATCTACTGTATATATAAAACAGAGGATAGGGTGTTAGATTTGTATTTTTTAACCAACCTACGCACTTGTGTTCATCAACATCTACACCATCTGCCCTGAAAAACATCTGAAAAGGATTCCAATTTCACTGATCTATGAGGGAAAAAGGACTCCACAATAACAGTAGTGAAACTTTACCAGGTTTGAGTCTAACAATGAGCACTTAAGTAAAAAATGTGGGTTGGCTGTAGTTTAAATGATACAGTCTGGGTCAAAACATTCAATTCTGAGAATCAATGACAGAATGTGTTTTTCTCTAAAGGAATGTTTGTCTCAGAGCAACTACATTAACTTCAAAACTGTCTGCACATTCCCTTTTTTTTCCCTCACATGGACAGGACAGTGAACTAATATGCACTCAGATAAAAACTAAGATTAAGACCGGACTGTACCACTTTACAAACACGCACACACACACTGAGCGACGAACATATTACATAATGCATATCCTCGACCGTCTTGCTCTATGTAAATAAAGTAGTTTTTTTAAATCGTTTCGTTGAGTCACTTTAATTTCATGTTTTATAAGTGTTCTTATATTTTAGCTTTGACATATTTATGACTTCACCCCTGAACAGAATATTTTTTTCCTGTATAGGTTTTTAAACGTCAAATTTTTATTTCTTGCAATTTGTTGTTCATAACATGACAATCTTGATTTTGAACAAAACATTCACTTTACAGGTTCTTCCTAATAAGACCCTTCACACTGTACGCCTATACCTCAGAATGAGTGTTACAATGATTTAAAAAATTTTTTTTTTAGATATATGTAATAACACTTTATCATATGCACTAAAAACAAAATTCATCTTATTGAAGTTTGTAAGATGTAATCTCTGAGGCAGATAATTTAAAAAAATAAAAATAAAAAGTAGACCAGTTTTAGTGAAAATAAACAGATATATTGTCTTTTTTTGTGTGTCACTTTTCCATCTACGTGAGTTTTATGGTAATTTGTTCATGTCATATTGATGCCAGTATTGACACTAGTTTCTGTGGCTTTTTGTGTATTTGCTGCTGTTTGCAAAAGTCATTTTGAGCTTCTAACTCCAACAATGTATATAATGTGCAACTAAACTAAACTAAACTACCACTCACAGCCTTCACGTCATCCTGAACGTGTCCACTTACCTCATTTCTCAGATGATACAGTACAGTAAAGACGTGTTTGCCCAAAACAGTCGCTTGCCACTGGTGCAATTCTAACTTCATTTGGAAAATTGGGCGTGACACAAATTCATGCTGTATCATGCAACGTGGCTCATTTTAGGCCAGTTGTGCTTGTGTAACAAACTGAAAACATCAGATTGCATCGTCCAATGTGCTGATCGGTCTGTGTGGCCTAATTTTGAAATGGATGTATTAAAAAACAACAACATCATTTTGCAGAGTTAGACTTTTTCATATGGCTTAAAAATATGTGAACTATGTGAAGTGCTGTTCCAGGTCAGTGTTAACTCGCCAGAGGCCTTGGAGCCCTGACAGGACTCTGACACAGTTTACAGAACAACTTGACATTTGATTAAAATTCAGAATAAGTAATATGTGTACGTAATAAAGTTAATCAGTTTATTATTAAAAGCTATTCAAGTGGGGTCCAGTAAGAATACAAGCACTTTGGTAGGAAAATAGGTCAAACTTAACTTATTAATATAAGTCTGCAAATAAGAAAATGAAGGTCAAAATGACAAATAATAAGTAACAAACATGTCTATACAAAACAGAATCATGATAAATGGGATGCACGTGTACAAGTAAGTGGAGCAGATGTAAAATCCTGCAGGCATCCTAAGTGCTTATAATAATGTGAAAACAGTCTGTGAATTCAACCCCAAATAAAAACAAAGAACAAAATACTGAAGGCGTTCTCCACTGACATATTTCTGGATTCATATTCTTGTTGCATCTCTAACCCTCCTACATTTTCTTTAAAATTCAGAGATAAAACAGGAACAGGAAACACAAGGCGAACAGATAAGAGTTCTCTGTAAGAAGTCCGTTTTGATAGAACTTTTTTTTTTTCTTTTCGATTTTTACTGATTTTAGATTAGTTGAAGTATCACATATCAGTCCATTTTGGCCACACTGCATTTTTCTTTATTATAGTACATGTTTGGTGCATTCTTAGAATTTTAATATCTGTGGTCAAACACACACACACACACACACACACACACACACACACACACACACACACACACACACACACACACACACAGAGGGTTTCTGGGTGACTGGAAACTTTATTGAGCCCTTTCCTCTGTCAAACATGTTGGAAATGGACATTTACCAGATGTGCAGTCGCGCATTTATGAGATAATCATAGCAAAATATTGAAAGGAAACGATAAACCATTGGATTTCCAAAATGCTGGTGCACTAATAGAAGTTAGATGATGTCACTGTAAAGACTTTCTCACAAACAAAGACACTTTATGCATATATGTGTATGTATATGTACTGTATAAAAAGGCATTTTTTTTGTAAAACTTTACAGCATGACACTTAGGGATTGCACAATATTTACATCTGGTTGCAAAAAACTTTCAAAACATACATTACATTCAAGAGTTTTATCTGCTTCTGCAGAAAATCTGAAAATATTAAATGTTCTTTTGCAGCACATCATGAACTTTCATCGTATTCGTTATTCAATTCGTTATTGACTCATGTTTCAATAGAATGTATTGGTAAATCACCCTGTAGAGATGGACGGTCAGTCTGATGAGTGACCCAGGATGACAAGTGACACCTCACTTGGGGTATTTGACAAACTGACACTCATTAGAATAGAGTGTCCAGCTCAGCTTGTCAAACACACTAAGTGGGGGGCCTGATCAAAAGCAAAGATGGATCTGTAAATGTAAATGAGTGAATGAAAACACACTGAACACTCCAACCATTGTACACAGTTATCACAGACACATAAACACACTTGTATGTTCGTAATACTTGAGTAGCGTTACCTGAGTCGGCAGATCTGATGAAACTGACGCCGTGGAGTCTGATGTTCTTCTTCCTCTCACACGAGTCCACAATGATGACAGTGTGCATAAGACCATCCGTTTGACCACTGAGCTTGAACAGAGCAAAGGGGAAGTCAAAACAAGGAAGATAACTGCACAACTAGCTCTCAGGAAATATGTGGAAATAAAGTGTCAACATGTCACGGTTGTGAAATGCTGTTGAAGGCTTTCTTCGCTCACAGCTTTTAGATGATAGTTTGCGGAGACATTTTTGTTCACCTTCATTGGCTCAGAAACGTTCATGTGCATAGTTCATGAGATCAGGTTTCTGAGAAGCAGCATCCTGTAGTGTGTGAGATGAACTTACACAGCCATCAAGAAGATCATGCAGTTAGAAAAGCTATTTAAGTTGTTAATACTAATTAGTCGGAGGACAAAGGAAAGTTCTGGCAGTACCCAAAGCTTTCACATGAAGAGTCTTTTGTAAATGTGAACCAGCTTGTTTTCGCTCTCTTCAACCAGAGCCTGTAATGACTGGACTCATCATCTCCAAATTGTTGTTTTTAATAGTGCAAAAATGATGGTCTTATATATATATATTTTGCAGCAGCAGCAGTTGAAATGTGCTCTTTACTGCTTTGTAACTTCCTCATGCTACTCTGGACCAACGCGCTGTGAATCAGTCTGGACTTCCCTCTGCAGCCTCCACTGTACTGTACTTTAAGCTTCCTTCATTGAATAAGTGACAGAACACATGACGCACTGTAAACTAACTGTTCAAACATCCAGCTCTGAAGTGTAGATTCATCAGCAGAAGTAATATAGATGAAATAAACCGATTTAGTGTTCAGTGTTTTTAATATTAGCCTCTGTATTTTGCGTTTGACTTTAAAAATCAGGAATTCCTTAGGTTCTATTTACTGACCACGTGGAAGACCCAAGTAAATATAAAAGTTATTATATGGATACAAAAAAGCTGGCTTTATATCGTCATTACCTGAACATAAAAATAAACATTTACAAGCACAAACTACATGGGTTTTACTGGTGAAATACGTTCCACAGGTTGACGGTGTTTCCACATCGACTTTGGAGCCTCTGAACGTCTACAAAGACATGAGCTGAAGCTACAGACAACCTGAGAAACTGCATTTTCACTAAATGTTTTATTTATACGTTGTTTGAAAGTGAACAGAATATAGACAAACATGGCATGAAATGTTATTAAGTGGATGTAAAGTTATAAAACATTAGTAGAGATAGACTTAGATAATTAAATATACTGTTATAGTTAGCAGGTATTTTCACTTTGCTGAAAAATGTGTTTAATTTACTTGAATAATTATAATATATTTAATTTTTTTTAAGCGAGTCAGTTCTACGGTGTGTCACTTTTATTGCAACTACTCATTTATGTTCCACTACTCAATGAAAGCTTCCATTGTTTGTAAAAAAAAAAAAAAAAAAAGCCTTTCATGGAGTATATATATATACAACCAAAGAACACAATGTGTAAATGTTTATAAATGATGTAATGTCACAATAAATGTCACAATATTTATTTCCATCCAGTTGACATGGCTGCTGGTGTAAATATTAAACATTAAAGGTTCTGATGGCTCTTCATGGCTTGAGTCTGAGAAGATTCCAATAGTGGGCCTATTTTTTTTTATGATAATATAACATAGAATTAAATCAAATTAAATTAAATTACATTACATCAAGGGCTCTAAACTGACTGTTTTTGAGGCTATTAAGTTCAATACATTACATTAGACTTTTTTTTTTAAAGATCTGAAAAGGGAAGAGAATAAGAAAAAAATGCCAACCTTTAAAGATCTGCAACTACACTGCTCACAAAAATGAAAGGAACACTTTAAAGAAACACATTAGATACATCAGATCTTAATGTGAAGTTGGATATCTATACAAATAATGACAGGGCAGTGTCTTAGGAACAAAAGGATGCCAAGTCTTTGAATGGAAATAAAAGTTTTCAGCCTACAGGGGGCTTAATTGAGTAGACATCCTAAAATCAGAGTGAAATGATGATGTGGCAGGCTAGATCATTTTTTCAAAACTTAATTTCTGTAACTCAAAATGCTTTTCAATAACTTATGTGGCCCCCAAAAGCTTGTATACATGCTTGACAACGTCGCGACATGCTGCTAATGAGACGACACACGGTGTCTTGTGGCATCTCCTTCCAGATCTGTGTGAGGGCATTCCTAAGCCGCTGTACAGTCTGAGGAGCAAGCTGGCGGTGCCTAATGGACCAAAACATGATGTCCAAGAGGGTTTAAGTCAGGGGATCGTGAAGGCCATTCAATTGTATCAATTCCTTCATCCTCCGGGTACTGCCTGCATACTCTTGCCACATGAGGCCGGGCATTGTCGTGCATCAGGAAGAAACCAGGACCTACTGCACCAGCGTAGGGTCTGACAATGGGTTCAACACACAGGTTTAATTGATCTTTAATTGTGTTCCTTTAATTTTTGTGAGCAGTGTATATTTGTGAGGACTTTCCAATGAGTTTCCCTTTACATTTACTAGGCTCTCCCATGTTCCACTTATTATCTGTAGGATACCCCATTTCTGACAATCTGCGAAAATTTCATGAAAATCCGTCCATAACCTTTTGAGTTATCTTGCTAACAGACAGACAAACGCCGGCAAAAACATAACCTCCTTGGCGGAGGTAATTACTGAGGAGGTGTTTGTTCAGCCTCTTCTTAAAGGCCTGAACACTATTTGGTGTCATGTCTCCAACAACCGCAGGAGGCAGGCTGTTCCATGTTGTTAAAGCAGAGTGGAGAAAGCTGCGATCAAGGCATTTGGTGTTTGATTTAGGGATTCCCAGGGCGTGGCTTGGTGGTGCCCTCCAGTTGATTCGATCTGGGGGGCGAACTTGGGGTAGCAGTACTTTGAGATCCACTGGACAGCTGGAAGTGTGCATCTTGTAAAGAACAGTTGTTGCTGCAACTATTCAATGATGACTCAGCTTGCTGATGGCATACTGCTGTAAGGCATGGTCCTCATCCACCCCAATGATTTTCAGGGCCTTTCTTTGGATGATGCCTAGCTGACAGAGGGTGGTCTGAGAGGCATTCATCCAGGCTTGGCAGGAATACTCAATGATACTCCTGACTTGGGTTTTGTAGATGTTGGCTCTGCCTTTAGCATCCAGCTTGTTCGCCAGCCTACGCAGTGCTCCAAGACGTTGTCCAGCACGTTTACAGATGTTGGACAGATGGCTGGTCCATGTGATCTTATTCTCTATGGAAAGACCCAGAACCTCCATCTGCTCGCCGAGCTTGATTTTGGTATTCCCAAAAAGGAGATCTGGGCGAGATGGTTCCCTCTTCCTAGACAGGACTATAGTCTTGCATTTGCTGGGCTCGAACGTGACCTTCCAGGCATCAGCCCACTTTCTGATGTTTTCCAGGTCTTTATTTAGGGATGCATCCACCCCAGGCCCATTTGATGATGTGACGGGTGCGAAAATGGTGGAATCATCCACATACAGAAATGTGTTGTTTTCACACTGTTCCACAACATCATCTATGAAGATGGAGAATAATAGTGGGATGAGAAAGGATCCCTGGGGTACGGATGCATTGATGGAACATGGTAATGATGACTGACCAGAGCACAACGTTGATGGATCTTCCTTGGAGGTTGTTCTGAAGCCAGATATGCAGTCTTCCAGTTATGCCCTTTGAAAAGAATTTGGCACACAGGCCATTGTGCCACAGCTGGTCGAATGCACCCTTAATGTCCAGTGCAATAACATACACTTCTCCACCTTTATCAAGGGTGTTGTTCCACGTCTGGGATAAAACTGTAAGGAGGTCGGCTGTGCTGTGGTTTGGTCTGAATCCATATTGTTTATTGGAGATAAGGTCATGGTGAAGGAGATATTTCTGTAGTTGTTTGTGGACAGAGGATTCCAACACTTTACTGATGACAGAGAGCAGGGATATGGGACGCACGGTATATTTTTAAAACTCCTTTATCATTTTTATTTCTGCAGAACTGTTTGGATTAAACTAAACAACAGGTGGGTGTGTGTGCTTAAAGCTCAGGCTGCTCTGTATAACTGTGGTGATACACTAAAATGGAGCTTGATGAATTATTAACTGATTGTGTGGATTCAATCGGTAAAAGAACAAAAGAGCTTTGACCTGCAAAAATATGCTCAAATATGTTAACCTTTATGAATATATGCAGCACCCACTTCTGAACAGTTTCATCAGTGAGAGTTAAATATCAACTATATTCACCGTTATTTACACACTTCACTTAGTTTAAGCATAACTTTTACTGCCACTTCTCAAAATATATCGGTTTTAAATGTGAATCAGTGTTGCAGAAAATGGTGGCCTTTTTACGTTGACTAAAGACACACCTGATGCCACTGAAGAGCTGAGAAAATGCATTTTACCCTGATTATGTGCATGCAATGATATGAATAGTCAAAAATGATTTAACTCTGTAGATAATTACATACTTTTAGTTGCTGTTGATTGTTTAGATGTTTTTAACCCATAAAGACCCAAACATCCACCCCCGACTAAAAGCTTCTACTGATCTAAACTGTTTAATATATGTTGATCCATTTATCCTATCAGTGCATGTAAATAATAAGTGTAAAATGCAGTTTGTCATCTTTTCATGTTCATCAGATATGACCCAGTTGGACGTTCAGAGGCTGCGTAATGAACACGCAAACACTGTCATCTTTTCCAACACTGATTCACCAGTAAAACCCATGGAGTTTAATAAATGACAGTAGATGGTCTATGTCAAATTAAGGACAGATGTCACTGGAAAAGGTCACTTTTTCTTTTTTTCTGTTTTTGTTAGAATAACCTTCAACTGCACTCTAAAAAATGTTGTCTAGGCTCAACAAAAAATATTAACACAATGTTTTCCATTAGTCTTTCTGACTTGTGACAACTTAATTTCAACCAAAAAATTCTATTGCATTGGGGGACTTACTTTTTCATCTTCAGTTAAAGATCATTTTGATTTCACCTTTCTTAAAAACTGTTAGCCTATAGACAAGTTTTTAAGTTGGTAATTATGTTCCTCCAACTGGCTTTACCATATTATTTTAAAGTAATTGTATGTTGTCTAGTTAATTATTATCAATAATGTACACAAATTTTTGAATACCAACCACCCATCCATCTTCTGAACCTGCTTTATCTTTGCTAGGGCCACGGGGGCGGAGCCTATCCCAGCTACTTAAGGGCGAAGGCGATTTCACCCTGGACATGTGACCAGTTCATCACAGGCTGAACATAGAGACAAACAATCAGTCTCACATTCACACCTATGGGTAATTTAGATTAAGCCATTAACCTATCAGTGCATGTGTTTGAATGGTGGGAGGAGCCAGAGTACCCAGAGAGAACCCACACAGACATGGGGAGAACTTGCAAACTCCACACAGAAAGGTCCCACCATGGGCTGGTGTTGGAATCCAACCTGGGACCTTCTGTCTGTGAAGCACCAGCAGAAGCAGGAGGGAGAACTTCAAATCTGGAAGTCAGTGTGGAGAAAAATTAAGTTATCAAGCCAACTTTCTTAAGTTACAACAACTTGAATTTTGTTTTAAACCCATTAATAATGACATTTTCAGTTTAAATTACGGGCAAAATTAAGTTGATTTAATTACTAACTGTCATGTATGTCTCTTGGTTCTGGGTTCTGTCCTCTGGGATAGGGTTGGTGTCTCTTTAAGTCTGCTCTGTTCTTTCCTTGCTGTCTCTGACCTTTCACCTGATTGATTAACTCCG
>JAQQZY010000007.1:16142734-16153433 GCA_030068375.1 Ostorhinchus rueppellii | reverse complement strand
TGTTTATTTTCACGGTTTCCTGATAACTAAAACCACTCCAGTTTTTACATCAGTAGCTATGGCATTGTACTGATAAAAACAGTACTTTTAGGCATTTCAGGTTTCCTTTTCTGTCTGTTTTAGTCACATGATACACACAGGAGTTAGTACTTGACTGCACGACCATTGTTTTAATGGTCTAATATTATTTTCCATGACTGAATTCGGCAGGATGATGTAAAAAGTGTGAGACTAAACATGCAGATCAACAACAAACAAACAGGAGGAATAGTTTGCAATTCGTTTTTTTATTCATTGAAAGGAAGCAGAAAATTCTGATGACTAATCTGGGTGAGGCACTGCCTGTTACTTTACACTTTCAAATACATGACATGTTTCCGTCGGTGTTTTCTTTGAGTTCAGATCATTAGCAGAGGGCTGTCGCTGCAGGTGCTTCAGGTTTTACATTGTACAGCATCACTGAAGGTATCGTCAAAGGCACCGAAGGTTACTCAAATCAACTGCACTTTTATATTTCATGGAAGATACAAGAAGTAAAAGCAGCAATGGGCAAAAATATCCTCTATCAAAAAGATTCTTGGTACAAATGGCACATTTTCATTTCTTAAGAGATATCAAAATAAAATACAAAGAAATATTTATCACTACAATGCATGTGAAGTCGCAAAATAGTGACGAACTTTTTCACATATTAATTTCAATGTGTGCAAAAAAAACCCTTTCTTCTGTCTTGAAATGAAACCTGGAGTGTGTGTGACTTTATGAACTTATGGTTGTGGATGTTTGTTGGTTTAACACTGACTGCGCCGTGAGCCACGACTGGATTTACGGTAGAGAACGTGTGAAATACAGGATTTCTAGTAGCATCTTGTGTTTGACTGGTCTGTTTACAGCAAATACTGATTGGTTTTCTTTCAGTACAAAAACTCTGTCAAGCACTGCTAGATTTTTAAAATACAAAAATATCTTCAGTGGTGTCTTCTTTTATCACACCTGAAAAACCCAAATTTACAAAACACACACATGTAATTAAATACAGACTCCTATCGATAACGCATGCATTAGAAACACTGTCCATCTAGAACAGCAGGTACGTTTGGACCGACTGTGACAAAGTTAACCAGGGTTTTCCAGTGCATCTTCAAATACTTTCATGCATAAAAGTTATTGAGAATTTAGGAATAATTACAACTTTCAGCTTCATATCCGACTGTATTCGTGTTTAATATTGATTGAAAATTGGCCTGAAGTATACAGTAATGAAGTAAAAATGTACAGTACAGTAATTTCTAATGCTGTAGTTAGAAAAGACTCCACTCATCAATGCAAAAAGAGAAACTGCATTTGACTCAAATGTTAATTCTGATGAGCAGGAATTAGAAAAAAAAAAAAAAGGAAATAGTTCAATACTAAATGATAAAAAAAAAAAAAATCCATTCACTTTGATGGAGACATTTGCTTTATAACAAGGAGACGATGCCAAATCTAGGTTTGTGTACTACAGAAAAGTTTTAGAGTAATATTTTATTTTCAAGGGGGATTGTACTAAAATATTTCCAAAAACTTTGGCAGACATAAATGATGCCCTCCTTGGAGTTTTTTTTTTTCTATCACATTACAGTCATTTGGTCTAAAATTCAAGATATTTGTATGCAGGTTTTAAAGGAAATGGATCTGTTATAGAATATTAACAATGAAATAAACACTAAAAGGCTGGTAATTGTAAATTGACTTGAAGTAGTTCAGAAACACACAAAGTACAAAAAACAAACTAAATGAAATTGAGCTTTAATGTCACTTGTGACTGGGATATAAATACTGAATGGTTTGTAACAGTTGGCAACACTGCTCTTTTAATCTTCCACAGAAACACTTCAGAGTCGTATTAGGTGTGCTTTCTCATGTAGATTACAGTGCATTGAGGTTTAATGGGAAACGCATCATTGTCTCAAAAATCCAGCTACTTGAGAGGAACTGTTGTCTTCAGTATTTACAGCAGAAATACATCTACAGTTTTCTAGATCAAATTTAGATTGGTCTCATTTAGTTTCATTCTCTCTCTAATATTGATACAAAAATGTAACAGTAATAATGAACCGTTTGCCACGTGTCATGAAAGGTGGTGTGAGCCCTTGACTAAAATGCTACATAAACCCCTTTGTGAGGAATGAAATACTAATAAAACACAGTATGTCCCTTTTCAACCAGTGACTCGCCTAAATTCAAAGTTAGGAATGATAACAAGTGGAATTTCCAGATCCTTATTTGTACATTGTGCTGTGTTTGCGCAGCCACGTCTTGTTGCGGATCTGATTTATTTGGGTGCAGAGAAAACAGCTTGTGTGAGGCAGGACTGCAGTCCAGGCAGAGCGGCCCAGCTGTGTGGGCTTCTTTAAAGGCCGAGCGCACACATCACATGCACTCGAACTCGTCGATGCGCTGTTTGGTGTTTCCTGACCGGATCTGTCTGAGGGTCTTGTACTTGTCCCGTCCTGCCTTCATGTTTTCTGCGTGGATGATGTCGTTCACCGTTTTCTTGTTCTCGTCACGGGCGTTGGCCAGCTCTGAGCTCAAAGCCTGAAGAAACACAGTAAATCACAGTATTAGGCCACGGTTGAAGCCGTTTCACACCAACCACATGCCATTTATCTCACATCACACCTGACAGACGATGAGAATAATGATCATAGTTTCTTTTGTTTATTGCTGCTAAGAAAGAGTTCAGTTTATTTCAGACACAAACATAATACAAAACACAGGGGAATAACAATAATAATAATAATAATAATAATAATAATAATAATAATAATAATAATAATAATAATAATAATAATATAGTCCAACAAAAAAAATTGAATAAAGTCAAAGAGATAAATTGATGAAAGCTACTGTAGAAGCACATTTATGAAGGAAAAGAATGGAGTTTGATACTGAAATCATAGTGAATTATGAATGTACTATGTTATTATGTAACGTTATTATCTTTGCTAAATTGGATGCTTGTTGATCCATGGTTCAGACTAAACTGTGACAGTTCTGACCTTGTTTGGTTGATTCCAAACAGATCTTTAATGTAACTACTGACAAGACAAACCATACAGAAACCAGGAGGTGATTAGTGGTTTTACTGTGGCTGTTTTCTGTCTAAAAACAGAGCCAAGTTAACAGAGCTATAATATAAACAGCTATTTTATTTTCACCACTTATTACAATAACGAGCTGTGAGTATTTATTTGAAGAAGAAAACCTGATGACACCATAATACAAATATAACTTCATACTTCACGGATGATGCAGTCTGTGGATATGTGGTGTTGATGTGCTGGTAGTTTGGTTGGTCCTCAGTGTGTTCTGGTATGCAACTTCCCTCGGTTGTTGAGTTTGGAATATCAACACTATATAAATCCTCTTTATCCCCAAAAAATGTACTACGCACAAGATTTGATAATACTGCACTGTTGTTCTTTTGCATTTACCAGTTGTTATAATATATAGGTCAGTACTGATTTACAGCATCTGTGACCTCTGTTTCTGTTTTCTTTTTTTTCCTTTTTTTTTGTCTTTCTCTCTTATCTGTGTGGATAAAGTCAGGGACATCACTGAGGGATGACGTCTTTTGCCTGGAATCACATTTCTAGTTTAGTTATACAGCAGCAGTGTTTGTTTATGTAAACAAAACCACTAAGCACTACTTAAAACTTTGGGGGTGTAAGTGAATATTAGCACATTTGTAATATTATCTTTGTTGATACTGTATATAAATTAAAAAGAAAACAAAAACACTTATGGAAGACAATTCACAACCCGGCCACTAGATAGCAGTGTTGGAATTTATCTGCCACAAATGTTTAATGCACGTGTTAGTGCCCTTTATATTTTTAGTTTTTAGTTTCCCAAGCATTTAATTTTTCTAACTGAATATAATTCCTTTTTACATGTGCATCTCAGTGGTCTAGTTGGACTATTTTAAATGTATTTTATATTACTTTCATTTACATTTTCCTTTTATTTAAAATTTTAACTCAGGTGTGCTGCGCTTCCATTATTTGTTTTACTTTTGTCACAGATTGTTTTTTTATTCATGGGTGTTTTTTTTTTTTTTTTTTAAATGGTCTTGCATCTTGTATTTGCTCTAATATATTTTTATTTATTTCATATTTTGTCCTACATATATTCTCAGTAATTAACCATCTATAAGTTTAAATCCCTTTTATGATGTTTCTGTTTCTTGCTTCACTTTAATGGTTGGTTATTCATATATCACACACTTGGTGCAGCACATTATTTTCTCATCTGGTTCCATCTTAAAACTGCCGCATAAATGAAGTTTTGTTTACAATATGACAATATATTGGCTCTGATAAGTTTATCCTGAGACACTAGTATTTCCAGTTTCCAATCACCAATACACAACTCATTAAATAGTTCTTTTGGCTTAATTAAAAAGAAAACTATTTAAAAAATAGTGCTAAACCTCCTAATCCCTAAATCCAATATGTCCTGGATTATGGATTTAATGGGTATGAACAAAGACTTACGAGCAGATGTTTCTGTAAACGTTCATTCTTCTCAGCTTCAGTCATGCGCTCCTCTTCACTGCGGTCTTTGTACGTGGCGGCGGATGTAAACTCGGCGCTGGCCTCAGCGCTGCTCTCATCGTTTTCGTCATGCTCGTTCTCTGCATTAAGTGGCTCCTGAACATGAGCGACCAGGACTTTGTTTTTGAGCTCTTCTTTGGTCTTCTCCAGGTCTTCCTGCACCATTGTAGCCTGACAGGAAACATTGACAATAAGATGATTGTGTGTCCTAAGAACAACAGGTTCTGTCCATATGTACAAAACAAACAGATGCAGGTATTAAGTTATTTGTTTGAATCATTACTTAAATTACACCAAATCATGAACATAGGGTGAAACCTCATTCATCAGAGCCAAAGGAGTGGATTATGTTACCTGTTTTACTACCTTCACTGGCTCCTTATTGTACTGTTAATGACAGTCTAAGTGGGTGTGATTTTCACCGTGAGATGTTGGGAATAAGATCCACTTATGACTAACATTGGAATGTCATCTGGACTCCAGCAAATTGCGCAACATGGAAACCACCACTTAGTGTAGTAGTGTTCTACAAGCCAGCGTATCATAATGGGGTAAAACACTAAAACAGGATTTCCTCTGCACCAAGACAGCTGCCGCCACAAACTGCATGAGTCACAATGCCCAAAAAAATCAAGGGGCTGGACTGGCACACATGGGCTTTGACCAAAAAAGACATGAGAGCTTTGTGCTTCAACCCCCCCTCAAATACACTTAACACAGAAGGAATGTCTGTCTTTATTGGGCCACAAAGGAAGGCCTCGGCAGTAAAACTGAAGTTAAATTAACACTGTCCCAGTATTTCTACGAGATCTAATGTAGTAGTACTAAAAGGTAATAAGTCACCTTCATCTGCCACTCAGTAGCCTCGTCTTCTTTCTTCTTCTTGGCGTCTTCCAGGAGGGAAATCTTTGAAGTGAGCTCTGCCAACTCTGTAGCCTGAACAGACAAAAACGAAGAAACCAACTAAACATATTGCATCTACTGAAATAATGTGTGGGGAACATGTTGCCAAATTAGAATTCAGTCAACAAAACTGGCAAAAATTAAGTTTTAGTAAAAGTCCAATTAATTAAATTGTAACATATTGGTACAACCCTGGCACTTATGCTGCAGTAGAGCAAATGCAATACATCACATTAACATAGGCGAGTTAACATAGGCGAGTTTTTGTGTGTAATTCCTTCAGGTCAGCCGTGTGTGTTGCGTTGATAAACTGACCAGGTGTTCTTGGTTCTTCATCTGGTTCTCTGACTGTTGCAGCAGGCTCGTCTTGGCTTCCTCTGCGACTCTCAGATCCATCTCCAGACGTTCAGCCTCCTCTTGAGCTCGTTTCCTCTCCTGCTCCAGCTCCAGAGCCTTCTGCGTTTGCTCCTCCAACTCTGTGCAAACAAGCATTCACACAGAATTATGTCATGAACAACATTAAGAAAGAAAAAACATCATTGTCACCGTTTGTATGAATATCCACAGGTCACCCACCTTGTTGGGCTTTTTTTGTTTGTTCCTCAATTTGCTTTAATCGCTCCATGAGCTCCTCCTTTTCCTTTTCAATCTTCTCCTTCTCCTTCTCTGCAAGTTCTCTTTTCCTCTTTTCATTCTCCAGCAGAGCTCTAGTGGAAATAGAGACAAAAAGAGATGAAGTATAGATGGATAGCTTTATTGTCTGTTGCAGGTGAAATCTGAAATTTTTCTTATGTCACTTCTGTTTGACAAATTTAAAAACACCCCAACAAAACACAAACACACTTGAACAGATAAAAACAAGTAAAACAGATAAAATAACTAAAAACACAATGCAACAATGCATTCTATTTTGTACTGTTAACAGCAGCTACTTCAGTGGGTAGGAAAGCATTTTGTGAGTGAAGCTTAACAAGCAAAACGGTCTTTAAAAAATAAAGCACAATGATCCAATATTATATTTTGGCACATATCAGGCCGTCATATAAACAAACAGATGCTACTCTTACCTCTCCATCTTCTTGTGATTCTTCTCCTCTCGAGCCTGAGCTTTCATCTGCTGCACCTCAATGGTGTCGGGTTTGCGGCGGCGCATGTACAGCTCGTGGTTGCCCATGCATAGTGCTAGGATACGTTTGTTAATGCGAAGTCTCGGAGCATAGAACACAAAGTCCTAAAATAACAAAAAAGGAGAGTGTATCAGAAGTCATACAATCACCAGTTAAACATGGGATTTCTGAACTGTTAACGAGATCCCTTTTAAAAATGGATTCACTCACAGGTGCTTTCTTATCAATTGGTTTGATGACAAACTTCTTATCATTGAAGGAAATGTTCCTTATTTCACTCCAAGGAAATCCAATTTTGGGTGTCATTCTGCAGAGAAATTGCAAAATCAGAAACACATGGTCAGTTGCCTTAAGCTTAACAGAAATAAACAAACCCCGATCACAGAAACTCCACATATTCATGGTGATAACAGTAATTCTGTCATTGTGGAATCACTTACTTGTCATTCTGTTCATAGATGTTGAGTCCCAAAGCATCCACTCCCAGCCAGAGCTCTGTCCCTTTCTTATTCTTGATGTTGAAGTAGTTGACTCCGTACATTTCAAGATCTTGAGCAATCTTCAAGTACTCCATCATGGATTCCTCTCTGTGGATAACAACACATTCACGTGGGAAATGAAAGGAAAGAATAGGTGGTTTGGGTGATTCTGGTCACTGCACAGAGATAATCAGACAATAATAATAATTAGCATGTCTCATGCATGGATTAGGTTTCTCAGGGGTTACCTGAGCATGCTCTTGTGTTCCTCGTGCCACACTTGAATCCTCTCCTCCCACTGATCCTTGTTAAGTTTGTGTTGGTCCAGGACTCTGAAAACATGAGAAAAATATAAACAGACTGGCTTCAGTATCACCCCACCTCTTACCTTAATGCATGTCTTAAAAAACATTACAAGGGTTGAACTGTTTTCCGAAAACTGAGTTCACACTATGAGATTCTTAGCTTTACAAGGTAAGTTTAGAAGGCAAATGCTTAATTACTGTTGATATAAAGTCAGTTGTATATGTTTTGCTATTGGATGATGTGTATTAATAGGCCTTTTGTACTAAAACGTGTGTCAAAGCAAGTCACAGAGGTGTACGTCACTGCGCAAAAGGTGCATCAAATGTCAAACGAGATCCAAAAACACCTCAGTAGCTCCTCACATTTCTTGGTTTTATGTCAAATACTACGGTGGCTGACAAGGACCAAACACACTGCAACGGCCCAATGCATCTCCGTTAGAGAAAACAGCTGCAAGTACAGAAACAATGCAAATTCATAAGTTCAAACAAGTCTAAATGAGGTACAAAAAGAGGAACGTGGTACAAATGAAAAAATGCACCGCAAGACACAAAAACACATGCAGAATCATCAAATGCTCTGCAAATAGAGAAACGATTCAAATCAAAAAACATCTGCAGATGAAAAATGTTGCAGAACCGGTCACTACAACGGAAGTGCTCCAAACCTGTAGGGGGCGGTGTCAGCAGAACAGCTCAATGCAGAGACACAGGCTGAAGAGAGAGACGGAGAACAGCTGACTGACAGGGTTTCAAACTACAGCGCGAACAAATTGAAGTTACAGCGTAGCGTGGCCATGTGACTTTTATTTGATTCTATTTGACACTAGTCTGTTGTGTATAAACACTGACCCCTGCAGGCTTGGAGCACTTCTGTTGTACTGACTGGTCATGCAGTGTTTTTTGTTTGCATATATTTTCTTGGTTTGCATTGTTTCTCTATTTGCGGATCATTTGATGATTATGCATTTGTTTTGGTTTCTTGTAGAGCATTTTTTTCTTTTGCACCATGTTCCTCTTTTTGCACCTTGTATAGACTTGTCCAAGGGCGGACAATCCCAGCTCCGTAGAGTAAAAGTCCAGCCATGTATTTGTTCCAATCACTCATTGAACCAGCCCATTGTGATGAACACAACTCCTCATCCAGGTAGATGGGATAAATCAGTGGAATCACTTGTGTTAAGTGAACAGGTAGACAAATACATGGCAGGACATTTACTCTACGGAGCTGGGAATGTCCGCCCCTGCTTGTGTCTGAGTTTGTATCATTTCTGCACTTGTACCCGTTTTCTCTTAACTGAGATGCGTTAGGCCGTTGCAACGTATTTGGCCCTTGTCGGCCACCATAAAATACAGTATGCTTAATAAAAACAATATACGAGTCAGATTTTCAGAAAGACACACTATTCATACGTATTTAAAAAAACGGAACATTTTAGGTAATCAGCTCAAAGTCTGGACATATTTTCCGTATGGACTATAACCAATGTTGCTGACAAACAATTATGTCGTATTTGGAGAAATGTTCGTCTGAAATCTTGACCTTATATGTGCAAATGTCATAACAACTAATTATAGACATAACAAATTAAGCAGGAATTAAAACAGGTTGTAGAAATCCAACTGATTTAGAAGATAGTAGTTCAAACACAGTGGATACTACATTTGTGGGTAAATTCGAACCGTTTAGCAGTTCTAAAGCTAGATTTTAGTGACTCCTTAATGTGACACTTAATACAGAATTTAAAAAAAAAAAAAAAAGCTCAAAACTTGTAAAAAGTCTGTTCAGATCTGTCTTAATTGATGTATGCACCTGAATGCCAGGTTTAATAACATTTCCTTTTTCTAATGATTGTTGTTATGACTGTAGTTTTAGAGGCGTGGTTACCTCTGAGGGAGCAGATGTTCACTGGACAGGTAGCCTGGTGTGTGGACTTCTTTATTGTAGTCGGCGTACTTGGCTTGCACTGCATAGGAGGCCAGGAGGACCGCTGTCTCTGGAGGACAGTAGATGTCGTCATTTAAGATTCCCTCCTTCACCTGCAGGAAGAACAGGCGCTGCGTGGCCTCCTGGATTAACTCCTCGGACACATCCTCAGGGAAGAACTTGGCACGAAATTTAAACAGCAGCGGGCTTTCCTTCCTCACATCCTGGGCTGTCACCTAAAATATGTGTGTCACAGACAAAGGGTAGAGGTTAGACTCTTTTACACAGCTTCAGTCGGAGGAGGGTGTCATTTATTGAAGACCTCACCTTCTTGTTGAGCTTGAGCCATGTAGAAAAACCCTTTGTATCCTGGTACTGGAGTCCAAAGTACCAAACCTCCCTCAGCCCAATGGTCTTGACAACCTTACAATGACATGAAAACATCATAAATAGGCATCTCACTACACATACAGTATAACATATACTACTTAGTCTAAGGTAAGACTAAAAGGATCTAGAGCTGATGACATAAATAGTAGACATATAAACAGTTCTGCATACTTGGTCAAAGAGCTGCTTTCCTGTTGTATTGGGCTGAATGGCGAACTCCAGTTCAGCATCCATTGTGGTGACTCTCACACTAATCTGAGAAATAGAACAGAGACAAAGAAACATTTAATTATCAACATCTTAAGGTGTGTATTGTCTGTCTTCATGTATCTAAGAATCACAGACACAGTTCCTGCTCATGTAATTATTACAATTGATGGAAAATAAAACTAAACGCATAACCAGCAATGAAACAATAATGAAGTAAACCCCAAGTTTTTCTAATTAATATGGTGTTGTAGAATAAAACAGTTTTGCACTATATGGTTTTTAATTTTCATCCAGTCTTTTTCAAGTCCTATAAATCAAGACTATCCTCATTACAAAAATTGGAAACCTATAACAAACAAAGAAGTGGTGCCAGGCACAACAAACCCCGCCCCTTGCATGTATTGTAGCTTATATTGGCATTGATTCAGCTGATGCCATCATGTCTATGCACGCAGTGATGTCAGCATATGTCAAATGCCTCTATATATTTGTGTCAAGTTTGAAGTAAATTGAAACAAAATTTGTGTTTTTATAGACATCTGAAACTTTGACCTACTTTTCCCCAAATGTAACCACATCTATTTTGGGTCACTGGCAATCTTTAAACCAAATTTTGCACACATTTAGCCAATAGTTTTGCTGCTACAGACATTTGAAATTTCACCCATTATAAGTAAATGGGAAAAAAAAAAATGTAACTTTGACCTACTTTTCCCTGAATGTAATGAGACAGAAGCTTCATCAGATTTTAGATGAAGCT
>JAQQZY010000007.1:16112356-16131503 GCA_030068375.1 Ostorhinchus rueppellii | reverse complement strand
GGGGGGTTATGTGATTTCCAATGAAGACAATTTTAAAAAAAAAGTTTAGAATGACAAGTTTGGAATTATGAAAAAAAGGGACTATTTAACATGTCCCATACACTTGCATCATTTTTTATTTTGTTTCATCTTCATATTTGTCTTGTGGCATCCATTATCTGTGAATTTCACACAGGTCAATGTTATTGAATACTTTTTTATGATTTGATTGCACATAAATTCACACACAAAAAAAAGATGAAGAACTTATTAACTAGATTTGAATGATATGAGTTATGTAGTGTCTTCAAATAGTGATTTTAGCTAAATCATAAAGCAGTGGCTCCAAAACAGTCCCCTTTGCACCCAAATTTACAAAAATCAACCCTGAATTGCCATAATAACTACTGTTGTACAATTTTTTTCCATCATCAAAACAATGCATCAGACCATTATTTCAGGCTATTACATTATTTTCATGTTGTTCCATCTTTGCATCATTTTCGTTTTGTTTCATCTTCATAGTCATATTTGTCTTGTTAGTCAAATCTATTACTCATGCATTTCTTGGGTTTAGCCTGAATGTAGATCAAGTCAAACAACAAATATATCCACATGAAGATTATGATTATCAAGCGCTTCTGTGTGATGGGTGGGCACTGCTGATTTACAGAAGTACAAACAAATTAATGCATGGGAAAATTATTCTCACTTAAAGTATCACTTCTGTAAATGTGGGTAATATTGAGCTGAGTGAAATTTAGTGTTGGTCTAGTGGTCAGCACTTTTCCATATGAATTTAACCTTAAAAGACCTAAAATAAACAGCTGTTGTGTAAATGTACTGCATCTACTGTTCTAAAATGCTTAATACCTTTTGAACCAGAAATCCTATCAATGCATTTAAATAACTCATAAAATGAAGTCTCTCAGCTTTGTCATGATACGGCATCAAATGTGTCTTTTTTGGACATTCAGAGGCTCCGTAGTGAACATGGAAACAATCAAGCAAATCATCTTCAGTAATTGATTCACCACTAAAACCCATGTAGTTTCATAAAAGACAGTGGTTGTAGACAAATTGTTTTAAAGGTATATGTTGGAGTAAATGTAATATTTTCCTACCTGAAATACCTAATTTTCACTGAAGATACAAAATTACAGAGGGCAATATTGTAATGATATCATAATGATAATAATTATAACAGTTAAAGCAGCCAAGACCCAAACTGTGCTTTAATTTTACGTATATGTCAAGGTATAAAGCTTTAAAAAATAATAATATATGTAAAGTAGCTACTAAATATAACCAAAAGATACCATTAGAAATTAGCTTGTATTGTTAATAAAGTCACTTAAACCACAAAGACCCAAACATCCACTAATGACCAAAACCATCTACTGATCTAAACTGTTTAATACCTGTTGATCGATTAATCCTATCAATACATGTAAATATTTGGTGTAAAATATAGTTTGTCATCTTTTCATGGTCCTCATATATGACCCATTTAGACGTTCAGAGGCTTCGTAGTGGACATGGAAAGACCATCATCTTCTACAACATTGATTAATGTCCTGTCTCTACTATTTGCTCTCTCTGTTCTCTCTCTCTTTCACTGCTTCTCTGTCTCATTAACTCTGCCTGACCCAGTAATCAGGCGGACTCAGTTCACCTGGTAGGTGTGGCTCATCAGGTGAGCCCTATATATTGATCACTCTCCTATCTGTTCCCTGCCAGATTGTGCATTGTAGTGCATGACTTTCCAGTGTAGTTTGCTGCCTGTTGACCCGGTTCCGTCCTGACCTGTTCTGCCCGTCTCCTGCCTTCGGACCTTTTTCTCTGCCTGACCTCACCTGTTGCCTGATCGCTGGTTTTTCGACCTGCCTTCACTTGGACCTCAACTTTGTGCCTTTCCTGGATACCCGACCTGCCCTTCTGCCCTGACTATGCCTGCTGCCTGTTCTACAATGGATCACAAGGTACTCTGCCCCTGGACCGTCCCTGACCACCCTCACCGTCTGCCCCCTTGGATTCAGGACACCTCGGACTCACAGTCCTGTACTGGAGGTACAGCGACAAAGAGGATTCTATTTGGACTGAGTTTTGGACTCTTAGACTATTGAACTGAACAGAATTATTCATAAACTGTTTGGAACTTTATTCTGGTGTTTGATCCTGCACTTAGGTTCAGTTCTGGCACATGACAGTTAACCAGTAAAACCAATGGAGTTGGCTCAATTACAGTGGGTGGACACACTGGGTTTATGTTAACTTAATGATATATTTGCTTGGAGTCACTTTTTCTTCAATTTTTGACACAAAGTTTTGATATAATAACCTTTGAATTGACAGAGTGTTCATGAACATCCAAATTAAATACAGGAAAATATGTCATTTACAGTAAAAAAAAAAACAAACACAAAATGCAGAGGACAATATTATAATAAATGGTGACAAATCTCTTAAGAAAGGTTTAATAGATAGAAAAATCAATTTTTGAACTATCAGAAAAGTAACACTGGGTCTTTAATAACATCACGGTAAGCATTTTTGTAATGTAGGGTGCATATTAGGCCACCAAACCCAAGAAAGAGGCCAGAGACGTTTTAATAAGCACCAAAAAAAAACCAAAAAAAAAAACATTACTACATACAGTATGTTACCAGTGTTTTCATGACTAATGGTGAAAAATACTCAAATACTGCCCATTTGATGTCCAGATGAGTTGGGCTGAGGAGCTGTGGAGTTAGTTTTGTTGTCAAACTTGTGTCCATGTGCATCACACTGACCTGCGAGCACTCATACCCTGTAGAAAAAGCTAAATATCAACCAGAAACTGCTCCCACCAGGAAAGGAAATCCTTCTCAGAGGGCAATCCCCAGCACTCAGAATGGCTTTTTTTTTTAATAGACAGGAATTCACCGTTTACTGTAAGAAGCTCAGCCCATCTAAACCTTGTCAAAAAAATGCTTCCCTCACCATAAAAGAGAAAGTTGAGTGCTTCAGAGACAAGGCCTCTAAGGCTTTTAACTTTTTTTTTTTAGCACAGCATGACTCATCAAACCTAACTTTTCCTCACTGCTAAATAAAACTCCATCATCTCTTTACTCTCTAAATGTACTAAATTCCCTTTTTTTTTTTTAATAAATGCTTGATGCTTTGTAACCCTTGAGCACATTTGTAGTTTCTAGTGCTGGATGTCACTTCCTGCTCACACCCAGTTGAAAGTTTGTGGTCAGCACATTCAGAGCTGCATGTCTTCCTCTTTCTCAAGCTTAAATAATTGTAGACCATCTCACTTAGAAGCTCAAGTTTCCCATCGCAGAAGCCCCTATAGAATGTCACACCTTTACTTTCTCTTTCTCTTCAGCTTCTGTCTATAAATGACTCCTTCTGCTCCTTCTTTTGGTGAAATTATAGCAGTTTTTTGTTTGTTTTTTTTTTCCATTTAGGGTCTAATTATCACCACCTCACTTGCTTGTATTTAAGTTACATTCAACGCCTCTGTAATTAGATTAGATTAGATCTTGTTGATCCCACAACAGGGGAAATTCACTGGTTAATACAACAACAGATTAAAGTACAAGAAAAAAATATGCATGCTTAAAGAGTGCAAAAACTGCAATATAAAAAAATAATAATAGTAAATAGTACTTAGGATATATTTCATGTGAGAACTGGACTCTAGAAGATAAAATAAAACAGCTGTTGATGCTTTTGGCAGCACAACTGAAGAATGGATCAATATCATTCAGGACAGTTACATTCTGGAGAAGTTGATATTTGGTTTTCAGGGTCAAAGGGAATTTGTTTTTCATTATTTGGTCAAAATGGACAAAAAATCTGCACACTGTAAAAAGTAAAACATTGAATCAACTTAAAAAATTTTCTTCAATTGGTCACACAAAAAAATATTAGTTGAGTCAGTTTGGTTTGATTTGGTGTAATTTAATTTGGTTCACCCAAGTAATTTTTTTTTATGTGTGACCTATTGAAGAAAATTTTTTTAAGTTGATTCAATGTTTTACTTTTTACAGTGTAACTGATGTGAATTGACTACATCAGTTATGTGAAAACGATTATATGATATGCATTTTTGTTTTGGTTAATGCAAACGTACACAGCTTATTATGTCTTCATGTGTTGATGAAGAAGCGGAACAAGCCCTCTGCTCCCACTCCCTTTTTTTTTTAGTTTTATTTTTTATTTGTTCTATATTCTGCTAAAAAAAAAAACTTGGACTAGCATCTTTGTTCAATTCGGTGTGTTTCTACTGAATTGTACCTGAAAGGGAAGTTTTGTATGGCCTGGTTTTCCAAATATATATTTAAAAAAATGGGGAAAAAATAAAATAAAATAATAGTAAGTAATAATAAAACTCAATAGGCTATTTACATAACAGATAAAGGAATACTCCACCCAAAAATGACATTAAGTCATTCACACCCTCTCCATGACTTAGAACAGTGTCGAAAATATGGTTAAAATCCGTTCACTCATTGTCCTGTTTTGTCCGTTTTTTGGAGCAGCGCTATTAGCTTTAGCTTAGCACAGTTTGCTGTAAATCTCTGGTGTCAGTTAGCATGTCCTCCAAAAAAGTGACCGAGACATCTATTTTTTTTTTTTTCTAAATATATCCTGGGAGCCGTGTGTTCAGAACAAGTACAAATCATAATGCAAAATTGAACAAGGCTATTACCTGGGCAGATATTTACTTGGAACTATATTCAGCCTCATCACAGGCAAAGCACCGCTAGATAGGAGCAAATTTGTCATGCAGCACCAGAATAAAAAAACTGAATGAGTACCAGCCTGATGTGCATACATGTGCCGAACTAAATCATGAAATAATCAGGTATCATATAACTTACTTTGTGGACAGCTGTCTGTTTGGTCCATCCAGCGTAGAGTCTTTTCTTCCAATTCACCTCATCATACCAGAAAAAAATCTACGATGTGGGGTGAATCATAATGGAGACAGCCTCGGTGGCTGTAACTCATCTTGGGGCAGGCTCCTCTTCATCCGACTCCGAAACATTGGGCCTCGTCATCGATGTCAGTACCTTACCCCACTCCAAACACACAGACTCTGGTTCGGTGGGCATTGTAAACTCCACACTCACACCACCAGTTCATGCAGACCCTCTCCCTCATGTCAGCATCTTGAGAGGTCACAGCCTACTCTTGCTCCTCCATTGCAGTAGCTCCTCTTCCATTCTGGCTCAAACAGACATGGTCTTGGATTTGGATCAAACAAGAAATCATCATCTTTGTCCAGCATGAGGTAAGTCATGTTCATCACAGTTTTGCTGTAGAAACACAAGTATCCACGCCGCTGTGTTTATGGAAGTTGGGGGTTTTCAAGTGACAACTTTGCTCCTATGTAGCAGTGCTTTGCCTGTGATGAGGCTGAATATAGTTCCAAGTAAATATCTGCCCAGGTAATAGCCTCGTTTGGTTTTCATTATGATTTGTACTCATTCTGAACACACGGCTCCCAAGATATATTTAGAAAAAAAAAAAATAGATGTCTCGGTCACTTTTTTTGGAGGACATGCTAACTGACACCGGAGGTTTACAGCAACTGCGCTAAGCTAAAGCTAAAAGCGCTGCTCCTAAAACAGGGCAATGAGTGAACGGATTTGAACCATATTTTTGACACTGTTCTAACTCTGGGAGAGACTGTGACTGACTTAATTTCATTTTTGGGTGGAGTATTCCTTTAAAGCCAAACTGAACAGCGTCACACTGTTGAGTTGTAGAGTCTGAATGACCTTATGTAATGGACATGTACACACTGTGATGATCTGAAGTGTACTTTGTAGTGGTACTGGATGCTCCTGAGATATTTGCAGAGAAAGCACAGGGACGTCCCCGCCTTTGAACGTTGACTCATTTCTGTTCTTTCAGGGTACAGCGACCTCTCACTGAAAATACTCACTGTGAGAGACAAGTCCTATCTCAGGTTACTGTGCTTTTCTACATATTACTACTTCAGCCTTAACTTTATTGTAAGGAACATGTGTCAGTTTCAGTGATTTGCATTTGTTAAGACCAAGTGTCCCAACGGATATAATTATGCAAACGTTTTTCATTTCCAGTATTACATTTACAAACCTGATATCAAAATAAAGAGGACAGATCTGAATTATTCCCCATACATTTGTTGGTCTATATCTATTTAAAAGGGTGAATGTGAATATTTTTGTTAGGGGAAAACATTAAATGAAGTCATGTAGGTAAGATTCAGGAGCAAAGCTGTGTCTAAACCATTACATTAATAACCTGGTACGAAGGGCGTTCAATAAATAATGCCCCTGACCCACTTCCAGTTGTCTGATCTAGCTGAAATTTTGCATGTGCAATGATTTATATCTCTATCGGTTATGTGGCAAATTACAGCTCTGAACTAATTGTGGTTTCTGATTTACAGGTGTTTGAACTGAGTCAGGTGTGAAATGGAGCCTGTTGAGTGTCGCGCAGTGATCCGGTTTTTGTATTTGAAAGGACACACACCACAGGAGACTTTTGATGAAATGAAAGAAACTTATGGTGATAATGCCCCATCTTATGACCTTGTAAAATACTGGCATCATGAATTTAAACATGGCCGGAAGTCTGTGGAAACAGCTCTCAGACCTGGTCGCCCATCCTTCTGCCATTGATGAGGCATCTGTCCGTCAAGTTGAGGCTGCCATTTTGGAAGATTGGCACATTACAAGGTCATATGATGGCGCAATATCACCATAAGTTTCTTTCATTTCATCAAAAGTCTCCTGTGGTGTGTGTCCTTTCGAATACAAAAACCAGATCACTACGGAACACTCAACTGGCTCCATTTCACACCTGACTCAGTTCAAACACCTGTAAATCAGAAACCACAATTAATTCAGAGCTGTCATTTGCCACTTAACCCATAGAGATATAAGTCATTGCACGTGCAAAATTTCAGCTAGATCAGACAACTGGAAGTGGGTCAGGGGCATTACTTATTGAACGCCCCTCATAGGTCTATTTATACCTGCTCACTCTATCCAGTACTGTTTGTCCATGTTCTTACAACTCCACCCTCCCAGTTTCCCTTTCATCTGTTCACCCTCATTCCTCCTCCCTGAGTCTTCTCCCTATCTAGAAGTCAGAAGTTCATGACAACCCTGCTGACCTCACCATGCACACATTCGTTACTATTATCATACACAATGTGTCTACATTAAAGCTTCCAAACCAGTATGTTGTGTTGTGGTCCTTGCTTGTGGATTGTAATTTAACCCTCAAAGACCCTAAACAGCAGTTGACTGATTTATCATTTTTATTAACTTTTGAACCACTACCCCTATTTGAACCTCTAAATAATTGATGCAAAATGCAGTTTATCAGCCTTTAGAATCCAGTTTAAAATCCTTTTATTTGTTTTTAAATCCCTCCATGGTCTTGCACTGCCCTACCTCTCTGAGCTCCTTCACACATATACTCCCAGTCTCTGTCCCAGATCAGCGGATCAGCTACTTTTGAAGGAACAGAACAAGGCACAAGCTCCGAGGAGATCCGGCTTTTGCTGCTGCTGGTCCCAGACTGTGGAACCACCTGCCTCTGCAGATCACACAGACCTCCTCTGTGCCTGCTTTTAATCTCTTCTTAAAACCCACCTGTTCTCCTTGTCCTTTTAACCCATGCAATGTTGATATTTTGTTCTGTTTTACATTTTAACTTGTTTTATTCATTTGATTTTATTTGATTAAATTTTTTTTATGCTTTTATTAAATTTTATTGTGTTTCTGTACAGCACTTTGGTCCACTGTGGCTGTTTTCAAGTGCTTTATAAATAAAGTTGGATTGGATTGGATTTTCTTTAGAGTCAGATATGACAGTTTGCATGTTCAGATGCTCTGTATTGCAAGGGGAAACACCATCATGTTCTGCAGCATTGATTTAACATTAAATACATGTAGTTTGATCAATGACAGATGCCTGTTTTTATGTTTAGTTAATGATGTATTTTTCTGAAAATGTCACTTTATCTTCAATTTTCTTTTTTCTGATACAATAACCTTTGAATTTACAATGGGTTTTTATGAACATCTACATGATTAGTACATTAAATACAGGAAAACAACAGATTTTCATTGAAAAATGTAAAATGCAGTAGATAATGTTACGATAAATGATGATAAATCCCTCAGGAAAGCTTAAACATTGAGAAAAAAACATTTGGAAAATACTTCTGCATCTACAAGGGTTATTGCTGAGTTTCAAAATTCAATACACTTGGAAAAAGCATTGATATAAAAGCAATGAAAGCTTGTTAACATGTCTGTGTGCATTTAATGACATAAATCTATGGTATTATATAATATAAACAGCAGATAGAGTGCCTGCTCTGTGTAGCCTCTGTGAGAACATCCGAGGGGCTAAGGGTATTATGTACCCAGACACATGTAATTAGCGTGCAATTTGCAAGAATGAAAGGACATTTTTAAAAATATTTTTTATTTGTCTTCAATCAAGATAACACTACTAATAGTACAGACAGTATGAAGAAAAAAACAGCTGTCTTGTAGTGATGGAACAGGCTGAGGTAGAAGCAAAATGCTTAAATACTTTATGTCTATGTATATTATTATTAACAATTCAAGCAGAAGAAAAAAACTACATAAGACAATTATCCAGACTTGTGTCCCTCAAAATATATTTGTAAATCTTTTCAAAACCGAAAGAAAATTATTTGTTTTTTATCCATAACTTAACACCAACCATGGAAATCCTCTTTTGGCATATTGTTTACTTTTTTGTACAGTAAACTTACCTCTAAATATTGCTCATGTCATATTTTCTCTCCTATTGAAAAGTAACATCTGTATTTTTTGGTAATAAAATTAAATTATTAAAGAAAAATAATAAAACAAGAAATTCATTTTGATAATGGCTTGTTTTGCAGTGAAATTCATCTCCCTTATATATAACCTATTAACTAGCATATAGTACATCTTTAAGTGACATTTTAGTCCATGTGATATTCTACCAACTGTAAAACAGCTATAAACTCAAACCACAGACAGAGAGCATTACACAAGACAGTAAGACATGGGTGTTGGCTGGACAATGAGATATTACTGTCATGTTTCTCTATTATACAGCTTCCTCTGGCAAAACAATGGCCGCTGTGTCCATTTCAAGGCCTCTATTCAGATGCCATACAGAGGGAATGATGGGATTATTTTAGTCAGACTTAACCTCAACTTATTCTTGTATTAGTTTTTTATGTTATGGAGCAACTTTTTATATTACTGTGATGTAAACTTGGAAGAAAAAACATAGAATTGCCAGAAATGTTATATATATATATGTATGTATGCATATATATACATACACACACACACACACACACACACACACACATATACATATATATATATATATATATATATATATATATATGGTTACTAAAGGTTTCAAGACTTTTAAGACCTTTTAAGATTACTCGGAACAGAATTTAATGCCCATTTCGTGGCTATACTGGCCAATATTTGTGACTCCTCGAATTTAGGAATATTTATTTATTTACTCTAACGCCTCGATTCCCACTGTTCCGAATTATTTCTAACGGAGGGAGGAGAGGTTAGCAATAATTGGTAACCAATTTCAATATAAATTTTCAGTTTGGAACAGGTGGCTCGACTAAGGGTACTTTCTTTGCAACATTGACGCATTTAAACACAATACAACTAAGTTTATAGTAACATAATGTAAGAACTAATACATAAAATGTAATACCTTTCAAAGACTTTTTAAAAGGCATTAAATGCAGATTTGTAAACTCAAGAATTTTAAAGGAGTGATATTTAGCTTTTTTTAAAAAATGGAATTATTCATTTTAAAACATTTCTCTGTCCCATTTAACCACAAACGGAACATTTTAGGTAATCGGCTCGAAGTTTGGACGTATTTTCAGTATGAACTAAAAACTACTGCTGCTGAAAAACAATTGTCATACTCAGAGAAATATTCATTGGAAGTCTTGACCATATGTGCAAAAGTCATGACATAAATTATAGATGTAACAAATTAAGCAGGAATTAAAATAGGTTGAAGAAATCCACTTGCTTTTTGCCAAAATTACTATAAAGACAGTTCGGCAGCACCTGGAGGGTTCAAATTCAAACTTTATGAACTATTAGGGTCCAAATACACAATAAATGAACCAAAATTCTAATAAAAGTGGGTTTAGATAAATATGAGCCCTTTAAGACCTGGAGGGAACCCTGTTTATAAGTGAATAGTGACAAAAATGTTTTGCCTTTTGTTCAAACATGTCAATCTTATGTCAATCTTCATGTGAATAACAGCAGCTGAGCAAACTTTCAACAGTTACGTGTTATAATCCCATGTACTGCACTTCCTGTCTTAAGAAGAAGAAAAAAAAAAAACACAAGTTTGAACAGAATTTTGCTTTATTTATGGAGTGAAACACATTTTGTCATTAAGACTTACATTTTGTTTGAGTCCACAGACCCAAATAGTCTATTTTTGTATATTTTGGTCTATAAAAGCAATACTTTCCAGTCAGTGTGGATTACAATACTGCAGATAATCACAACACAAAAAAATAACCCGCTCATTTTGTTACGCTTCCCTTTTTACATCGCAGACACATTGGTCTACTCAAGTTCAGAAATGCAACCACCCATGATACAGTATTAAAAAACAACCAAGTATTTGATTTAAAATGTTTGTGAGAGTTAACCTGAGTATTACACGGTTTATGTACAGTCATGTCCAACTGAATTCACCTCATCGCCGTTGCACTTTGTTCACCAACACTTATGAAGCTACCACAAATTGCAACAGACCAAGAGGTTCACAATCCATTCATTCATTGATCACAACTGTTTGTGTGTGTATGTGTGTTTGAACCAACTGTCACAACAGGCGCGTGATTTGTACGCATCAAAAATGACTTTGGTCTTAATTTAAGCCATTAACAACTGATTCTGAACTAAAATTAACAATATAGGGACAATATCAATCTCAACATCTTGAAAATAGTGTTAGTATAATTTACACAGATCCAGCCAAAAGCTACTCAGTGTTCGTTTGAAACAACCGTACCCCAACTGGCCTCTGATAACAAAAGGATTCACTTACAAATGATGGATTTAATAGTGAAAGAAGTGACAATTTAACACAGCTCTGCTTTGTCAGCATACAGGGTCATCATTAAATCAACCGTTTAACACTCAGAATGATCACTTAACAATCCGTGTCTTAAAAACATATCCAAGTGGGTTTTAATTGACGGTGCGCCCGCTGGCTGATCTGACCAGATGTAACTTCAGTACACTAGTGACATCCTCTGGCAGAAAAGATCAGCCACTGAAAACTGCATACTCTTGAACATGCTTTAAATACCATAGAATCAAACTAGACACAGATTTACTTCCTGTGTTTGCTCTTTTTGTACATCTCAGACAGAAATATCATTGCATGACAGTCCACCTATTCCTCAAGAAAATATGTTTGACAAAGCCACCCAAGAATAACTTTGGCATGTTTTATTAGGCAAAATATATTCAAAAATATTCATATTCCCATTAAAATAGCATTAAGCAGACATGTCAATTCATAGAGGAAACGTATGCACTCAACCAAAGGTGCACAGGTTACAACACAGAAATAAGTATTATAACAACTGAAGCAACTGTTAGTTTACATTTACAGGTAGCTGTTTCTATATACACACAGGTGTGACTCTGTACAGAGAGGACATGATGCTTACTGCTGTACACAGGGTATCTGTGCACTTGTAGGTAGCACGTAAATGTCCCTGTAAATAACTACTGTACCCAGTAAGAATTAGTACATACCAGTGGGCTACTCCCAGTGACACACAGTGTCACAAACATTATGGCATTGTTTTTTTCCCCTTTACTTAAATAAAACTATTTTCATATTTTACATTTCATATTTTATTACATTCAAGGTATAGATACAATTTGTATCAACAAGCAAAAGTCAATTCTAGACATTTGTGGCTTAGTTGTTTGCGGCACTTACAAAAGGAAGAAGTGGGGATTATTAACCACCACTGTGGTTAATAACCTTTGAGCTAAGCAGGAAAATACAGGATTGGCACATTGCAAAGTTTTAGGTGTGGTATTAAGGATTTTTTTGGAGGGGTCTGGAAGTAGTCAGAGCACCAATGAAAACAGAGCATCATTCTTGGAGTGGTTTAAGAACAGCGACAAAAATCAGCAAGTTCCTGTCCCTCTAGAGTTTTCCCCATTTATTCATAAAACTAAAAAACATCAAACACAGATTCCATGTAAATGGAATCTGAAAAAAGCTGATCTTTCAAACCACACTGTCCATGAAAACAATGCGGCACATAAAATACATATCAGAAAAGATGACTTAAATTTAATGGTTTGATTCAATGTAAGGATATTTTAACTCTCTGAACTCCCAGGAACCGTCCATACAATGTTTATTATGTCATAACTGTGTCAACCATAAAGCCATTTTCTATTTCAGTAAAAATTCTATAAATGTTATCCATCTACATTTTTCTATATTGCCAGACAAAAGTAGAGGGAGGGCAAGCCTTTGACTGTCTTGAGAATGATTTATTGTTTCTCTAAGATCTAAGTAGATGTACTCTGACTATTCCAGTCTCCAGAATTATCACTACATGTGCTGGTTGCTCAATTAGAAACTTATTTTTTTTAAAGTTTCTTTTACATTTTTTTTCCACTAATAATATGTTTTTTTTTCTTGCAATGTATAATGAAACTACAACCTCAAGGTAAAGATTTATTTAAAAACAGGATGGCACGCAAACCTTTAGCCAAATGCCAGAAACAACCTTGACAGCAGCCTTGCAATCTGATTGTTTCACATGAAGAAACATTTAGGCAGTTTGTTTCACCTTCTCATGAACAGACAACCGGCCTAAAGTGGCCCTGTCTTTTTTCATGAAAAAACAAAGTCAGCAAAGCCCAAAATGTATTTGGGCTAAACACATTCTTTTTTTTTTTTTTTTTGTCTGCTCATACACCACAGCTGTACCTAAACATTATAAATATATATATATATATATTTTTTTAAAGCACCACCAATGAGATGGTCAGGCTCACATAAAGTAACTGGCCTTAATAAAGAGTAAAACCACTCAATTTATAAATATCAATAAAACAAATCCTCCAGTCATTATTCCAACACATCTCCAGTGAAAGCAAACATATCTGCAATGTCACCAAAGTGTCAGCATTTTACCGTTTCTTACAACAATGATGAAATGCTAATTGACTGTTCTGTTAACACAAATTTGATAATAAATATTGTGTTTGAAAATGTGCTGTAGAATCTTAATATTCAGTCATGGAATTGAAAACCAGGCCAAAGAGGGCCAAATCCAAACTGTGAAATTAAGTGGAATTTCCCTTTAAATACACGTAAAGCATGAAATGGCTATTAGGATTGGTTTTACATGAGTAAATGTCTGCTGTAATTCTGGAAGTTACACATTTGATGTGCCTGTTTTTACACAAGATGTCTTTATCCAGCTGGTCAAGCAGGAGAAAAGCCAAGCAGACTGAATGTGCTCTGTGATATTACTACTAATATGATCATCAAAGTTTCTAGTTTTTGTTTATAGGTGAAAAGTTTCACTGCAACAGAAAAACTACCATCCAAACCCTTAGCAAACCATGACACAGACTAAACTTGCATCATGTAAAGCCACCCCTTTATGCTGCCCAGTGCTCCAGATCTCAAGGTGCATAACAAGGATTTACACTACATTTCTGAATGGCATCACTGCATCTCAACTGTACAGAACTTACTTTAATGAACTACATGTTACATGTAGGGTTTTTACAAAATATTTCACCACTAAAGACCTTTGCCAGTAACCAGTGGTTATAGCAGGTAAAGAGTGTAAATTAGAAAACTGAAAGCATCCTGAGAGCAATGTGCTGCAAGGCACAGCCAAACCCTTCCATGATCCTCAGAGACTGGTTGCATGTGTGTGTTCTGTACATGTATATTTAAGCAATTCAGTCTCCTGTAAAAACCCTCTCATCCTAAACATGCTTTTGAGCATTTACTTCATTTTTCAGAGTAACTAATCCTCACACAAGACAATACAAAAAGAGTTCAATATTCCAAATGCAGTTATGGTCAGTTTTGAATCCTTTTATCTGACAAATGTAACACCTGCTAAAATTCAGTCTGTTACAGAGTGACTTGTGCAAACCATTGTACTGAGATGGCAACCACTGTTTCCATCTAATAAAAAAAAAAAAAAAAAAAAGACAAGTTTTTTCACATAGTCCCTACTAAGTCATATCATAACCCAGTGAAATTAGTTCCCGTTTCACTGCATCCACATGCAAATGAGTAACTGTCAGTAATAAGGTCAAGGCATGAAATCAGGCAACTAGTCCTGCTGTACTGAAATAGAGGGACTCCTTTATAATACTAGTTAATGCAGCATGTAAGAAAATACACTTGCTGATCTTTCCTCTACATTTTACTCTATGTTTAGCAGATTTTTATTCAATCGTAACATTTTGAAAGATAGTAAAGTTAGATATTTACTTTGTGCCTGTGACAAATTCTGTCCGCTCTTCATGGAAATGGATTTTTAATAAAGAAGCTATGCATCAACTATTAATTCTTTCTGTCAATTCAGGTTCATTGAGAATAGGCTGGAAAGCAAAAGCTGAAAACTATCAGACTACTTAAAGTAAGTGCAAGCAAGTAAGTACATCTTTAAAGTTACGTATGACTTTCATCACCAACTTTTCATTAAATCTGTGAAACCCAAGTCACAGCCTAAATATCACGAATCCCTAAGTCTTTCCGTGGTTACAATCCTGAATCTCTTCCCTCACGGTGAACAACTTCTAAGTGTACACCACCATAAACAACCCATTTGTTTACAAACAGACCCAGTAGGTCACTCAGGCATTTTCAGAAATTTGTCACAATATACATTGTTTGAAGGAGAGCTCCATGCAGCTGCATTATGGCCGCAGTTGTAACAAATATGGAAACAGCTTCATTGCCTCTTGCTACTGGTGCTGCGTGGAGCTCCACTTCCCACACTGTACATCCTGACAAATTTCCGAAAATGCCCGGATGACAGATATAATGAAAAATTGGTGACGAAAGTCATACACAGCTTTAATAAATCTAACCTTCTCCTGAAAACAAACTGTTCCACTGACAACCTGAAGGAGTCCATTAGAGCTACTGCGTCAAACAAAGATAATCTGAATATTTGTACAACTAAAATAATGAACACAATAAATTTAACAAATATATCGATAGGAAAATCCTGGATATAGCATCCGGAAAACTCAGATCGGTAACTATACATATATGATACACCATCGGAAATAAACATAGATGTTAGTTGATCTTATAATCCAATTAATTCTGTGAACCAAGATGTGGGTATGTGGAATACTGGCACTATATAAACTATTTTTTGGCATTTATTTAGCAGCTTATAAATGACTTTGAAATAATGGCTTTTGTGTGATTGTATTTACATAAATATGTGCACATATACAGTATACAAGTCAAATCTCTTTTTTGGCTTGTTTCGTGCACTGTCAAATTCTACCAAAATAGTAGCTTTGTTAAGTGAAGCTGAGAAAATATATCTCTTTAGATAGTGAGATAGTGCTTTATATTTGAAAGTTGGAGGCTCCAGTGACTAAGAATCTTCACTGAAACCGATCAGACAATGACTAAAGCGTGAGGTCATTCAGATATAAGGCCATTAAATGTCGTAGTTCATGCTGTGAGGTATGTACCTACCTCCCACTGACGTATCTTTTAAATAAATGCACAAAAAAGTCACAAGAACTATTTACAGCAGAGGCAGACCTAAGCAAGGTTATTTATAGTTCCACTGCACCAGAAACACTTTAGATGCCTTTCAACACATTCACAGGGCCGGAACAAGATCTTCATAAAAGCTGCATGGTGCATTAAAAGTTGATATACTCAGATTAAATTCAATAAAGCAAATATAGGGAAAGTTGATGGGATTTTGTTTAAAGACACCACTGGCTTATAACTAACCTAATTACGCTACTTGTTCACACCAATTCAGATATTCATGGTTAGACTGTGGATACACTGAAATCATAAATATCTGTACTTTTCAACTTTAAATTAAAACTGTAATAAAGCCGGAATCAATCAATCTGTAGACCTGTCAAGTGCTAAAAATCTATTTCATATATTTCTGAACCTTGCAATTATCTTATAAGATAGCATTAGATAATCCTATTCATAATATAGAGCGCAGCCTCTATGCAGCTCCTGTTCTGGTCTTCTGACTGTGTTATGAATGAGATTTCTACAAAGTGTTATTTTACATCAAGTGCACTATGCTTCATATAAAAATGTAGCTTTGTGAGACATTTTACAACTCAACTTAAACTCAATCAAGGAAACTTCCACTACTAGATTTGTGTCAGTGTCTTTTTAGTGATGTAAAAATCTGATCTGCCAGATTTCACACCACAGATATTTTAAAAAATATTTACTCCTGAGGGCAAATGTTGCGCATGCAGCAACATCAAACAAGTGCCTATCTTTGCAATCAAAATCTTAATTTCCCTAAAAACTTAATTGTTAAACGTTTAACAGGATTCTTAATTTCAACAGGATCTGCTCAATGGCATGACCTCAGTTTGGTAACAATGACAGCGGCGAGTTGTTGTGGATCTGTCAAATGTGGGTTCTTTTCCATAACTGAGTGGACTATGTAAGCAGGAAAGATATTACAAAGGTTCCGATATGTTTGGTACTGGTGCTCTGGGATGATGTACCGCTCTTGGTGTTCTGCTGCAGATGCAACCTCCCATGGAGAATTCCAAATTTGCTCCATTTTGTCCGGCATGCTGCGGACCATCACCCGTTCACAACATGGCATCAGGCTGTTACTCAGTGGGTATGAATGATATCCAAAGGACTCGGTCCCACAAGGCAGAGGATCCCAGCTCGCATGCTGCTCACGACACAGTGGAGGTCGTCTCTGTCTCATCGGGTTGCTATCATATAGCCTTGAATCTGATATGCTATCCATGCGAGTCATACCAAGAGAGCGTGTGGGCTGTGAGGACAAAGGTGGGAGGATGTTCTGAGTGAGGGGATAGTCTCCTGGGCAACTCGACCTGGCTCCCACTGCAGCATGCTGGATATGAGGCGCTAGATGGGCTGAGGACTGCTTACGAGGGCCCTGCTTGGGCTCCTCTGGTCCATAACTCTGAACCCTAGTCAGTGCCTCATGTCGAAACCCATGGGCGAATGCTTGCATCCTACTCTGTGCAGGCGACTGCTGCTGGCCTTTCATGCTCTCCTCTAAGCTGCTGTCCACAGAGCTTGGGTACATGTCTCCATAGGAGGAGAAAGAGTCGCTGTTTGAATGGCTGAGGCAGGACTCGGGGCAATGGCTGGGATTTCTCTGGTACACGCCATGCTCGTGCTCCATGCTACAGAAACTGTCGACATTATGCATGCTGCTCATGCTCATATTAGAAAAATCACTGTGCAGTGAATAATATCCATGGTCGCTAACTGAGTCATACTTTGGGAACTGCTCGCTGTATGTAACAGAGGCTCCGTGACTGTTTGTAACCAGAATGGGTGGATACTGTACACTAGACATGTGCTCCAGAGAACTGTGTGCAAACTGCAAAGAACCTGGCACTGGGCTGCTGGCTGATCGTGTGTTCAAGGCCCCAGCTGCGTGGCTCTTGGCAGGCTGCATGGTGGGCACGCTCAGAGCAGTCACGAGGGAAGGCACTGAATTTGTCTCCGACTTCCTGACAACGGACAGTGCCTCTGGAGGTTCACAGGCCACTGAGCGAATGCTGGGGTCAGACTGACGTTTGGGTGCCACGCGTTTGGCCTCAGAGCTGCTGTCCCCCTTTACAGCTGATGGACTGGTACCACATTTAACCAAAGCCCCCTCACTCATCGTCTTCACAGCAGACAATTTGGCAAAGGCCCGTAGTTCATCAGCCACAGATCGCTGCGGCTGGTTGACACGTTCTGGATGGTAGTATTTGCACTTGTGTCCGTATGTGCACTTTTTACCTTTTTTTAAACAAAGACAAAATAAGCAACTTATTCAAATTAAACTTGCAAATCCACAACATAATTCTAAATTCTAAGAGCAGATAATGAGAAAACTTACCATAGGGACAAGGCTGTTTTTTGTGCTCTGGAACAACAGGACGCTTTCGGAGGAAATTTTCGAGGCTTGGACCATGTCTTCCCAAAGGATCGTCAGGTGGCATAAACCTGATGTGAAAATTAAATGGCAATATCTTAATTAAACCATATCACGCAGAGTCCTTGTCAAGTAGTATTGATGTTACTGGAGCTGACTGAAACATTGGATCACCTACTTTTATGCAAAATATAACTTTATTCTTCAAAGGTAACCTCATGGGGTCAAAGACTCATACATCAACTAAGTGAATTGAGAGTGCATCATATCTACTTACTTGTCATTGACAAATGAGTACATCAGGAGACGCTCCTCAATGAACTTCTTCCATTCTGGCTTCTCATTTTGCAAGTCTCTGTAGTTGTCATTTGACACAATAATTCCATCAGAATCATAAGCCAGCTTCACTATGAAGCGATCATCATAGCACACCACTCTCCTGCCTTGAACTCTGCGGGATGGGGTGAAAACCAGGATCTTCTCTTTTTCCAGCTTGCGTAGTATTTCTTGATCTGAAAGAAAAATGTACATTTAATTACAATAGCTCAGTGTAATGAAAGTCATTCTTGTCCATCATCATGATTAGGTCAGCCTTTTGTGACATTCATATACCATAATACTAAGAGCTACAGATTTCAGTTAAATATCACATTTGTTAAGACCCTTACCAAATTCAATTTAATCTTAAGTTTTCATTCAAGTCAAATCATTTTGCACTTTAACTTAACCATGTTAAAGGTGGGGTCTGAGATGTTATAAAAAACGGCTCAAGCAGGCTACATTTTGAAAAGAGACAACCCCTTTCTTCAGACGACCCCCTGCCCCCCGAAGCTACGCCTCCAGAACGCACAGTGCAGGGGGCAGGAACAAATGGCAGTTGATTTTGATAGACATATCAGCGTTCAATCATTT
>JAQQZY010000007.1:16093371-16112340 GCA_030068375.1 Ostorhinchus rueppellii | reverse complement strand
CTAAGCAGCTGGGATAGGCTCCATGCGACCCCCGTGACCCTAGTGAGGATAAAGCGGGTATAGAAGATGAATGAATTAATTAATTGTAAAACATGCTCCGGGAAAATATTTCAGACCCCACCTTTAAGTAAAGTAACAGAAACTCCTATAAATACAGATGTTTTAGGATGACATGTCATATTAGTCTACATCAATACATTGTGACATACTAGCTTGCTATTCTCCCAAAAAGTCAAGGTGGGCTGCACATAAGTGGCAATTTATAAGATCTATCAAAAGCATATTTATGTCATTTTACAATACATTAGTGCAGATATGCAGACAAACTTTTACACCTAAGAGCATTTCAGTTGACAAAATAAGCTATTAAGATGTCTTGGGACTGTTGGAGGAAAACTCTCAGGTATTCCATATGCCACAGAAAGGCCAACCCAATGGGATCTGGTTTCAAACCCAGGACCTTCTGGGTGTGAGTAGTAATGTAGCCAAATAAGTAGCCTATCACGGGACCAAATACTTCAAATGTGATCAGGATATGAGGGATATGACCACAGGGCAATGGCCACAAAAAAAAAAAAAAATGTTTTCACCTGTGATAAGTGCATCAGGTCTCGACTGCTCTTTTCTCCAGGCTGGGACAAAGACAGTGATGTCTTTGTGTCCTTTCTCCAAGAACCATTCAACAGCAAGCTGGATGCCACGGCAGGAGAATACCTCTTTGTTTCCATGGCTACAAAAGAAAACAATTATTATGACCTACTTTAACATAACAACAAGGACATTCATTATTAGAGAAAACATCTTCAATGCTACATTGTGTATCACAGATCAGAATAAATACAACTGTTTGATGTTTGTTAGCACCTTACCTCATTGCCACATTTGAGCCATCAATTACGATGGGCCTGAGGTTATCAAAGGTATCCGTAGTTTCCTCTTCCACAGACACCTCTGGACTAGGGGTCTCTTTAACACAGGGGGACCGTGAAATTAAGGTGGCTGTGTTAGTGCAAGGTGGAATTTCTGACTCTACTTTGTTTCCGAGCCTCACTAACTCTGCAAGAATGTCGTTAATAAGAGCAGCAGCACCCAGCTTGTTGAGCACAGCCTCCACCTGCTCTCCTGAATAGCCCAACTTCAATGCAAATTCCATCTTGGTCTGGTACTGTTTGTCACTAGCAGTCTTGATTCCTGGTCCAGCGCTGGAGTCATCCTCACGGAAATCCTGCGCAGTACTACTCTGGGAAAAACTGGGTCTGTCGAGGCATGGAGAGCGACAGAGCTGTCGATGCGGCTTTGTGACAGCCAAGGGCTCCCTCTTTCTACAGCTGTTGTTGTTTACCTGAACCTTCTGGCATTGCTGCCCTTCAGATTCACTTTCTGAGCTGCTTCCATCCTCAGACTCGTCAGTGGCATGCTGGGCCTCACTTGAGTCAATGTTCTCCTCCCTGCATGGGCGTTTTTCCATTTTGAGCTTCTCCACCATGGACCATGCCGTCATCACGTTCGCCTTGACACCTCAGATTTCCACCCCATGCTTCCTCACCTCCACTGCAACCATGGAATCATATTCAGCGCTGGACTTCAGCACTACAGGCTCTTTGTGTAGGGCCAAAGTACGAGTCTCTCCTATGCGTGTTGGCAAAATTGAACTATTTTATCTGAAAAATAGTAAACACATGATAGGATTTTGGTTACAAGAACTGTTAAAAATAGAAGAATGTGATCTGATAAACTTGACCATAATGTTACCTAAAATTTGGTCTATTCTATCTATTAAGTTCCGTACTCCTTTGCATATGTATTTTAACATCTTCATCTGCTTTACTTTTAAAAACTTCTCCATCTTGTAGATGTTAAAGTTCTAAAACATAATTATCTATTTTGCAAACTTAAGACAGCACATTATGCACAAACTTGCAAAATACAGCTGACAATTCCTAGCATTTCACCTTATGAGTAGCAATGTTTTTCAGCACAGAATATTCTATTTGGTGTTGTGAATAAATTCACTCATAAATTAATGTATTCACTGTAAACAAAGGAATGTATATTAAAACAAAATTGTGTCACTGGTTGTATCTTGTCTGTAGGTGTTAGAAAATACAAAAAACACAGCATATAACAGCTCGACCCCAAAAAGTAACTACTTTGCATATAATATGATCCTGTACTGCAGTGCAAACCTTTCCTCTGTGAGTACAAAACCTTTCCTCTTGGAAGCATTCAAGCCAGACACAGTGGTATGAGTGCAAGAGTTAACATAACCTGAGACAAAGTGTGGGCTGAACAGTGCATCCCAGCGCCTCCAGGCCACTGATACTCAATCTGAAATGCACAGAAATCCTTTGGGGACAAAGCTGCTACATGGTAAAACAATGCAAGATGTGGGGAGGATGCCACTTAACAGCAACACCCCTTAATTTAACTTAAAATAATCTTTTCTAATGATCTAGTGTTTTAATGGAAAGAAAGACTAGACTATAGATGCCCCCAGTCTTGCAGAGTGTAAAATACAGCCAGTGTTGAGCTTCAAGAGGCACAGCCCATGATGTGCGTTGCTTAGCAACACAGCCTTGTCATCAGCTAACTCCTTTTTACCAGTCACGACTAACACAAACACAGCTCATCATCTCTCTTCAGGCAGCCAATAAAGGCAGAACACTTACAGCTATACTACAACTCTACACTAAAACTCTTGAGGCAGCACATTATGTACAAAAATATTCTATTATAACTTACACTTCTATCAGTGTTAAGTGCTGAAAGAGATAAATATTTATCATTTTATGTGTATCTGAGATAAAACAAGTCCTGCCATATCCATTTGTGTTGCTTGCTCATCAAATAAAGCAGAAAAAAATATATTCTGTAATCACCTTCATGTAACACAAGAAACACTCACAAAGGACACTGAAGGCTGACAGGTAATTTGAAGGTCGAGCTATTGCTCCACTTTCACGCATTTTAATGTCATTGACTAATGGAGGTTTACAGCACATGAAGTTGGATCGCATCTTGCAAAGACAGAAAATTTAACATTAAATAACAAGGCTTGGACATTTAACACAAATAGCTGAAAGTGCTCAGCCACTGCTATAGAACTTCAAGGTTTAGTGACAGACTCTGCAAAAACGGTACATAAGCTCACACAGCCCACTACCATTTAAGACATTTTATGACAACATCAATACACATTTAAGGGAGCAGAGCTCCTCCAATCCTTCCCTTTCCACCTCCAGATTCACAGGCTTAGACACAGCAAGGCCTCCAGACTATCTTTGCACATGCACAGGCTCGTGTGGTTGGGTTTCATAGCAACAAGTGAAGCAGCTCCCTGAAGCCATCTTTTACACTGCTGACCTGCCATAGTATCCAGCATAGACCATAGACAAATGGTAGGATGACCGGTATGGTCTGGTTATACTGACATACTGTCTAGTTATATTGAAATGCACCTAAACATATTTAGAGTTAAACACTATGACCATTGTATAAAAATGTTATCTAAAATGTTATTATTTGTAATTTATGGGCAGACCAATAATAGAATGACACTGGTTATAATGATATACAGTAATACACACCAGGAACATGCTCTTACTTAACAGATATAAATAAAATGTGTATAACTGCTTCATTAAAACCAGTTTCAAAGGCCAAACATGATGCCTTTAGAGATATAATACAGATTCATAGCATGCTAAGATGTAAATTTTCAGAAACCCAGTAGCTTTAATACGGAAAAATGTGACTACAGCAAAACTGTTGAACATCTGAGATGAAAATAGATTACTTTAAAATATGTACAAGAGACTAAATGTTAGCTCATCTTCTGCGCTAAATAGAACAAAATCACTTACAGGAGAGAGAAAACTTGTCAAAACGTGTCATAACAAGGACACCGGAAATATCCATTTCCCATATTCCCATGAATAAATCATGGACATTTAAGATCAGTTAAGAAGGTGACATATTGACTGTAACAGTAAAGACACTGAACATTTACTGGGCTACTTACTCAATGGTTCATTTATATGTTAGCAGATAATATAATTTACTGAGCCAAATTTTCTTATGCCTTTTGTAAATGGATTGCTTCAGAAGGTCAAGTGATCACATGAAAATAGTTACTATGAAAAACAGCGGCCCTGTGACAAATCAAGTTATGGCTTAAAGATTCAGAGACATTAGAACATTCAAGATAAGACCCTTAAGTACTTTTTTGTGTACGTCTGCCTCCATCCCATAACAAAGCCTGTATCTTTGTTTATTATTAATAGCGTGATGATTTATGACGATGTATTAGTACTCAAAGATGCAGAAGGGTTCATCAGCTGTGCATAATTTTTCATCTATAAATTAAGCAGACTCACTCCACTCAATTATTTCATGCAAAGCAGTTTAACAATAAAGCTCAAAGTCACAAAGAAAGCAGAGCATTTCCCTGACATGTCATTCTAAGATGTCTTTAAGTGGATGTTCACACAAACAGGCTAGTTTTACATGATTTGTATAAATTGAAAAGGTTTTATTTGTAATTCCATTATTCTTTCTTACTCTTTTCCAACTGATATTATAATTCAATAATGCTAAATAAGGCATTAATCATTTCCAAGTAACCATTTATGATTCACATTTGGTGACTGACATAGAATAATCAGCGTTAGTTTTACAGACTAATACGGACAAATCATAATATCTCAACATCTAATAAAACCTGTATCAAAATATAAATAAAGTTTGTCTTTTAACAGCAAGGAAAGCACGTGAACATTTGAGTGTTCTACTGAAAAGTTTAAGCTTTACCTAACAAACCTCAACAATGTGCAACTACACACGAAAGGAGATTTATATACATGACTAAAAACCATGCCCACACAGTAAACGGATTAACTTTAATAGCACGCAAAATACCTGCAATCATCAGCTAAGTGGTAGACACGTCAAAACAAACAAAAAACTACAGTGCTGGATATCATTAGCAACAGCATAAGTGAGTTGTTAGAAATGAAATTAAGGGAGAGTAAAGAACATGACAATGCCGCTGTGCTCACCAAAACAACCCAGTTTTACAGTATAATATCATTCCTGCACACTGCATCCTCTTTGTAAGTAAAGTTCTAAAGATAACTGATTTGATACCATTAGGCCCCGGATAACGGTATCCAAATGTTAGCAAGCTAGTTTCCTTTGGCAGCATTAGAGGTAACGTTTTAGCTGGATAAACTCACCTGGATATATGTATATATGATGTTGGTCAGTAACGGAGAGATAATAAGACTCCTCATAAAGCCAACTAACAGTGACCATCAATCTTGTCAGGCAAACCCGGCCTTTATGTTGTTAGCTAGTTAGCAAGTAGCTAACATGCATTAATGATAGCGAACTCAGTGGCTCCAGAGGCTAACTTAAACGTTAGGTTGCTAACGATAGTTAGCTTTAGCTGCTTAGCGTGGCTATCGTTTTTTTGCCGGAACACTGTAGTAACTTAAGATAAAGTTGATAGCTATTTCAGATGTCCGACGGAGGTGAAACCACATTAGCACAACTAGTTTTAATACATTATCTGCATTTAAAGCACTGCCATCAGTGAGTTGAATCGGTGCTCATCTCACCTTGTTGCTGTCATCCTCTTCGCTTGTAACAGTTATGTTTTGCTGCCATTGGCGCTGTCGCAGTTTGGTCAGGGTTGCCAGATAATGCGAAGGAAACCAGTAACCTAAGCTGTGAAAAGACAATGGTGTCAGAACAGAAGACGGTAAAGAAAATGGACTTAGGTGTTCCGTTACTTTATCAGAAATGCATCTTTCTTTCTTACAATACTTTAAGAAATGTCATCATTAGATATCCATAAATATTACTCCTGTTAAAATAACGGACCACTACACCTCTCCCGTGGGAGTACTTTTAGCAGAATAACACTATTAAAACTTTTGTATTAGAATTTAGATTCTGATACAAAGTGAAATTTCGTTCCAATATACAATCAGCCAGAGTAAAAAGTTGTCCAATTTCCAGTTTCTGTGCAAAATTGTTCATTTGCCCTTTTCTAACATTAAAATGTTTTTGTTTTTTTTAACTTCACAGCTTTACAAATAACTATTGTGCTACTTATAGTAAGAAGTCCATATTTGTTATAAATGTCACGAGTAAAGCCATCAGGATTTTCTTTGCAAATGTGAGACGTTAAATTTTTTCTTTCTAAATTTATTGAATAAACTGTAAAGCTCTAAAATTAAAAATAACTAAATCCTGGCTTTATTACCTCCGCCAAGGAGGTTATGTTTTTGCCGGTGTTTGTTTGTTTGTCTGTTTGTTAGCAACTTTACAGAAAACCTACTGGATGGATTTTCTTGAAATTTTCACCAGTGATAGAGAATCACCCAAGGATGGTCCCATTAACTTTTGGTCACGATCCAGATAGCGGTTTTGACGTTATGATGTCATAACCTTGGCGGAGGTTTGCGCTCACTGAGCGCTCTTGTTAATAACAAGTAACACAATATTCTCCAACCTTGGGGTCATGACCCCACATGGGGTCGCCTGAGATTTCTAGTAAATGATTTAAAATAAAATAATAATAATAATAATAATAAATATATTTTCAATATATATTTCATTACAATTAAAACAGCACACACTTTTCATAATAAAAATCAAGTTCAAATAGAATGTAGGCTATAATATCTGGTATCTTGACTGACTCAGTTGTGTGAACGCATGCATTACTACGCTTCAACCTGCTTGGACAGCAGCAGTCAGAAAACCGAACCGAACAGAGAATGGAAAAATTTCTTCACCTGCCTGGTCCCGCCAAGACATCTCCAAGAGAAACTGAGAAGCGGACACTAAAAAGGTGCATTACCTATATTATATAGCCTAAATGTCATCTAAACTTAACGTTTATTTACAACACAGTATAGCAAACTATTACATGATCAAAAACAAATAGATTTTAGTTAAAAAAAAAAATAAATAAAGTCTTTGTTTTGAATGTCTGGGGTCGCCAGAAATTTGTGATGTTAAAATGGGGTCACAAGCCAAAATAGGTTTGGAATCAATGAAATAACATATTAATTCAGAATATTCAGTGATGAAAACATCTAGAAACAATGAACATTCTAAGAACAGAAAATCAAAAGGTCATTTGGAAAGGCTGTTACATTGAATTTCTAAATAAAAATCATAAGCTGTCTAATAAATGTTTCCAAAGCTGTGTTCAGTTATGCTGTAGTCATATAATGCCCAAAACATTTTCCTTGCTTTAACTACTTGGATGTTGAGGTTATCTGAACATCTTCCAAGGAACTGAAAAAGAACAATTAAAAACAGAAATATACAAAATGATGTCTTGTCATGTTTATTTTAGTGTAAGGCAGTGTTCTACTTTGACAAAACGGTAACAGCTTTTCAAAAAGAATCTCCTAATATGAACACAACTGTGTAACAGTTAAAAAAAAATCTAAAAGAAAAAAAACAAAACAAAACAGAATACTGTCAGTGTGAAAGGTCAGATCTGAATACAGTGTTACAGTGTACAAATAGATAATATAAATACAAATTGTTTGAAATTTGTTCATTATCACACTATAAAAACTACATTTGACATTTTTATCTCTGCCCAATAAAACATTAAGTTCACAAATAAATGATACAAAGTGAAAATACCAGCTCCTAACTGTTCTAATCAACTAAGGTCAAACTGCCTTTTCAATTCACAAACTTACAATAATGCTGTGAAGTGTGTTAAATTATGCAATCCATAAATGATCAAGCTGCAGTAAAATGGGACAACCTACTTTTCCACAGTACAGCCAATATGGCTTGTCAGTACAGATGCACAGACAAAAAGTTTCTGATTATGAGATACTAGCAGAATATTTCATTTTTTCCCCCTCTTAGTTTCTCAAAAATTAAAATCACTACACAAAAAGATGCTTGCCAACAGCCTATTAAATGACTCAGCAGCTGAAATTTAGATATAAGCACTGTCAATCCATTTCTGTCAAACTCATTTAAATTATATCCTATGCTTAAGAGGATCAAGACACTTTTCATGTTGTATAATGAAAGATAACAATAATAGACAATGAAAACTAGTTTTGTGCATGACAAGCAACATACAAAAGCAAAGAGAAGCTGTAGGGAAAAAAAAAAAAGGTAAAACTAACATAACCAACCTTAAAGCATGACTAGTGTACATTGACTTAAGCGGGATTTGGCAAATGAAGCAAGACTTGGCCAGCCTTGTTTGGTTATACTATGGAAACCAGGCTAATTAACACCAATTAGACAAAACATGGCATTACTATTAAAACCTGGATAGTGAGGCTACATGTGTGTGTAAACATTCAAGTAAAATTCAACAGCTTAATGAGATGAACCTACTGGCATTTCAATGTAAAAAGAAAAAACACACTTTCCCCAAACTGTAACTAACTGACATGAAAAACAATGAATGTGACATGTATGTGGCAAGTAACTGTTACTGTGCAAATGCAGAACATCCCTTTTGACTTCCCACTAAGAGGGATGGGCACAAACTCCACATTTCAAAATGTTTTCTAATTTCAATTCAAGTCCTGTCTATCACAGTGTACATCAACTTCTAAATGAAATAAAATGTGCAAGTTGAAAACAAGTAAAGCAGTTACTCCTTCTGATGTAACACAAAGCACTCATTGGCACATATAATTCTTGTTTTAATGCCAGCTGTATGATTGAGAACCTTTCAATTAAGGGATGCCTCTGCTAGACTGGTACAGGCAGTGGGGCTTATCACCTCCCTAGGCATTCCTGTTTCGCTGACGTCAGTGTCATCTGTGGACACACCTGTGTTCAGAGGACTTCCAGGAGAAGACATTCCTTCCCTAGCTCCCGCTCTGCTTTGAACACACTGATTATATGACTGCACATTAGTGGCAGCTTTACAAAATGCATCCTTGTCTGTGTCGTTGGATAATGCTTCCTCCCCCATCATTTCAGAGTAAAAAAAAGTGCTGTGAGGTAAACAAGACTCTGCCTGCAAAGGAAGGTGACACTGTCTATTATAAAGCTCTGGACTTGGTGAAATTAATTCACAGGACACATTATCTGACAGATTGGAACAAAGATGTAGAGCTTTACTGTTTGGAAAGTCACTGCTAGATGGAGCAGAAAACATTTTGTGTTTTACTTGAGTTTGGCTGAGACTCTGTACTTTATCAGTGATTTCCCTATCTGTTAGGGGCAGGCTCAAAGCCACTTCTGACCTTGTTTGCCATGCCATAATGCTGCTACTGTCTCGAGCCTCTAATGGGGAGACAAGTGCATTCTTTTTGTAATATGAAGAGGATTCTTGCTCAGAGTCCTTCTCTGTCTGGAAACAGGAAATGATAGGACCTCTGTTCTCTCTGTACGTGTCAGGCATCTTTACCTCCAGGCTTTCTGTGTCCAAAGACCTACTTCTCCTGTCTAAAGACAATGGATTAGACATGGACTGACTGACTCTAGTAAGGCCTAGGTGCCGTGGGAGACTCGCTATTGCCCATGTGTTACTGAACAGGTTCTGTTCATACAGATCCAACATTTGATAGTCACATTCAGCAAATGCATCTTTTTGAAGGTAGCTTTCTTCAAATTCCTGATAAGGTGATGAAATGTCCTCCTCTAGATCCATCTGAATCTGCTCATCATATTCACCCTCATTGTGCATATCCACTACATCAAATGTGACTATGGTTGGTAAGGCCTCCATATTTGGAGTGAAGGCAGAGTTCGCCTCTAAACCTTCCACACTGTTGTGCAAGTTGCTCAACATCTGAGAGTGTTTTGTGTAGTCTACAAGTGCCTGTGAGAAACACACAGCTTGTCCGTCCTCCTCATCATTGTTGAAATCTGTAGACTGAGTATTAATGTTCCTGTATGGTAAAGCTACAGGTTTATTTTCCTCAAGATGCTGTTCTTTGGGCTCGCAGAATGTCTCAAAATCTGGGTCAGATGCACTTCCAAACGATATGTTGCTGTGTCTTTTCTCACAGTCAGCATTTATGGATTTTTCGGCATAGCAAAGCTTATTTCCCTTTTCATCAAATGAATCTGGTTTGATATTATTCTTGTTCACTGATGCGTGTGGTTTAGAATTCAAATTAATGTTTTTGTTCAAGCTTATTTCGTGCACACTAACTGCATCTCGTGCCAGCTCTGGCGATTTACTGCACGTGCTCTGGATTTCAAGAAAACTATGACCTTTATACACTTCAGGACTTATTTGTAATCGATTCATTTCAGGAACAAAGGCAGAGTCTGTCACATCTACAGGCTTACTTAAATACTCGCACTGCTTGGAACCAGGCAGTTTTGATTTGTTTTCATAGTGTGGACTGATAAGACTTTCATCAGGGGCAAAAAGTTCATAGAGGGCATCACCACTGTAACTATCTCTGGGTAATCGGTCTGGCCTAAGTCTGTCAGTTTTTTCTTGTCCTTCTTCAGGTCCTGGAGTAGTTGAGTCATAGTAGCCCTCATCGCTGTTTGGAACAGATTCTTGATGCTCACTTTGAGGAGTTAATACATCAGCAATTGAGGAAGTGTCCATGCCACTGGCTTGCTGTGCACTGTTACTGTTCAGTAAGTCCATATTATGAGAACTTGTCAGCTCAGTGGTTACATCTGTGTGATCTTGGTTGCAAGCGCAGCAAATATCCTCTGAAGCATTGTTTCCCCAGAAATCCTGAAGACACTCCTCGTCAAAATCTTCAGGAGAGGCCATTTCTTCACCACCACCCTGATATGTAAGATAACAGGAGGCCCTTTTCCCCCCATTTCTACTCCTTTCCCCTGAAACTGTGCTCTCTGTGATGCTGTCATCTTCTTGATCTGCAATGATGTCTCCGCAGCCTGTGAGTGAGTCAAAACTCTTTAATGAGGCAACATCTCCAAAAATTAGGTTCAACTGCTCAGATGAACTAGCAGGCATTTCAGACTTCAGTACAGGCTCAGAGGTCATCTTAAGTTTAAGACACGGGTCACTGTGAACTCTGGATTTCTCTTCCTCATATTCACTGGAAACTACAGCCAACAAATTCATCTCCTCCATTTGATTATCACATAGCTCATCACCAAGCTCAGACTTTGGGCTATCTTGCATCACTGCATTCTTCTCCAACGCCATTGCATTAGCATCAATACATTCAGCACCAATAGAAATATCACATATAACTTTTTCAAAGTCAGGCACATCGGGTTCAGGTCCCAGGCACTCTGTAAAATACTGCTTGATGTTGTCCTGGACAACAGGCACCTCTTTCTTGCACGGAGGACAGGACATGGCAATCATTTCAGTTTTATCCAGACCAACATTTCTCTGGTTTCTGTGATGCTTAATGCTGTGGAACAGACTCCTCAAACCCCTTTTATGCCGGGTGAGAGTCAGAGATTTCTGGTCAGCAGAGGGGTGACTACATTCATTGTGACAGCTGCTGTGGAGCTCTCCTGCGGCGTGCCTCTGGCTGTGGTACTCAAAATCTCCAGCTGAGGCATAGCCACTTCTGAGATTGTCATCATGACAAGCCTTACTTAGCCCATCGTGTGTTTTGCTTTTGCCGATTCCTTTTTTAGAAGACCACAGATTTTTACTTCTTCCTCCAAAGAAACTTGGTAAAATGCAGATGCTTTTACGAACTCCAAAAAATGTCAAGGCAGTCCTTCGAAACCTCCCAGATTTGTGGGATTTCACGGTAGTGTTCGTGGCATCTGAATGAAGCTCCTCTGTGATTTCATCACACGAGGATGGCTGGCCGGAGACTGAGGCTTCATCCTTGGTGTCACTTGGTGGATCATCTACCTTGCGAAAAGCCATGTCTATTAAAATTTAGAGAAAGATGGATCCAATGGAAGACATAATAGCTGAAGTTTTAAAATCAGCTAATAGACTGACTGCCTTGAAGTGCACCTCCATCTGTTGAGAAAAATCAAGATTATTCATCAAATAAAATCAACTCAGGTCACTTCAAAAGTAAACTTAGTGATCATTTGCAACCTCATTTGTACAAATACAGCTTTATCTAAGTATCACGTATATTTATAAAATTCATGATTACCTGTAGTAGATGTTGCACATACACTGATGAATATTTACTTAAATGGGTGAACAACTGGAATATAAAACAGTGATGATCTGACTTGTATATTGATTTGAAGATGTAAATAGCAGTGCTATGTCAATATGTGTTTGACCTTAACCAGTTCATCCTATTTGCTTCATCTGATATATTAAGTGTGAATGTGTTTCACAATTCAGCAGCCCACTCTGTTAAATGCCTTAGCATCCCCTTTAGCTGCTCTCATCAACACAAAATAGACTGCACTGTGTTTTTAGTTTTTACCCCTTGGCCAACTTCTGGCAGAAGAGATACTGTAACTGTTTTGTCATCTGTCTATCTGTCATATCAACTACATAATCACATTATCTGAAGAATACATTGCAATATCTGCCCAAAATGTATACTATGGATGCATTTTGGCATGGAGCAGAACAAAAAAAGGTCACCTTGGCCTACTTTTTCCAAAGATTCAATGGTCTTGTACAGTTACAATATCTGAGTACTTCAAAATATTAATATGTAATGAATTTGAAACAAAGACAAACTAATCTAAATTATAGAGAAGTAACTTTCAGCAAAATCTTGCACTATTTTTAGCCGAGGGGGATTAAAAGTGTGCAGCACATCATGTTTAAACTTTGTCTTACACAAAAGAGGAATTTGTGATTTTATTTGGAACAGACAATGAATCTATCTATCTATCTATCTATCTATCTATCTATCTATCTATCTATCTATCTATCTTAAACCGTTCTTTAAACATTGGCACATTTTAATAATTTGCTGCTGATTTTCATAATTTAGCTATTTCACCCCGATAAACACTGCAACCTCAATTGGACAACATATTGAATGCATTGTAAAATAAAAGTTCATGTCCTGGCCAAGTGACTAATGGAGTGAGAGAGCATTGTGCAGCAATACTAATCATTACAAATGTGTTTTTAAAAATTAATTTAGCAGTAATAATACCTCAAATTATAGGTCTAAGTGAGTACTTTAAAATGCCATTAAGGAATAATAACCAATATTTACTAAAAACATGAATTTATCATCATTGACAAAGTAACAGAGTGAGCAAGAATATACAGTAGTTATTCAAGGTTTGGAAAAAATGCCAAAAAGTGCTGTTGTTCAAGGAAAGTGCAAATATGTATCATACCATACTTTTCTTAATATATGAGAGTACATTATATCCAAAAAATGAAGCAGATATAATTTTTACTTAAGTTTTAAAATACATTAATTCATGGTAACGGAGTGAGAATCAAAATAAGTAACAGTGTGAGGTGTTCGTTCAGTGTGATTCACAATAATAATAATAATAAAAGATTTTATTAAAATACTGATAAAATTATCAATCTTTGGTGACATAGGTTTCAATACTATATTTCATACACATCTTTCTGCTGTTTTTTTAATACTAAAAAATGTTCAAAATCATTATCGTATTTGACTATTATGAAATAGAAGGTCAGAAACAGGCATATATTTTAAACATTTATTTAAACATTGGTATTTACATTCTGAATTTATGCTGTATACATTCATTTACAACTTTTACTGTTCTTAATTTACATTGCTTTCTGTTTACATAGCAGTAAATAAATAAATTAAATAAACACAGTTGTACAAACTATAAATACATGTCTTTAGTGCTAAATAATCAAAATATTATTTTAGAAAAAAAAAAAAAAAGACATGATGTTCACTTTCACTTGGCCAGGCCCTTCAGTAAAACTTTAGGGGTTAAGGGGACTCCTCTAACCCAGTAATTATTACATTTGTATACAAATATACATGGACAAGTATAATACTTCGAGCCTATAAAGTGTATTTATAAAATTCATAAATGCGTGTAATAATGTTGCATACATACTGGTAGATATAGGTGAACCACTGGAATATTAAACACTGATGTGATTTGTACATTGATTTTAAGATGTAAATTAATAGCAGTGTTATGTCGATACGCGTTGGACCTTAAACTGAAGCAGCTCGTCTTATTTTCCACAACAAAAGCTATCCTTTTATGTGGTTTTCACACATTTCTAGACTCCGTAGACCAAGTTTGACAGTTATTTTCACCTAAAATCAGTGTGGATGCTACCTACAGTCATAGCTAGTTCGCTAAATGAGTCACAAAGTAAACAAACTCACCAAGTGCAGCCCAAATCTTGCAGCAGCTGATGTTGATAACCCGTCCTGGACTCAAACTTAACCACCTCTTACTGCAGACAAGGTTGGGCTTTATCCACCTTCAGTTGGGTTTAACTTTTAGCCCCTGCAGTTTCCTGGAAGTCGAGTCTAGCCGCTTTGACCCGATAAGGTTTCATTTGTTTCCAGGAGCCGTTAGCTAGCTGCGGTGCTTTGCTAACTGCGTTACGGAACAGGCGGTGTGTTGTTCAGTTTATGGCTGTAATGGGAGTCTGACAGCTGCTAACGGTGGGGACGTTAAACCTCATCGCATCTACACAGGACCACAGAAGTCCACAGGCCACGCCACCCACGGAAAGATAGGGCTGTACCTAGCATAGCCACGCACGGTTATTTCACTCAAGATGTTCACATAAAGCCAGCGTTTAACTGTTTGATGATGACTTCCTCTCCCGACTTCTCAGGTGAATTTTCCCAAATCTCCTTTCGTGGCGTTCCACCGGCGCACACTAGTGACGCAACACGTGTGCTTTTTTTGGGTTTTGTCCGTGATTTTGTGACAAGAAGTACATGTATTCTGCATAAAAGCAGACACAATGTTAAATCTAAATTGTCTTGTACTTATAGTGATTAAAAAGATGTCTGCTCAGGCTTATATGAAAGGATGCATACACATTTTAATCCGACTAATTCAAAAATATCATTTATAATCAATCTTTTTTTTATGTTATTATGGAAATTTCATATTTATAAAATTTCCAAATTTTGTCTTTTGTTTTTTTTCTTCTTTATGTTTTTTTTTTTTTTTTATGAAGTTTTGTATGTATGGCCTTGGGAGAATGGATCAAGAGAACTATGTTATATAAATACATGATATTAATATTTAATCAATGAAATAGTAGTTTAAAAAATTAAACTGAGATAATGTGAAGCCAATGAAACTGTACTTGATATATATCTCCTAATTGTATGTTGGATGTGTGTTTATGTAAGTGTCAAATAAAAAAAAATCAGTTAAAAAAAAAACTTCCAAATTTTAACATTTTTATTAATCCACAATTTATATCGATTCATTATCCCTAGTAAGCTCAAAAAGCAACACTATACATTAGTACATACCAAGAATTCTTTAAAATTAAATACCATTGCATTATATTTATAACTGATAACGCTCCCTTTCAATAACTGTGTTGTCTTTTTTTTTTTGTTATATTTTGCATATTGTCTATTATACGGAAGCCCGATTCGGTCATACCGTTCAAACAGTTTTTTATATTGTTTTCTCGTGATAATGACATAATTTTCTCATTATCTCGAGAAAAAAAATATTGTTTTCTCGTGATAATGACATAATTTTATCAAGCACTGAGTGCAATTGCACATCCGCAGCACAACGGCGCCAGGTTAGCTGCAGCAGGACCAACAGGAGTAGGAGACCCGCACATATTCATGGAGGTAAGCAGTTTTTGTGGCTGTCAGGCAGTGTCAACTATAACGTATCATTTTGAAAATGATGAGAAAATTATGTCGTTATCACGAGAAAACAATATTTGTTTTCTCGAGATAACGAAAAAATTATGTCGTTATCACGAGAAAACAATATAAAAAACTGTTTGAACGGCATGACCGAATCAGGCTTCCGTACTATTGGCTGTTTTATGTAATATTTCATCGTATTGTTGTGGTTCTTTAACAAAATTCATTATTAAAAAAAAGAAAAGGAAAGGAAATCCATGATTGATTTTGTGACATATACTGTGTGTATTCTGCATAAAAGTACATACCCTGTTAAAAGATGTATGGCCTTGTTTTTCTGCATGCAACATTTTATGAGATAATGATGATGAATGAATTATGCAAAAAGCTCAAAAATGCAGAGGAGTAACAGTCAGAGCAGGGTAACGGAAAAATAACACAGAAAGGAAAAACTTTCTGGAATGCTATTTAACCCATGAAGACCCAGTGTTACCTTTGTGGCTGTTCAAAAATGAATTTTACTCTGTATTTACCCTTTCTTAAGTGATTTATTATCATTTATTATAATACTATTCTCTCTATTTTGCATTGTTTCAGTGAAAACCAGGTATTTTCCTATGTTTACTTTACTTATCAAGTAAAGGTTCATAAAAACTTAGATTAAAGTTGAAGGTTTTCATATGGGAAGCAGAGAAAACTGAAAAAAAGTGATCTGTTTTTAGTAAAAATATAATAATTGAACACAAAACAGGTGTGCACATCCACTGTCATTTATCAGACTCCATGGGTTTTACTGGTGAATCAATGTTCTAGAAGATGACGGTGTTTCTACATTCACTACCGAGCTTCTGAATGTCCAAATGGGTTATATCTGATGACCATGAAAAGACAACAAACTGCATTTTACACCAATTATTTAGATGGATGGATAGGATTAGTGGATCAATAGGTAAACATTTTCACAGTAAATGCTTTTGGACGCTAGAGGATATTTGCGTCTTTATGGGTTAATTTGGTTTAACGTCTGAATCGATTTCCAACTGTGGAAAAAAAAAAGACTTGTGTTTTATCTTTCAAGTAGGTAGTATTTTGGTTGCATTTTGGAGGGGGGTGGGTTGGATGCAAATTTGCATCAATAGGCGTCAAGGGGATAAATCCTGGACATTACCATTTCTTTATTGCATCAGTAATAACATCAAGGAAATGCATATTCAATTTTTGCACAACATATATCCCACTAACCTATACTCTAAATATTTAGATCTTGAAAATACATGTACATTTTGTAACCAATAATCAGATTCACTTCTTCACACTTTCTGTTACTGCCCTACTCTCTTTCTTTTTTGGTCCACCTTTAAATTACATTTCTTCCTATTTAACCAACACCACTGAAATCACAGAGAAGAATCTAATTACCCATTTTGACTATACATATTCTAAAATATAATTTCTAATGAATCTTTTATTTTACTGAGAAAATATTCATAATTTTTTTTTTAATTGCAAGATTTTCATGTGGGAGTGCAACATTTATTTTAATTCATTACCCCTGATCAACTCAACAAAATCCAATAATTCTTTAAAAATGAATGATTATGCTTCTTTTCGATAATTGTACTGACTTTGTTTAAAATTATATTTTTGTGTATCATCTGTTGCCTGTAATGTTTGATTGTATTGATATGATTCCTTAATAAAGTTTGTTGGGAAAAAAAAACAAACAAACCAAAAACACAATAACAGGGTGGTGTTGTTTAGAAAATGCAGAGGACTAACAGTAAGTCAGTAGTCATGGTATCCAGAACATTGCTGATTGGACAGGGAGTCCTTTTTACAGGAACCTCTGTAAAAATACTGATAGGTGTAGCAATCAAAACAAATGTCTGTGTCAGTATCTTTAAGAGCACATATTTTAGTTTTGCAAATAGAAGTATAACATGTTAAATCAATGAGAATGATCTGAACTAAATGTTTTCTGTTTTTGTTTCCTTACAGCAGTGCAAAGTGAATGATTCTACAACTTACAACATATAAATGATATCCAACACCAAGATAAGTGACTTAAGTCCATGATAAGAATATGTTTTATCTTATCTTAGGCAAACCCACCATTGCATCATAACTTTCAAACATGTAACAGAACTTAATGCTTTTCCTTGTTGTGTGTTTCTAAAGTAAAAATAAAGTTTACTAGAGGAATAACAACTTAATGTTGAAAGCAGTTAAGCAATACTTTAAGGGTTGTGGAGTCACTTGTGAACGTTTGGACAAATGTTTCCGTAAACCGCAGTGGATTACATCACTACTAGCTTTTGGATAAGCTGTATCAAGTTTTTCAGCAATATCAGTGTGACACATTATTTAACGTCAAAGGGTTTTCTGGAAGATCTGCCAAAAATATATCAATCAATAACTTGATTTGACTTCCTTCAGCAACTTAGGCTGTAGTTCACTATCGGTCATTATGACACATAATAAGAAAGAGAGAGAGAGATTTGAAATGTTTTATAATTAAAATATTTGTCTGTACAATCACAATTATTTAACAGAAATGTACATACATTCAAACATATGTAATTGCAATAAAAGAAAAAATAGGCCTGTAAAAAAGTTTAATGCTACAGTAAAAATCACCTTAATACACTGAATGATTAGACAGACATTAAATTACATATCAAAGGTGTTCATTTAGGTTGTATAGCAAGCGTCTAACTTCTTGCTTGGTCTTTAACTTTTATTTTAATACTTTTTTTCAAAGTGCTTTTAAAGTAAATGTGGTCCTTTGTTGTTGTTGCTATGAGTCCACGTTGGTCGTCATATATCTCCATGTGTTTTCCCTTTATGTTTTCGATTGCCGAACATCTGTCCACTCCATTTTGGTGTTCTGCAGCGCCTGAGTCTTCTTCTCATCCACCTGCACGTAATCCACTCTGTGCTCATCAGACAGGAAGGGTTTCTGCTGGACACAAGCAGAGGGAAGAGACTTGAATTAATAGAGTTCAGACAATTAACAGTTCATTTTTAACGCTGTCTAACTCTTCAAGTTATCTCATCTAATGTGATTTTACACGGTTTGCGTTCTATTACAAGCCTACTGGATAAATTGCTGTTTTTTCTCTGTGAATGAGCTCTAATTTGGTGATTTAAATTTCATGCAATATGTCATGGCTGCTCCCCCTTGAACTGCCACCTTATCGTGGTGGGGGAGTTTGAGTGCCCGAATGATCCCAGGAGCTATGTTGCCCGG
>JAQQZY010000007.1:16062212-16081775 GCA_030068375.1 Ostorhinchus rueppellii | reverse complement strand
ATTAGATTAGATTAGATTAGATTAGATTAGATTAGATTAGATTAGATTAGATTAGATTAGATTGAACTTTATTGATCTTTTGGGCAGAACTCTCAGGAAATGGAGGTTCCAAAAGCATTACAAACACTGAATGCATACACACAAGAAACACCACAAAAAATAGCAAAACAATTCAACAACTTTAACAAACAGAAGTGAAAACTGACCATTGTACTTTGGAAAGTAGTAGTAGAAACAAGTGGCAAAGTAAAGTAGTAATGCTAATAATAATAAGTATCTTATGTTATAACATAATAATATTAAAGTATGCACAATAAGTGTATGTATATTTCTTAAAATAATTGCCTGGGTACTTTTTTCAGATTTTTTAGGAAAAACTAAAATTCCACCACAAATTGAGTATTTGATGATTTAGGGGGAAAAAGTAATTGAGTTCAAAGTCGACATGAGTGTTTGTGCTAGAAATAAGTGTATATCAGTGCATCATTTTCACAATATTTCCTGAGTATACCGAGTGTAGATGTGGTAGATCTGAAGTTTCTCATTTACCATTGTAGATAACCTCTGAGGGAGATAGGATCAGAAACGATTCATCTGAAAGCAGATTTCCAGTAAACATGTTTCTAACCTCAGTGGTCTGTGGTGTTTTTTTAAACTTAAACTGTCCATACCTTGACAAACAAGACATTTTCTTCTGGCTCTGACCTCATTTCATAGTTTGTTTCACAGCTCACCACTTCCTGCGTGTGGTCAGATGACAACAGTGTGTCCTGGGGCTGCAGGGTGGATGACTTTTACTAAGACGATGCACTTTGTGATGTTGAATACACTTGTGTTTTCAAATCACCATCAGTTCTAGACCAGGGAACATTAGAGTTACTAACTACCTGCGTCCTCCAGGGTCCCAAACTGGCAGATCTGACTGATGCTGCTGATCCAGCTGTTCATCTCCTCCTCCGTTTTGGCCACCAGGTAGAAGACGCGAAACGACGTCTTCACCACGAACAGGTGCTTTCCATGAAAATCTCGCTTTATCCTGAGTTGGCCGTTGAGCATTTCCACCTCACACTCTTTCAGGTCGATGGTGCGGATTGGCTTTTTGGAGTTTTTACTTTGATAATACTCCAGCACATCTGGGTTACCACTCATGCGGCCTCTTCTGAGCACAAACCAGCGTTTCCTCCAGGCCTGCAGGAGAAAGCAACACAAAGTTTGGATGTGGCTGTGACTTTAAACTTATTCTGCAGAGTCCTGGTGTATTCCCGTCTCCCTTGACTCCAGCAGTGACTCTGCATTAGTCATGAGCAGACATGGGAATTAGATCACAGCTCCTTCTCACAAGCGTTAACTTAGCAGCGTTAAACTTCTTTTTTTGTTTTCAAATGGTCACTAAGCGGAACCTTCACACATCTTTCCCAGAAGTACAAAGAAGAGGAAGTTGACTGTATTTAAAAGAAAATGGCTAATACAACGAAAGAGGTATTTATACAGTATGTGGTGAGAGCTGCATATTCACGACTGATAACCTGATACATATTTTTAGCTTCAGAGAGAAACTAGAGCCAGAGAAGTCATCACTGCATCAGAGGTGCCGTCTCCAAAGATTGAAAACAACTTAAAAAAAAAAAAATTATTTCATTGTGATTTTTATGTTTTCATATTTTATATTTTAACTTTCCCTTCTTATGCCTCTCTTGCGATGCTTTTATGTTTTACGTAAATCACTTTGAATCGTCCTGTACATGAACTGTGCTATATAAATAAACTTGCCTTGCCTTTTGTGTATTTCTGGAAATGCATCAAAACTTTAAATCAAATTCAACTACATATTTGTCATGCAGAAAATATAAAAATATAAAGTATGTGGTGAGAGCTGCATATTCACAACTGATAACCTGATACATATTTTTAGCTTCAGAGAGAAACTAGAGCCAGAGAAGTCATCACTGCATCAGAGGTGCCGTCTCCAAAGATTGAAAACAACTTAAAAAAAAAAAAATTATTTCATTGTGATTTTTATGTTTTCATATTTTATATTTTAACTTTCCCTTCTTATGCCTCTCTTGCGATGCTTTTATGTTTTACGTAAATCACTTTGAATCGTCCTGTACATGAACTGTGCTATATAAATAAACTTGCCTTGCCTTTTGTGTATTTCTGGAAATGCATCAAAACTTTAAATCAAATTCAACTACATATTTGTCATGCAGAAAATATAAAAATATAAAGTATGTGGTGAGAGCTGGATATTCACAACTGATAACCTGATACATATTTTTAGCTTAAGAGAGAAACTAGAGCCAGAGAAGTCATCACTGCATCAGAGGTGCCGTCTCCATTTCATGCACCACACTTCAACATTAAAAATATTTAAGGCGTTGTTGTCATGTTGAAAACAGAGCTGCTAATATCTTTTCACACTCAGGTTTGTGGCTTTGTGGCCATTGTCTGGGTGGAGCCTCGATTTAGTTTCAGCTCCTGATATTTTTCTGTGGTGTGAAAACTTTAAACATCAGCCTTTTTTTTCCGCTTGTGGGTGCAGGTTCGTTCCTGCACAAGGCAGTTGGTAATTTATGTTTTCTTACCAGGAAATGGTTCGACATTTCCATGTTACTGCCAATAACAATGACAAGTTTAGGAGGAAACCGTAACTAGACAGATGACAGTCTGGTCCAGGTTTAGGCCCCATTTCCCACCTCCAGGATCAACCAACTCAAGTTATGTGTGGATCTAAAAGTGAATCAATAGGTTTTATTTCATTTGTTCCACAGAAAAAGCCAAAGCAAATGAGAACAGAGTAATTTAAAGGGTTTACTGTTATGTGTGACAGAGGTTTCTAGTTCAAAAGCCTGTATTCTCCTCAAACTATTAAAAAAACCCCACACAAACTCCAGCAGATATGAACACACTGGCTCAACATCCACTTTGAACCACAGCTCACTGGTCAGCAGATGAAGAGAAACCAGTTCATCATCAGTTCAGTCATCATGTTACTGAGCTGTGGTGACGTTTGAACACATCTGATGACTTTTTCTTCTCTAGAAGCAAGAATGAAATTGATGCTGAAACCAATACAGAGTGAATCTATGTGTACTGAATCCCTTTTCCATGAGGAGTGGACTTTTTTTAAATTAAGTTTTTAACAGAATTCTTTATTTGACTAAAGTAAAACATGTTTATATATATTGTTATATTTAATAAGGTATTTACTAATATAAGTGTTTTCTCAGACACTTACCCCTGTACACTTCTACTGAGCGTTTGTAATAGATGGAGAAAACCTCAGTGAGTTTGTGTGAACATTAGCTCTGGGTTCAGAGGAAAAACACAATCACACAAACTGCTCAGATGTGACCAAATATGAATTTATTCTATATTTAATGTGTTAATCTGTAACCAATATCTGTCTGTAACCTCCCACTGTTTATATTAGAAAAGGATTTATGGACTGAAGTACTCCATCCAGTGTACAAATACACAAACAAGTCAAATATATACTACTACCATTACAATTCTACCACTACTACTACTACTATTACTACCACTACTACTACTACTGCTGCTACTACTACTACTACCACTACCACTACTACCACTACTACCACTACTACTACTACTACTGCTGCTGCTACTACTACTACTACTACTACTACTACCACTCCTTCCACTACTACTACTACTACTACTACTACTACTGGTGCTACTACTACTACTACCACTACTACTACTACTACTACTACTACTACTACCACTACTGCTACTACCACTACTACTACTACTACAACCACTACTACTACTACTACCACTACTACTACTACCACTACTACCACTACTACCGCTACCACTACTACTACTACCACCACTACTACTACTACTACTACCACTACCACTACTGCTACTACCACTACTACTACTACTACCACTACTACTACTACCACTACTGCTACTACCACTACTACCACTACTACCGCTACCACTACTACTACTACCACCACTACTACTACTTCTACTACTTCTACTACTACTACCACTACTACTATGACTACTACTACTACTACCACTACTACTACTACTACTGCTGCTACTAGTACTACTACTACTGCTGCTACTAACATTACTACTACTACCGCTACTACTAGTACTAGTACTAGTACTACTGCTGCTTCCACTACAAGTACTACTACTGCTGCTACTACCACTACTACTACTGCTACTACTACTACCATTACTACTACTACCGCTACTACTATTACTACTACTACTGCTGCTACTACTACTACTGCTACTCCTCCTCCTCCTACTACTACTACTACTACTACTGCTGCTACTACTACTACTACTGCTACTGCTGCTACTACTACTATTGCTACTACTACTTCTACTACTACTACTACTGCTGCTGCTGCTGTTGCTACTACTATTGCTACTACTACTACTACTACTACCACTACTACTACTGCTCCTGCTGCTACTACTGCTCCTGCTGCTACTACCACTACTACTGCTATTACTATTACATCACTACTATATGGCAACATTACAATTCTACCACTACTACTCCTACTACTACCACCACCACTACTACTACTACTACTACTACTACTACTACTACTACTACTAGTACTACTACTACTACTACTACTTCTATTGCTACTACTACTACTAATACAAATAATAATAATAGTATTTGACAAGGAATAAGAAATGCTACTGATAAACGTATACAGTAAATGAGAGAAATGCACATGTTGTGAATGGGTGAAGACTGTCATGTGACCATTAATGGCACAATGATGATGGAATATTAAAGAAGGGAAGTCCTACGTCAATGTGGATTTTGTTGAAGTTTGGTTTCTAAAAAAAGGCCTCACACAGAACAGAAGCGTTACTGATATCTCCATATTGTTTCCAACATCTCTGAGTCTCTGAAGTCCTGGAACCTCCATTATAATAACTTCCAATGAAGTTTTTCCCTGAAAGTTTTTAAAGCAGTTTTCAGATATTTAAACAGTTTGTGCACATGTCCTTGGATTACACTAGATTGTTTCTATGTTCATATTGGAATGTGTCCACCTGATGATTTGACTGTGAGGCAGACAGATAGTGTACCTGCCCTTACTACTATCTGAAAACATATTTACTTTGTTTCTAGGCCTGAGCTGGATTTGCATAGTACACTAAAATAAGTTTCTATTTCCCGTCCCAAAACACCCCAGCCCCATCAACACACACACATACATACACACCTCCACCCACCCTTTCCCTGCAGTGCTGTTGACAAGTGGCCCTCCTCCTGCATTGGTACAGAGGAAGTGCAAACAGCCATCACAAAGCTGGACTATTTCTGCTTGTCGCTGAAGTGTCTGACTGCCGCTGACATTACTTCCCATGTTTCACAACACACACGCTCATCTCACAAACACACGGCAGCAGAGTGAGTGGCCAGCCCGACATTATCACATGACCCCAACAACCACACAACAGTCATGGCTGTATGCTGTTTATCTGAGCTGCTGTACATAAACCGGTTTTATCCTCATGTCTGAAGTAAACATACTGTTTGTGTAAAATCACCATGACATGACACATCATTGTTTACAACTATAAACCAGCTCCACAAGCCAAAAATATAAGGTAAAGGGTTTCGTAAATGGGGAAGAAGCTGTACAGGAGGGTTCATTACAGCTCAATTGAACAAAAACAGTGTGATTTTTACATCAGCGCTTAACATCATAACACAAACACACACATATGGATGCACAAAAATACAGAGACAGCAGCAGGCATTCCTACAGCTATGGTAAAATGTACAATCAGAGGATGTAAACAAGTGTCCCATGTGTACTTCTACTCACAAATCTCTTTAGTTTCTTCTCTGGAGGGGATTTAATGAGCCAGCCGGTGCAGACCACATCCCCAGCACTCATCTTGACTGCAGAGCGTGTCGTCCTCACTGCTGCTGCTGCTGCTGCTGCTGCTGTTGCTGCTCCTGCTGCTGCTGCTGTGAAACTGAGAGCAGTGTGAAGCATATCCTGTGTTCTGGTATTCAGCCCAGCCACTCCAAAAGAAGGAAGTCAAGAAATTGATCACACTGACAGAGACAGAGAGAGAGAGAGAGAGAGAGAGAGAGAGAGAGAGAGAGTGTGTAAATGTGTGTGTCTTCTCAAGGGCACCATGAAAGTAATGGAGCTGTTGTCCTCTGGAATAGTTAAAGCAGGGAAATATTTCAGATAATGAGACTTAACAGGTTTTTAAGAGGTGCGATCTTTCGACTCCAATCACAGTTTCACATAAGTACAAAGGCAGATTTATTCAGTCGTTAATGTAATGTTTTAGATGAATATTACTAATTGCAAAGCTAGTTCCATTTTGCTGCTGTTATGCTATTGTTTTTGTTGTCCAGTGTCATCTCTTAACTCTACAGAAACCAGAAGTGGCTTCTGCCATAGATAACTGATTAGAAAAAAAAAAGACTTGCCTTGCATGCTGATGGTTGGAGATAAACTAATGCAGGCTTCTTTCCATGTACTCTTGCTTGCACATGTACAGGCCTAATAACAAGCAATACAGTAAGAGCAGTAGCATGTGTAGAGAAAAAAAATACACATACAGATGAATTTGATCATAATAGTCAATAATTGTTGTTGTGATGTAGGAGCAATAGTTGGAGCAGTGGTTAAATACTGCAAAACCGGGCAGTAATATTAAAATCTCATAAATTTTACCTATTTTAGACTAATACGCTTCCCTAAAATACATATACAGCATCAAATCTTCATCTCTGTAGTAAAAACACATCACTATCCTAAAAATCAGTCATTTCTCGTTAGAATTTTAATGTCATTGTCTTTAAAGTAGCATACACAAACATTTACTTCCATAACATAATCAACTTCTCATTAAGAATTACAGTCATATTTTACATCAGATAAAATGCAGAAAACAGCATTATGATCCGTCTGCAGCTGATGCTAGATGTTCATCATGAATCCATCAGAGGGCGACATATTTGACCTAGATTTGTCTATCATAAGATAGACTGTAATTTCATATGCATAAATCATGACTCAGTATGAAATAGCCTATTTGTGTGCATACACGTAGCTACACATGGACTGCTGATATAAACCCTGCGGTTAGATGCATCCATGCTCTCATTACAACATAGATTAATCAAAAATAATAAATGAAATTATTTATCATCTTGGTTTGATTTCGAGATTGTGATGACCTCATAGCTAATGTTTTTTTTTTCTCATTTTAGACGCATAACTGAAAACAAAACAGTTCGTTTTTGCAGACGATTAATCTTATGTTTGTTGAAAATGACTCGAATGTATTGTAATATGAGAGGCTCTAGATGGCAGCAGTACGTTATGGCTGTGTCTATTCTGCAGGATTCCCACAAAGAAGATTCTACTTTACGGCTGCGTTCAGAGAATATATAAAAAAAGATGTGCAAATATCAACTATTTTATGTAACATCATTTACAACGCCCCTAAAATTATAATACATACATTTTTCAGTATAATTTCATAGTATGAAATCATTCAATGATACAGAAATATAAAAAACAAATAAAAAGTTCCTTCAAGTGGTATAAAATTCAACTGGAATTATATTTATACGTTTAATATCGGCGCCATCTTTGTTTCGCCTGCGTCACCTTGCGTCCGTGGCTGCATAACCAATCTGTCCTCTGATAGAATATCTGGTATTACCCATGACTCCCCTCAAATGTATGACCTGTCTCTGGCCTTGGCGTGTAGCGTGTGTCGGTACAGCTAGTTATCACTGGGCTGCAGGCGGTTGTACCATATTTAACGTTAAACGGTTAGTGTTCCCGTCCGACAAGCAGGCTAGTTAGCTGAAGACCGTTACAGCGGAGCTGAGCCACAATGCTGAAATGTAGAACAGTATGGAAAAAGCTTGCACCTCTTGCTAGATCTTCATCAACTGTATGCCGACAGAATGTGAGAAGAGCAGGTAAGTGACCAGTTAAAATAACTTGCTGTCTTCGTAGTGGTTTGCCTCGTTCCCATCAGACATTGCCTGTATAATTCCACTCTGTGTCCTGTTATGAAGGACGAATGGGGCTCCCTTAAAGTGTTTTGACCTTTGTTTTGCTTTTTCAAAGCTAACTTGGCTAATTAGCAACGGCTAATATGGGCATGAATGACATTTCTATAACTGTCTGAAGTCACATATTGCACTTGAACATTTGCAGCTGGAGTTCTAGTTTAATCTTCTGTCACTAATGTTTCCACTTGTTGGCAGGTGTTATGACCTGTCAGATTTGTTTTGTCCATGGTTAATCTTTGACATGGGGGTATAGCTTCTTTTTCAAGCATCACATCAGTTGTCTGCCTTTTAGGTGGTTTGCATGTAACAGCCCTGTGTGGAGTTATTAGTGGAAAGTAGTTCATGAGATCACTCTTAAAAGATTCAACTCTGCACACTGTGGGGGTGTGCTTTCCTCTGTTAACCTAATTAAAAATACCAAACTGTGCCACCCACTTAGTACAGGACCATGTCAAGTCAAATTCCCTATCGCTGTAAATTTGACAGATAAAAATAATTATGTCACTTTCTGTTTTGAGTAAGGAAAAATGCAAAATGCTAGATTTCACAGTTGATAGATGTCAGTAGTTCTAATGGAGTTTTGTTGCCTTTTCCAGTATTGAACAATGGCAGAACACCAGCACAGATACCTGCAGCACACATGTCCACTGGGCCTGCAGGAGGAGGGAGGGAAAATCAGCTGTACGCCCTTCTGGTTGGAGCTGCCTTCGTTGGTGGAACAGTATATGTGCGTACATCTACCCATTTGTTGTCCAGAGATGATTCTAGATGCTGATTCTGACTGGAACTTGGTTGTGAGGTAACAAAGAATGTTTTGTGCTTCAACAGGCATACCGAACTGTAAAAGGAGACCAACAAAGATATGAGGAACGCATCACAGAACTTGAATCCAGACCACATAGACAAGCCCCACAAGAAACGCCGCCTGAGCCAGAGCCTTTGGGTACATGTTTTTTTCTATTCACATATATTTTGGTTTTTGGTATATTTTGGTTATTTCAAGATATTCACAAATTAAATTCTGTTTTGTTTTGGGTTTTTTGTCTTTAGCTGCAGAAGCTGCTGAAACAGAGGGTGAGTTTAATTTATTATTACTTTGTTATAACCATCACACTTAAAACAGTAATTACTCACTATTTATGATATACTATATTTTAGAATAGAGTATATAGTATTTTAGTATATTTAGTATATACTATATACTACTCCATCACTCTTTAGACTCAAACATATCTTAGTTGATTGTTTTGTGTTAAGAGTGGTTTGCAATTGGCTGACTCTGCAGCATTCAGTTTAACTTCCTCTGTTCCCACCAGCCAATTTATACACTGCAAAACAAAACAAGCTTCTGTCTTTTCAAATGAATACTTTCGTCTCACAGCTGTCCCAGAGCCAGAACCACAAGCAGAACCATCACCAGAAGAGCCAAGTCCTCCAGCAGCTGAAGCTGAAGTCGTGGCTCCGAGTGAAACAACTGAACCACCAGGTTGTCTGCTTACTTTTCTATATCACCTCATGCATGACATGTGCCTCCTGTATAAACATCTATATTAACAATACAACAATAGAAACCAGCACTTTAAAGTGTGATATATATGGAATTTATGTGTGCTGCTACATTTTGTTTGACCTGCCTGCACAGACTTTACACTGAGGAAATGATGACACCTACAGTTAAAGTCAAGTTGCTGCAAAAAAGACAGTTGTACAACATACATGCCCTTTTACTGCACTTTATAGCCTGCTCATTACTGCCCCACATTAATGTGCAAGATGAACTATTTTCTAATGATGTTTTATACATTAGGCATCTGTATGTATTCTCATTAATATTGTCTGTTTACAGTAAGGTATACATTAACTGCATGCACTCTGATGTAGTCTGCTGGTCGGTTTCTTTTATTCATTTCTTTGTGTTGAATTTTGTGGTGTTCATGTCATTTTCAGTGTTGTATGTTGCACTTCTTTCACTTTGTATCCTCTATAACCTTATAAATTAACCCTCTTTACAGTTTTGATACAGTTTTTGGAAACTCACCTCCATTGATTAATGTTTATGTTTATGCTGGTCGCACTAATTTAAATCCGTAGTATTTTTCTACCAACATGTATGCCGTCTCTTTTGTGTCATCATATAGATTTCCAACAACAAAAACTTTTGTTGTGAATTTATTTTTTTTGTCCCTTGTCATATGAATGTGTTGTGCGTGCGTATGTAAATGGAAGCTGCCTTTTAAAGTGGATTACACTTTTATCTCGACTTTTTTTGTGTTAACAGTCTTTGTTACAAAATCAACACTGACGTTGTTACTTTTTACAGAAAATATAAAAACAGAAGTACAAGAACCACAAATTTCCCCAGAACATGTGAAAGGTACAGAATTGCTGCACATTCTGAACAATACTAACATGGTGTAACTGACACCAGGGTTTTGTTTCTGTCACTAAATCTCTTTTCAAAGAATTTGAGAATAGATTTGCAGAAATCCTGTAATTTGTGTGCAGCATCTCTTTAACAAAAAAATATGGGAAAGGGTCAACGTTAACAGTTAAGACTGTAGTAGGAGAAGACTGGATGTACTGGGCAGCTTCCAGTTGCTTATGAGTCACTTTGCATGCTCCTGGATGCATCAAAGTAATGGATTAAGATTAAGACATGCATGGATCCTGATCCTCTTCCTGTTTAATAATCTTATAAGGAATTCAGTTTTAATCCAGATTATGGATTGCCTTAACAGCAGATGAACCTGTGGAGGCAGCACCAGTGGAGGCAGCACCTGTAGTAGAGGAAACAGAACCTGCTGCACCTGTAGTAGACGAAACAGAACCTGCTGCAGCTGTAGTAGAGGCAACAGAACCTGCTGCAGCTGTAGTAGAGGAAACGGAACCTGCTGCAGCTGTAGCAGAGGAAACAGAACCTGCTGCAGCTGTAGTAGACGAAACAGAACCTGCTGCACCTGTAGTAGAGGAAACAGAACCTGCTGCAGCTGTAGCAGAGGAAACGGAACCTGCTGCACCTGTAGTAGAGGAAACAGAACCTGCTGCACCTGTAGCAGAGGAAACAGAACCTGCTGCACCTGTAGCAGAGGAGGCAGCAGAACAACCTGCTGCAGCTGTAGCAGAGGAAACAGAACCTGCTGCACCTGTAGCAGAGGAGGCAGCAGAACAACCTGCTGCAGCCGTAGTAGAAGAGGGTAAGACTTGCGAAGATAGCATATTTTCAAATTCATTCATTCAAACCACTAGAACTAAGACTGCAGAGGAAACTCACTCTCTACCTCAGTTAATATACATGGAGTTCATTCGTTACCTGTATTACGTATTAGAAGTTATTCTTAAATGTTGCTGCAGTGATAACAGAGCCATCACCCACACCTGAAGTGTCAGAGCCGCCCCCTGCAGCTGTTGTGGAGAGTGGTAAGCACTCAGTCAGACCTGTGCATAGATCCAGAGTAGGGCTGGGTGATATGACCAGAAAACTCAATTTTGAATCTCTTTATTAAAACTATATGGCATTTACTATACATTTATATCATTTATTCATTTTCTGAACGCTTAACCTTTGGGAGGGTCAAGGGTCCTGGAGTGAAGGCGGGTACACCCTGGACATGTCGACAGTTCATCACAGGACAATATTAATCTATAGCAATAAAATGATAAAAAGCTACATGTCTGTCATGAGTCCAACCAGTGACTTTTCTGTATGGGGTTTGTTCTCCCTGTGTTTGTGTGGATTCTCTCCGGGTACTCTGGCTTCTTCCCACCATCCAAACACATGCACTGATAGGTTAATCTGTTAATCCAAATTGCCCATAGGTGTAGATGTGTGAGTGGTTGGTCTGTCTCTATGGGGCACTTTACATGATAACGCTCGGGGCTGAAAAACACAAAATATTTTATGGGATGTCCATATCGTTTAGATGGTAACAGTGTTTTTGGGGATTGAAAATACAAAAAAGTGAAACCACCCTTCAGAGTGTAAATCTTAAAAACGCTCCACCCTCGCGTCACCGTGTAAAGGATGAAAAGCGCAAAACTGCGTTTTTCTTCACATAGAAATGACATGACAAACATGCAACAGGATCGGAAAAACAAGTAAACAACATCTCAAGCTCTGCAATAGAGCTTCAACTCGCCCTCGCCGCTGTAATTTACATCCAAGAGTCCTTTAAAACAACTGAGAAGAATCCTGATAGAGACCAAGAATTAACTACTTTCTACAAATTCTTGATGCACCAATACAGAGGAGGTGACCTAGACAGCTGTGGGACCTGGGAGGACTTCTCATGTTTACTGTATTTCGTGCACTAGGCGTTAACAGGTAGAGCAGAAGTAAACAGATTCTAGGCAGGCACTGTTGGGAGTGTTGCCCCCTAGCCATCTGGTATGTATACCGCATCCATATATATGACATTTCACACACTTTGCGTTTCCATTTGCACAGATTTCACCCAGAAACGCTCGTCGAAATGCAAAGTTCAAAGTGAGAACGAAACGCCACTTTTACACTTTTGGTTCAGATGGTTTTCGTGTAAATGTAGCCTATATGTCAACCCTGTGATGAACTGACAACTCGTCCAGAGTGCGCCCCGTCTTCGCCCACAGGAAGCTGGGATAGGCTCCAACACTCCCCGTCACCCTAGTGAGGATAAAGCAGGTTCAGAAGATGAATGAATGTCTGTCATGAGTGGCATCAGCCTCCAGAAAAAGCAACAAAATCTTGATAAATCACGTTAGTTCATTTTATTACCCAGCCCTAATTCCTAGTCGATCATTTACCAGTTTTGAGGGTTTGTTTTGTCTTAACCCACTGATGCTCCGGTTACACTAACAGAACCCACAGCAGAAGCAGCAGAAACCCCGTCAGCAGAATTACCCGAGCCTCAGCCTGAAGTTGTGGCAGAGAGCGGTAAGACCACAGTCTGGACTGGGACGGAGCAGGGAAACGGGGAGACACCGATAATGTTAATGTTAATGTTAACTTCACACACGTTTTTTTCCCTTGTACTTCTTATCATTATAACCTTTTTCCTCATTACAGCTTCTCTCCATGTCTTCACACCTCTTTCATAGTGTTTGGATTTTTGTAATGATAAAGGTTAATAATCTCTCTTACATGACAACTCCTTTGTTTTCTTTTTTTTGTTTTACTTAACAGGTCCATTATTACCCCTGTGCCTTTTGGTTCTTTTCACAGGTTACAGCTACTGGTGAGTTTTAAGAACATACTCTAACCCTGTGTCCTTTGTCCTTGCTTTCTGTCTTGGCTCTTGCTGCCCTACGTAGGAGGAGATGCTGCACCTGTTGTCTCCAAGATCCCCTCACATGCCCGCTACCTCCTTATTGGTGGAGGTACCGCCTCTTTTGCTGCTGCCCGGTCAATTCGAGCCAGAGATCCCGGTGCCAGGGTCAGTTACACTGTCACAATCAAAACGACCTTAAAAATCTGCTCAACTCTAGTTTTGTCTGAACTCTGCCTTTTTTTTTTTTTTTTAATCTAGAAACCAAATCCACTGTTTATTGAAGCCAGTTTTCCTGTTTCTCTTTTAGGTGCTGATTGTGACTGATGAGCCAGATCTTCCATACATGAGACCACCTCTGTCTAAGGAGTTGTGGTTCTCTGATGACCCCAGTGTAACGGAAACACTGCGTTTCAAACAGTGGAATGGAAAGGAAAGGAGGTATGCTGACTTAACTTTTGTGCTTTTAGAGTATTCAGCAGTATTCTACTGTCCCCCCCACTGTCTAATGATTGTCTAATGATTTTATGATCCTGCATTTTGACTTTATCAGTGTCTATTTACATCAGACCACTTCCGTAAAACTTACAACACTTCCTGTTCTGCAAATGTATATTTTAATGCAGAAGAGGATTATGGGAGATAGTTTTTAAAAAAAATAATATCTTTACAATCAGACATCAATCTTTCTTGAAGGACGCTGGTGTGTCTTTGACTGGTCAGAATGTTAAATCATTGTTCTTTTTTATTGTTCTTTTATTTTGCAGTATCTATTTCCAGCCACCATCATTTTACATAAACCCAGAAGAGTTGAGCAGTGCAGAAAATGGAGGCGTGGCAGTTCTCACCGGGAAAAAGGTTAGTTTATAGTTAGTTTCAGGTAGTAGTTGAACAGTACTAGGGCTGTGCAATTAATCGAATTTTAATCATGATTTCAATTTTGTTGTCAAACGATCTCAGAACTCGTATAATTAAATTGAAACGATTTATTTTCCATTTTTCTTTACACAATTTCTGAGAGACATATATGTACAATACATTCCATTTCATTGTAAAACAGCTGTAAAGTACATATTTGAAGCCAAAATTTATTTTCAATTTGAACGTTATGCATAAAGAATCAATAACAGTATTTTTTTGAAAGAGAGAAATGCTGAATAAATGCATGTGAAACTCAAACTTAATCGTTTGAATAATTGTGATTTCAATATTGACCAAAATAATCATGATACAGATTTTTTCCATAATTGAGCAGCCCAAAACAGTGCTATATTTGACTCCATGTATTATTGGTATCACCATGTAGAACTTATTTGACCTGTATATTTTTAGGTTTTAAGGCTATGTTTGGCTGCATAATCATAACTCAATCTCCTCTAGGTTGTCCACATGGATGTGAGAGGAAACAAAGTAAAACTGGATGATGACACAGAGATTGCTTATGATAAGTGTTTAATTGCTACAGGTAAGTGACTTTTTAAGATATATTTAGTAACACATAAAACTCCATAAAACATCCAAAAGAAGCTAAATCAAGACTTGGTTCTTCAGGGGGGGTGCCTAGGAATCTGCAGGTCATTGAAAGAGCAGGAGAGGAGGTGATGAGCAAGACAACTCTGTTCCGCAAGGTCAGTAAATAACCACTAGGGGGCGGTAGGTTTATTACAGATGTGAGTTTTTAGTGTCAGTGATATACTGTGTACATGATATTTCCATTATAAATTCACCTGAATATGATGCAGAATCCCAAACTATAAATATATCTGCTTTTTTCATAACTAGTACCAAACATTGATTATTGAAATGAATTTTGTGTTTTATTTCCAGATCGAGGACTTTAAATTATTGGACAAGGTCTCCAGAAACATCAAATCCATTACAATCATCGGGGGCGGCTTCCTGGGCAGCGAGCTGGCCTGCGCACTCGGCCGGAGATGTAAGCAACCCAACAAACGTTAAAAGGACAAAGAGACAACAATTTTAAGTCTTTTGTAGAATTAATTTCTTGCGCTTGTTCTTATTTTTCCGTTTTCAGCAGCTGAGTCTGATCTGGAGGTGATACAGATGTTCCCTGAGAAGGGCAACATGGGCAAAGTGCTGCCGGAGTATCTGAGCAACTGGACAACAGAAAAAGTCAAGAAAGGTTGATGTCTGTTCTCTGGTTTCTCTGCTTTCATGGTGCCAGTTTGATGCTCAGCTTTTTTTCCTTGTTTGTTGCCTTTTCTCTCTAGAGGGTGTAAAGATTGTCTCAGAAGCTTTGGTCAAGTCTGTGGTCACCAAAGATGATAAGTTAGAAATTCTCTTGAAGGATGGTCGAATGGTAGGTCCAATCTGTGCAGATTTAAGGTCATCTGGGGAAATTAACAGACTTTTTACTCATTCATCATACCCCCCCTCCACAGGTTACAACTGATCACATTGTTGCAGCTGTTGGCTTGGAGCCCAATGTTGACCTTGCCAAGTCAGCAGGTCTGGAAGTGGACTCAGACTTTGGTGGCTATCGGGTCAATGCAGAGCTGCAGGCCAGGTCCAATATCTGGGTGGTAAGTTAATGTTCACATGATGCAGCTGATCTTATCAACATTTATACTCAGCAATGCAAAACCTCAGTCACTTTTAACTTGCAATAATATTCATAGGACCTTTTTAAAAAGTTTACAATCAGTGCTCTGAATTTTAGCCCTTATGCATTACGTATGATAATGGATTTTTTTGGTGTATTTATTTCTTGGATTATGAAGTATATTTCACTTTTACATGTTAGAGTGTTTTTGTAAAAAAGAAAAACAAAAAACCCCTATCCTGCTGTAAGAAGGACAGATGATGTTTCTATGATTCTGGTTCCGAAAAACAGGACAAAGAGGCTAAAAGTTCAAACCAGATGTAGACTATTGTTCTGAAGCAAGCTTGGCTCTATTTTAAAAAATAGTATTTACTGAGATAAAAGAGAAACTATTAAAAAAACAAACAAAACAGATTTTTTAGAAAATTGTGTATTATTTTTATACAAAAATCCACATGTAACATGGTAAAAAGGACACGAAAATTATGCACTTCTATTTTTTTTTTTTTCAAATATCTTTTTATTCTCTCACAGGTAGATTTTGGGAATGGAACTGATTATGCAAGGCAGAGGGTTTCACAAAAATGGCCACTGTTGCAAATTCATTTGCAGTTTATATGTGTTTAAATTGGCCGGTTCAGCATGTAACACAAGTGGACAGAATGGGTTTCACATGAATCCTGGAACAAGAGTGCCCATTCATAAAAAAAAAACCTGCATGTCTGTCGTCGAAAAGCCACTAGGATCGACAAATTTAACACAATGTCATTATTAATAGTACTATATAAGAGCATTTCAAGCCATGTTTTCCAGATCAAATGCACTGACACCTAGGCAGCTTTTCTGGTCCTATTTTTGACCCCAATATTTTATTAAAAATTAATCAATTTTGGGATGGCTCAGAGCAAGAGTAGCATTTTTTTAATTTATTTTTTTTTGCATGTATCTGAGGTCATTGTTAGTACATCCTGGGGGGAAATATGTCTAAATTTCTCTTTTATTATTAGGTCTAAAAGCAGGCAAAGTACCAGATACCAAAATGAACCCAGTTTCATAGAAGCACCCTAATGTAAAATGGCTACAGTGTTGAAATATGGAAAGTAGCTGCAGAGTTGACCAATCTAGTGTTCAGGTTCAGTGAGTGTAGTGGATTCAGTGACAGTGAGCAGAGGTGCACTGGGTAAAACTTCAAAATGAAAGCGAGCACATTTAAAACCATACTTTTTCCCTTAATTCTAGCTGAATGCACATGTTAAAATGATCTTTAACCTTTATCTGGCCTTAATAACAACAAACATCAAGTTGAAATCACAATTACAAATGTCAAAATTGTCCACAGTAGTTGCAGGAGTTATAACGTTTTCATCAGGTTACACAGTCCTCATGTCTCAAAGTTGAAGGCTTATTTGTGCTGGTGTTTGATGAATCTCTAAATAAAATAGAGGGGTGGGGGTATTATGCATGAAAAGGGGCTTTAAATTGTATTCCTTATGATAAAGTCTGAAATGTAACCTCTGAAACCCATTTTACATCACTGCTCCACACACTACATCCCTTTCCTGTCTCAGGCTGGAGATGCTGCATGTTTCTATGACATCAGACTGGGTCGCAGGCGAGTGGAACACCATGACCACGCCGTTGTGAGTGGCAGATTAGCAGGAGAGAACATGACCGGAGCCAGCAAACCTTACTGGCACCAGTCTATGTTCTGGTGAGTATTGGACTACTTCCTGTTTCCTGCCAGTGGCTGCCATGAAAGCCTATAAAGGACAAAGAAAAGAATTGTTGAAAGTGAGAAGCAGGCTGAATTGTCAATCACTTAAGTTCCTTTGCACGTAATTTATTCAATAAAAGACCCCGGAGCATGTAAATGTACTAGTATTTAATCTTTTTACAGGTCAGAACATGCATGAAAGCTCTGAAGTCTTAAATCCCATTATGTCCTCATTTTTTTTAAGCTTTTAGATGTCCATTACTTTGAAATAGACTCTTGTATTTGTCCGGCAGGCAGACAACCCACATTTTTAAGCCAATTTTACCTGCATGTTTTAGGAGCTGGTGAAATACGACACATTGCTGACAACATGCGCTCACTACATTCTCCCGCCCCCTCACAAAAACAGCCACAGACTCAATACTCAAATTATCAGCGCTTGCACACCAGCTGATATAATTAGATAATATGTTAACTTTCTAAGAATGCCAAAGCAAAGTGACCCCTTTGGAGATTTTAATCTGACGCCTGTTTATATACTTGAAAACACAGTGCAGTGATTTCAAGAATTTTAAAGTAGTCACATTGGAAATGCCCCCCCACCCCCTACTCATCTCAAAGTAATACTTCCTAATGAGCTGTAGGTCTGCAGAGTCTGTGGGCAGAAGAATCAGTGTAATCTGTCTAGGTTAGCATCTTCTTTTTGGTTGACTGTGACATTACTTCAGGTCATCAGCTTGATTCCCACTGGGCGGTAGTGGTGGGATGTCTCTGAGTTTTACAGCTAAATTTTAACAAGTGCCCTCTCTGCCTTGTTTGTTTTGTGTGTGTGTGTGTCCCAGTGGGTAGCAGTGTGAGGTACACAAACATATACACAGTGTCGATGTTTTGACAGTAAAGCTTTCACATCTTGGAGCTACTGAACCTCCCACTGGAAGGAGAGGAGCCTTAGCAAAACACTTGCAATAAAAATGTGCAATAGTTTGTAATTCCTGCTCAGAAAAGATAGTTGGTACACTGGAAATGTGGCTGTGTGTAGGGTTCCACTGTTCATATGCAATGGTGTAGTTGCAGAAATAGAATATTAACTATTAATAGGGTGGGTTTATTCAGAGTATGTTCTTAGATTTCATTGTATCGTGTCATAGAGGTTTGTTGACATTTTTAATCAATAGAGAAATTGCAGAGAGGTGTGAATCAAATTATTCCCTCAACATGTTTCTTAAACTCGTATGGCGTCTCACAGGAGTGACCTTGGACCTGATGTAGGCTACGAGGCCATCGGGATTGTTGACAGCAGTCTACCAACAGTCGGAGTGTTCGCCAAAGCCACTGCGAAGGACACGCCTAAAGCAGCTACAGAGAAGTCAGGTAGGACCCCCCCCGATCGACCCAACGCTCCTAGCGGTGCGTTTGAGGACTGAAGATTGAGCCCTTTTATTGTTAAACCTTCTGCAGGAACTGGAATCCGCTCAGAAAGTGAGACGGAGGACACCGCTGTTAGCCCCGTGGCCTCCCCCACACCTGCTCCCCCCACGGCGGGACACAAGGACGACTACGGCAAAGGGGTCATCTTCTACCTGAGAGACAAAGTGGTTGTAGGCATTATTCTGTGGAACGTGTTCAACCGAATGCCCATCGCGAGAAAGGTTAGCTACTTTAAGATTACAATCCAAAATCAACTGCATCTTTCAACAGAGTGATGTTGGTGTTGGTGTTCAGAGTCTGTAGAAGGACCTCTGCAATCCTTGAGTTCTTCTTTATGCTGTCAGCCTGTAGTTTAATTCAGGTTTTAGTCAAAACCAACACACAACTACAGTAAAACAATGCATCATCATTAAAACCCTTTAACAGTCACTGGGTCACTCACGACCCAGGGGGCGGTCTTTCCCAATTAATTTATTTTCTTTATGATTTTAATTCATGATTCACGGCATGTACAAACACGTACGATGCTTAAACC